>JAODIE010002995.1:48371-210465 GCA_027575565.1 Diploeciton nevermanni
GATTGGGCAAAAAGTTGATTTAATGTTGGCGATAATTGCGCGTGGCGTTTTAAGGTAATTGAGATTTTAATTGTAATTGTGATAGCAGAAATCGCATGATTATTTATCAGACTAGCCATTGAAGTGTTTTAAGCTCTTGGTATATTTCGAGGTATTTGAATTGAAGAAGATTTTAGGAATTTATAATTTTCACGAGTACAAGTAGCAAAAAATTGCTAAGGAATACTCTTAAATTTCAGCAAATTGTTCACTTTGCACTGGCAATTTAATAGCTCTTAACTCGAGGCAATAACTTGACACAATAGTTAGTTTAAACTCCCCCTTAACTTTGCGATTATAATAAAACTCGCCTTTTTCTCAAAAGTCTATTATATCAGTGGAAAAATCGGTAAGCCCAACATAAAACCAAGCACATTTTTCATTCAAACTTTATCCTTCCTTGTCCAATTCCATCTTATTCCCTTCGTTAAATTTGCGCATTTTATCGCACTTCTCATTTCGTTTAGATTCCGATTAGGCCATAATCAAACTCTGCTACTACTTCCGTTCATTCTTATTTTTCCAATGTCGTTTTTGGCTTTCCCGTTGTTCACCGCGTCGGACTAGGTGACGTGCAATGAAAACGTGTACACGTAGGATGCTGGCTGGAATGAGGACATAGTTATCTAGTCACCCTGGCTGCCGGATTATGGGGAGGCTTATCGCACGCGTTGAAAAATTACGAAACTCTACAACGCGGAGGCACGTGGTAAATTCGCGTCGAGCCTATTTCGTATTCACGTTCGATACTTTATAGGAAATTCAATTCTGAATTCCTAACGAAAAACAAAAAAATATATTAATATGGAACATATTTTGAATTGTAATTCGAAATTCTTTGGTTTTTTAAGATTGCACGAAATTTTTCATTTTGATTAACATTCTAATTTGTTTGATTTTTTTGTATTTCGATGCATACTAAAATTGACCCCTTCAGGGATATTTCAATTATGAATTAGAATCGCCTTGTCTCACCCTTGTAATGATTTAGCCCTGGAAACGTATCGAAGCACTCGCACTCAAAGAAGACGAATTCGAGGAGACAGATTTCATATTAATCTCAAGCTCTGGGTAGAGTGCTCTTTACGCCGCACCTCGCGGATTGTTCGCTGCTTGCTGGCGGCGGCGGTGCTCTTTGTGCCACGATGGAAAATTGTTTACTTACTTCATTAGTCTTGCGTGCGCCCGTATTAAAGCGCAACGCCGTAAATTTTCTTGATTAAAACCCTTTCTGCCTCGTCATAACCGGCGTCGTAGCTTGTTAAGCTCAATCTGCCGGCACACTGCGCCGGAATGCTCTTTAATTATTAATTTACAAAGTGTGCTCGTATTGAGCCTACAATTACCTCAAGTACGCGCATAAATAATCATTTACGATATGAAGAATTAAAACCTCCACCAGATCTCTTTATGCTTTGATGTGATAATGTCAAATGAGTTCCATTAACTAAAGCCTTGTATTGCAGGAAAATCTTATACCATGTTGGGCACGCCAGAAAATGCCAACACACTGGGAATCATTCCTTGCGCAATCTCTTGGCTGTTTCGAGGCATAAACGAGCAGAAACAGAAGACAGGAGCCAGATTTTCGGTGAGGGTGTCTGCTGTAGAGGTCTGCGGGCCAACGAATCAACTTCGAGACCTTCTCGCTGGACATTCTAATGGTGAGTTTTTGTGCATTTTGCTAAACTACGAGGACGGATTGCGTGGCGACAGGGTTGACCACTCGGAATGTATCAATGTTTTTGCCGCACTTCCTGATCCCGATGAGAAAAACGCATAGCAAACTTGGGGAGTCTAATAAATCTTTATTTAACCGCACGTTAATTCATTACCGACCAAGAAAACAAAGTTTATGTGATTCATTAATATAAGAGTGTGACCAACTTGCACCACTCCAATCCAGTTTTAGGATCTATTAGAACGGCCAGCCTTCGAACCAGTGATATATCTGCATTAAATACTGATCACACTAATGTCTATATGTATTTTAATTCGAAGTCTAGTAAATTCTCGGATTAGAGTTTCCTATATTCTCATGATATCATCCTCGTACCGGCGTATTTGTCATGTAAATATGAAATTTATTAGTTTTCATTAATCTACGTTCTTCGCAGCGTGAAATCTAATACGTTCTCGACGCTCAGCTTGTTCTATTCGCATTATTTTATTACCTTCCCACTCTCTGGTAGTGGTATAGGTTTGTGGACGCAGATTAAGATTTCACTTAATTATGGAACTGAAAACTTGACAAAACTACTGCATCATTCTCTCGACGTTGCGAGCAAGTGTTATCTGGTTTCTCCTTGGTTTGCTTTGCGTTTCCTGCACGCAGGACTCGTGGAAAAGGAAAAAATCCACACGTTATTACATTTTGAATAAATAATATGTAATGTTGAGTAGAAATCCTGACGTGCTTCCGAGAGCAAAGAAGGTGGTGGTCGCGCAGAAGGGTCTTTGACTTTGATGGATGAAAACCCTGCGTCGATCTGAAGTCTCATTGATCATATTCCACCTTTTGTTTGCGTCCCTTTGTTTCACACTAGGTGCACAACACGTACGATTTACGCACTTAAAGTTGAAATATTTAAAGCGTGCTGGAATAATAATATCATATGCGACTACGAATTTTAATTTACACCCATCTGTAACAAGTCGATCTGAAGCATTACTGCACTACTGGCTGCAGCTTGGCACGAATAAAGCATTCAAGTCGGGTTGAAAATCAAGCAAATGCTGGAATGTCGGAGCGTTATTAATATCAAAATGGGGCCTAGTTCTATGCGCCACGTTCTTGGCGTCTTATCGAATTTGCAAGTTGGTGGAAGCGTGTGCAATAAAACACATCTGCCGTAAAACGACATCCACTTTTATTACGATTTCTACTATTCCCTTATGTAAGAATAGCTTGTAGATAGGCACAACCGGATGGTACACTATTACAATGCTGAGGCTTTAATTTCGAAAGAATAAACTTCCAACATGTAGTCCCTACACTTATTGCGGTTGTAACGACGATGGCATGTCTTCACCGTGCAATAGGCACTGCAGATTTTATTAATTAAAGTTTTTAAAATACGCTTTGTTTTACATTGTTTAATCTGTTGTAGAAAATGAGATTCTGGTATTATATTTTTTGGTGGGAAGGCAATGGCGTCAACGGCATCTTAATTGTATTTATTATTCATTTCTAGATTCTGAGCAATCCCCGGGTGTATACCTACGAGATGATCCACTCTTCGGGAACCAACCGCCACATTGTGAACTGCGAGTTCCTACAGCAGAAAAGGCGGCGCACTACTTGGACGCCGCGGTTGATTGCCGCTCCCCTCGGCGTGAAGACGCGCCGCGCGATTCTCACCTGCTTTTCACTCTCCACGTCTACCAGTACTCGGTAGCAGGCAAAGGAGGCGGTAAGTTTGACACACACATCCGCACCCCAGGCATACTATCACATCCTGCTTCAGTGATATCTTCATCTCATCGTAATTGGTTGGAAATTTAAAATTTATGTTAATTGGATTTCTTATCTTTCTGTTCGTACCTAAAAAAGAAGCGTCTCGTTTATGCATCCATGTAAAATGGCTCAGTCTTCCATTGGGGAGACGAGTTTTATTTTTATCCAACTCTCGTACACTGCGTGGGACTTCCTTAAAAGTATAATATTTGAAAAATTTGTTTCAGTGGCCGGAGGCAGAAGTCGGCTGCACCTAATCGACCTGGGCAATTCCGAGCGTGGTAAAGCAAGCGGGGGCATCCCGCTTTCCGGACTAGGGAACATCTTGTTGGCGATATTCAATGGACAGAAACATCTGCCCTACAAAGAGCACAAACTGACACACTTGCTCAAGGACTGCCTTAGTTCATTGACTTGCCATGCTGCTATGATTGCACACGTGTCCCCATACGCGCAGAACTACAATGACACATTGACCACTGTACAGTTAGCATCACGTATTCATCGTATGCGGCGTCGACGAATTAAGTTCGTTAACGCCGCAACTGGAAATGGTTCGGGGGGAAGTTCGGGTGAAGAAGCCACGCGTACCACTGGCACAGGTACAAGTTCCGAACCTGATCCCTCTAGTAGTGACCTTTCGGCAGACACCGTAATTTATGTGGGTCCAGCAGATGATGCTACTGATGGTGAACACCCACCAGTTTATATTCCTAGTTTAAATTCTGGAGACAACAGGTGTGTCATGAGCAAAGCGCTACGAGGCTCCTCAGCGGAACAACGACCGAAAACCAAAGAAGATAAAACTCTTATCCATCGGCCCAGTGTAAAAGCAGCGAGTCAGAATGGTTCTTTTAGTGTAAAGACTTCTCCTGCTCATACTAACAATACCCCCAAGGCATCACCAGCACGTCAAGTTGCCAAGAAGCCAGACGCATCTAAACATCAGACCAATGGTGCTAGTGACGAACAATGGATTGATGGACCAAGGATTTCGAAGTCGAAAGTTGCGGAGGCAAGGCATTTTATGAAAGAACAACAGCATGTTAAAAAACGGGAGACATGGATTGATGGGCCTATGCAAGCAGAACCTGCACAGGGTTATGGATACATGGACAGTCACAAAAAGAATATGATTAGGAAATGGGTTGAACATCAAACATCACAAATTGTACAAAAGGGAAAGCAAGATAAGATGGAGAAACCAACAAGTCGAACAAAAGAACTTACGCAGTTTAAGACCTATGATGACAGAGAAGACGTTGTTAAACCACCATTAGATTCTACAAGGAAACAAGAAGTTGTTGAAGAAGGAGTGATTCGAACAGGCCTGAAATTATCCAAATCGTCAGCTGGTATGATTCCTGAATGTAGGACTCCTGAAGAGATGAGAGATGAAGAAGAAGATGAGGAAGAACCAGAACTCCCACCGGCGCTTCCATTAATTAAACCTTTGAGTTCTCGTGAAGTAAGTTTGGAAAGTCTTGACCAACTTCTGAAAGAGAGGCAAATTTATAATGCAGAGTATAACAATCTCCAGCAGCAAAGCTTTGAAGATCAGAATGGTTGTCAAAATGGGAGTGAAGACGAAGAGGACGAAGATGAGGTGCTGGAAATTATTGAAGTTGAAGAACCTTTGGAACCAGTCCCAATGCAAGATTGTTGTTTGCAAGTTACAGAAGAAGATATTGCTTACTGTATGGGATTCTCCGAAAATCCACTACCTGAAGTGGACCAAGAAAACCCACTTGACCATCCTCTCAGAATACTTAGCCAAGAAAACCTTACTGTAGTCAGTACATTTACAGATTCCATGTCCGTTTACACCGATCTAGAACGAATACTTCCACGACACAAATATGACCATAAATATGGTTTCTATCACGATGATTACGAGGATCCTGATAATCCTAAATATGATGAACAATCTCAAAAGAAATTCGATCAACTTGCTCGCCTTCATGAACTTTACTCCAATCGGTTAGCAAAAGCCAACGTGGCTAATTCCGAAACCTTCCAAAAACAACAGAGACATAAAATGATGTCGCGTTGTGAATCACTAACTCTAACAGACATGCTGTATGGAGTCACAGGAGGGAACAACGGCATCAATGACAACGGCAGTATTTACAGCGAACCTGCATACATCCCAGATGAAGAAAAATTTTGTCACAACTGTCAAGTGAGCATTGCTCGACCTGCAACATCACAAAATTGGTACATGGACCCACACATTTCTGCCAGTACAACAGAGTTGTCAAAAAACGACGGGACGCGACCGATCAGCGGTCGCTTTCAGAGATATTGCCACAAAACAAACCACAAAGAAACAAATTTAGCTTATTTAAGACATCCCGATGGCGCTTCTAATCCGAATCTACAGGAGGGTCTTGAACGCACTACAAATTCGATACATTCAATAACTCAACCCATCACCAAGGAACCTAATTTCACGTTACCTTTGCCAAGTACCACAGAACTACGTATACTCAACATGGAGACAGGGTTGACTGGAATTAAAATTAAAGCTGAGGGTTACGACAGTGGCCATGATTCCACACCACGTACGTCCAAGCACAGTCCAGCTGCTATTTCAAGAAAAGCTGAAAGTGGCTATGATAGCGTTATAAGGGACAGCGAAAGTTCCAGTATTGATTCAGACACCAGTCGTGCATCTCATCGAAACCGGAAGTGCAAGCACAAACACGAGAAGTCATTCTGTTCGTGGTTCTTGAATCCGTTTACCTGCAAATACATCGAAGAGCCGCCTGAGACGCATTTTTAACCCAGATTTTAATCACATGCGCGAACTAACTACAAAGCGCACTTCCTGCTAATGATTTAATTTTTCTATGCGGAGGATTTTATGCCCAATATTTACTAAACACTTGAATGTAGCTTTGTACAATGTTAGCAGTGTAAGTGATGTTAAGATTTAGCCTCAGGAACATCCAAACAAATCACACCCATTCAATCGGCCGTTCAATAATCATATCAAAGCGACAAACAGGGTTGATAAGGCATATTTTAAACAAGCATGTAGCTTTTTTACACGCTCGGTGAACAAACCAACTATATGCTAATGAATTTCGAAAGGAGAGCATTTCGACCAGGCTTCTAACTTGTACATTTGTAAATATAGTCGAAGATTACCCACCATGATTTTTTTACGAAACCGATGCATTTCAATCATTTGTACACTAACTGAATTAGCATTTAAAGCATGTTTATATGCCTCATGGAAAGTCTAGGAAGCCAGGTTGGGAAATGAAACTCAATATCCTTCTGGGATCAATAAATTATTGTATTTCTACATGGAAGTATGACGAACGAATGATATTCTTGCCAAACTTTTTTAAATGATACCAAGACTGCTTGTCAATTTTTTGATGATCTCATTATCGATATCACACAAGATATTATATTGTATATTTCTTCGAGTTGGTTGCCGATGATTTCTTCTTCGCCCAGAGATTCTGTCCGCGTAGGATCATCGACAAAATGCATTTATCTCACTTGATATTGAAATGACGAATACATGAATATATTATTATTAAGGGATTTTCTTTGTGATATAAAATGGTTTACTATTCATAAACTGCCTATATTGTATGTTAGAATATTTGTTCATAACTTATGAATTATTGAAAAGCGACGCAAAGATAAGAGATTGGAGTGGAGCCAGAATAAAACCATGATAATCATGTAATTAGTGTATATTTAATGTATTTATTTCAATTTGATACTGTTATCGAGACGCAATCGTTTTTCTTTTTGTAACATAGCTGTTAGATGATGATTAATCTATACTTGCAAGTTGTATTTGGTTCATTTTTGACTAAAAAATCAAGATATAAAAAAGTTGTTTTTCTTAGAACCTGCCTCAACGCCGTCAAACCTAGCTTTAAGTTGAAAGAGATTATTAACATTGACTACCCACATTATACGGCGTAATTACTTTTATATAAAGATTATACACTTAATGCCGTCATATTAAAATTTCTCTTTGATGTTTCAATCTTCTCTACAAATATCAAAAGTGTACTTTGTTTCAAAAGCTTCATTAATTTAAACACTAGTGCCCACATGGTGTGCCTCACATCTACTACATGTACATGTATAATGGCTCTCTGGTGGACACATGTTGCTCTTCGGCAAATCACATAAATATCTCATGCGACTCGGCCCTTCCTGAGACCCAAGCAGTCCCGCCTATGTGCCTTTTTGCTGTCGCCATAAACGACTTGTGCCCGCACATAATCATCGTCGTCAATGAAACGAAGCGATGCTCGAACAGGCACCCGATTCAAGTGTCTCAATCAATTCGACTCGGTAGTAGGATGCCACCATGAGCATCTCAGGGCGTTCGGCTATAAAACCGACGACGACTGCAAACATCCCGCGATTCAATAAGTGATCGCGTATAAATAAACAACGCTCGCGATACGCCGCGAGCCACACGATGAACTGTGAACTTATTTGACCACCGATAAGTTACCAACCGAGCGCAGTCATTCGGTAGCTTCTCGGAAGCGTCTCACTTAGTGCACGTACATTTCTTAACTTGCAGCGATTAATTTACGGTGCGAGTGTCCCACGGAAACAAGGTGCCAATGCCCACCTCGGCGTGGTGTCTACTTGTACTCTGTGTGGGGTTGGTCGTTGCCATCCCCCGCAACCACCTCTACGATGTCAAGCTTAGCAAAAGTCTTCCTCGGGGAGATGATATCTCTACCACGGCGATCAACCTGAAGATCCCAATCATGTTCTATGGCACGTCTTATCAATCTCTTTACGTAAGTGAGCTAAATTTAAATGGCCTCTTCAAATATCATCTGAAGCAGGAAGTGATCAAAATACAAGTTGCCTCGGTGCAACGATAAACAATGAAGAATTATAACTTATGTTAAAAGGTCATGCTCTATTTTAGACAAACGCTAGCTTTCAGTCAGGTTATTGATCCTCAAATACAGATCAAACTATATGAATAGAATGTTGGTGTTTACTTAAAAATGGTATTTTTATAAAGCAATGTAAACTATGAATCAGGTTCATAATACATTGTTGCGGAGTTTCACATTTTAATTAGAATGTTTACCAAGAAACATATTGAAGTAAATTAATCATTGTATACTGTTGATACTTGCAGATAAATACGAATGGGATAATTTCGTTTAATACGGACATTCCAATTTTCTTCAACATTGAATTCCCACTCGATTATCCAATTATGGCGCCACTTTATTCCAATATTGATACAACCGGAAGCGGGGAGATATACTATTTCGAAAGTGCCGATCGTACTTACCTAGATCGTGCAGATATTACAATCTGGGAAGCATTTCCAGAATCTGCTGACTTTAGAACAAAGAGTGTCTTTATTGTCACTTGGTTGGATGTGGGGTATCATAAAAATGGCACGGATAAATTAAACACGTTCCAATTAGCAATCTATTCCGATGGACATGAATCATTTGTTGAATTTCTCTACGTAGATAATGGAATTCAGTGGATACAGAGCATTGAGGAACCTGGTGCACGACCAGATGCTAGAGCTCAAGCAGGTTTTACATCAATGGATGGTAGATTCTACAATCTGCCAGGTTCTGGATCAGACCAGGTTGTTTACTTGGATAGAAGGTCAAATATGAATCTGCCTGGACAATGGCTGTTTAGAGTTGGAGATCTTGGAAGTGAAGCAAGCATTGAACTTCCCAGTGCACATAATTCTAAATCGGTGGAGAATTTCGAACCAACTATTTGTGCTACTGCAGAAACCTATTGCCACATGCAAGCAAAGTGTATTGATTATGAAAAGGGATTTTGTTGTCACTGCATAAAAGGGTTCTACGGTAATGGAAAGACATGTATTAAGAAAGATATCCCACTAAGGGTGAACGGTAAAGTCAATCTGAAGATAAACGATGAAGAAGTAGACAATTTAGATCTACAGTCCTATGTTGTCATGACCGACGCTCGTGCTTATACCGCCATGTCCAAAGTTCCCAAACCAATTGGTGCTGACATTCAAGCTGTTCAAGTTATGGGTGCCACTGTTGCATTCCTTTTTGCAAAACCTGTTGGAGAATCCCTAAACGGTTTCCAGTTAACTGGAGGCATTTTTAATCATACGGCTACAATTGAATTTCCGAATACGGACCAAAAAGTTACCATCAGGCAGAAGTACCTTGGACTGGATGCATTTGGACAGTTGAAACTTGAATCAGATATAACAGGAGAATTGCCTGCATTACCTGAAGATGTTCAGGTGTCAATTGAAGAATATCAAGAACAGTACACTATCACCGCACCTGGTATCATTCAAAGCTCATCTTCCCATAAATACAGCTATGAACATTTGGGGGAGGAAATTGAAGTACCTTATAAGATAACTCAGAATTTCATTTACGAATACTGCCTGGCAAGAACAACACCAGTTGGAACCACATGGAAACTTCGTGTTGGGAAAAATTTCATTGGATATGAAGCACGTGAACAGATTGTGAGATTTGGAATGAGTAACAAGATCGGTCCCCTTGGGGGTAGGCCTACTAAATTTCCATGTGTCACTATTTTAACTTGCAAGTGTTTCAGATATTGATCCATGTGCACATGGCCGTGAAACCTGTGGTCCTCATAGTTCCTGCGTTGTAGAAGATGACACGTTTCACTGCGTCTGTAATCCTGGATACCAAACTCTCTACGTTAATAATGAGGAAATCTGCGAGGATATCAATGAGTGCACTTATGGCATCCACGATTGCGATTACAACGCGCAATGTATCAACACTGAAGGCGCTTTTATGTGCAACTGCAATCCTGGCTTTGAAGGCAATGGCCGTATTTGTGAACAGGCTCATAGTTGTACAGGTATCCAATGCAACAACAATGCCGAGTGTGTAGAAGAACGAGGTCTAGCAAGATGTCAATGCCTCGCTGGATTTCATGGTAATGGCTATACATGCGCGCCTATAATCTCGCAAAGTTGCCATATAGCAAACAACTGCTCACCATTTGGGTACTGTGCAATTGATCCAGAGAATAACATGTACTCTTGCCATTGTTTACCGCAGTATGAAGGTGATGGATATGAATGTACTGAAAGGCCAACAGAACCACCTGTAATTGCCGAACCACCAGAAACGGAACTACCTACCACAGCTATCCCCGCTAACTATATTGCTGAACAATGCTTTAATGCAACATGTTGGTGTCCCAACGGATATATTAAAGATGAGCAGACTGGATTATGTGCACCGCAGTTAGAAATGCCGAAAGAAGATGCACAATCAGGTGTGTTAGCCACTCCAGAAGTGGTATTTTATAATAACACGTTGGGTTTCTGTCCATTTGGTTTTAAGTTACTAGACCAAACCTGTATCCCTATTAAACGATTACTAACAATGGGGGTGACGGGACCACAACGTAGGTGTGAATGTAAAATAGGATTTAAGTAGTAATCGTTTATCAATTTTTTCAGATTCTTGTAATGTTTTGAACAATTGTGATCGCTTTGCGAAATGTTCATTTACTAAAACTGGGTACTATGAATGCATTTGCAATTCCGGATTTACTGGTGATGGATACAAGTGTAGTGTTGTCGAAGAAAGTTGTAGCAGTGAAGATATCTGCGACATTAACGCAAGTTGCACATATGATAAGTACTTTGATAGGCAAGTTTGCAAATGCCGAGATGGTTACCAAGGAGATGGATTAACTTGCAACACAGTTCGTAAGTACCATCATAATGATCTTAAAGAATATTACTGATTGGCATCTTATTTTAAGCTCGTTGTAAAACAGACTATAATTGCTACGACAATGAAGAATGTCGCTTCTCTCCCAGTGTTGATGAGTATGATTGCATGTGCAAAACGGGATACACCAAAGATTCCCAAGACCAATGCGTGAGAGCAGAGGGTCTTTGTGGAGGTGCCCGCTGCGTTGAAAACGCAGAGTGTTCTTATGATGAGATCGAAAACGTAAATTACTGCCAATGCAAGTATGGATTTGATGGTGATGGTATCACAAGTTGTACCCGTCGTCCACTCACCTGCGACATTGAAAATAACTGCGGTTTGCATGCTACTTGTGAATACATGGCTGGCACTTATAAATGCAAGTGCGATGAAGGTTTCATCGGGGATGGTATTGTTTGCTACATCGAACAAACCTGCCATGTTGATCCAAGTCTATGTGATAAAAATGCTAGATGTATCACAAACGCTCAACGCAAATACTCCTGTGAATGCAATCCGGGCTTTGATGGAAATGGGACAGTTTGCTACGAACGCCTTCGACATGAAGGCAACTTCCTTGTGGTAAACCAAGGAATAGCAACACTGAAAATGTCCTACGACCCCAACAAAGGAAAAGGAAAACCTATCCACATGCGATTTACTCAACTGGCAGTTGGATTAGATATCGACTGTGTTAATGGCAGAATTTATTGGACTGATGTCACCCAGCATGCAATTAGAAGTGTTAACTATAACGGAGCAGAAAAGGCCGACTTCATTACACGAAATATAAGATCACCTGAGGGCCTAGCTATGGATTGGATCTCTCGTAATTTATACTGGACTGATTCTAATAAAGATACAATTGAAGTTGCCAATGTTGAAACAAATTTAAGAAAAGTATTGATTGATACCAACTTGGTTAATCCAAGAGGAATCGCAGTGCATCCACAGCGAGGTAAAATATTCTGGAGTGACTGGGATCGCGCGGATCCTAAAATTGAGTGGGCCAATCAAGATGGCACTGGAAGGGAAACCTTTCTAAAGACCAAGAAATTTGTTGAATTGCCAAATTCCTTAACAATCGATTATGTTAACGAACAACTTTGTTATGCGGATGCTGGAGTAAAGAAAATTATCTGTGTCGATATAGATAGTAGAACACCACAGGTAATTGCGGAGAATTGTACCTATCCGTTTGGTATTGCTGTAACATCGGAGAATATTTATTGGTCAGATTGGACAACGTAAGGAATCAACTATAAGAACAGCTTCTTGTCGATGTAATTAAACATTGATTTCATTTACAGGAAAAAAATTGAACGTGTGGATCGCATTTCTCTTAAACGTCTGCCCGCATTGCCAGTACCACTTGTCGGAGCAGGTAACAAGTTATTTGAATTGGTATCAGTGCCAGACGACTGTCCAAATTTGACAAACGTGTGCTACTATTATAAGGACCAATGTATGCCAAACCATATTTGTCTTCCAGATGGTAAAAACAGCCGTAGCTGTGTTTGTGCGGACAAAATTGATTCAAATCAATCATCATCAGTTTGTGAACCAACTAATACTATATAACCGAGTTTATAAAATACTTATGTCTTATATTTAAGTGCAATAGTTATAAATTTACATTTTACTACAAATTGAAACAAATTATTTGAACATAAAAATTTTAGCTAACTCACATTTTTACCAGATACACCAGACTTCAAGGAGACTTAAGGAGATTAAAATCATTGTCATCTGTGGCTGTTGATTCACTATAAAACAAAGGAACAAAAATAAACAGTACGAACAGATTCTAAAATCAAAATTAAGCATAATAATTTATTCACTTATAAAAACATACAAATTTAATGCCAGCATAAGATTACAGTTGTCCATTCAGTAACTCTTAATAGTAGTGTTTAGAAGATAATATGCAAGATTTACTTGTTTTTATCTCCATCTGCATTTTCTGTTGGTGGTGAACTCTGTGGGCTGGCATCAAATGAACCCTTGTGCTTCAATAGATAGTTAGCCAAAGAGGGAATAGGATCTTGAGGCCTTTCCTTGGCCAAGTATGATAAGCCTTGCAACAGAATTGGAACAACAGTTTGGTCCAGATATTGTCTTGTCGGAAGTGTTGACAGATCAACCCTGGACTTCTTCATGGATATGTCATCCTTTTTCAATTCAATCTTATCCATGATCGTTTTTCTCTAAAATTCAAGTGCAAATTATCACACAAAATTCTTTCAGTGTTTATCCATTATTCTCACCTAAATTTAATGAACTTAAAATGTTATTATGGTTATGGATACAACGTTGTATGCCGGGAATGGCAAAAAATATAACGAATGTAAGTAGGCAAAATAGAAAGTATTATAGTTTAAACGTTTTAAGTAATTAATTAACTACTGCTATCGTCAAATCACTCCACAAGTTATAAAAATGTAAAAATAGGTAAAAATACGGTAAAAACTATGCGATCGGAAGATTTTGTAAAATTTCTTTGAAGTTTGTGTTATTGCAGAGCAGCCAACGTAACCACGTACAGAATTCGTTGCTAAGAGTTTAAAAACAAAATTTATTCTTAAAACAATACCAGTCAACTTAGATACTAATTTAATAATATAAATTAAATTTCATAAATAAGTATTAAGTTATTTGTTTAAATATATTCATTTTATATAAACATCGTACAAATCATTAAGCTAGTTTATAAAGTTTAGTGCATTTTGTTTCACAAGTTGTCTACATCTGGTAACCTAGCAAGCCATTTTCAATGATAACAATGTGTGCTGCAGCACGTTCGGTCTAATTATAAACTGATTTCTTTCACGTTCTCTATGAACGTTCAGTGTAAATTTGATTAAGAATTGTGTTTTATCAGTAAGCTTTTGTGAAGTGTATCTATAATCTATTCTCCCATGGGCCCAGCATGAAAGTGACAATTAAAAGTAAGATTTTTTCACTGCACTAACTTTTATTTTACTGATATGATGAAATCATTTCAGATTGGACTGGTGTTGCTACTTGGAAATGGGTAGCAAACGACGATAGTTGTGGTATATGTCGAATGCCATTTGATGCTTGCTGTTCAGATTGCAAACTTCCTGGTGATGACTGTCCACTAGTCTGGGGTCAATGCTCACATTGCTTTCATATGCACTGCATTGTGAAGTGGTTGCAATCACAGCAAGTCAATCAGCATTGTCCCATGTGTCGCCAGGAATGGAAATTCAATAATAAGTAGTTATATAAAGTAAGTTTTCAATTATTATTTATTTATGTTCAACTGGAAAGACTATTATATTGATAATATTGTAATTGTTCCCATAATCTTAGATTTGAGCATAACCAAGTGATGTTTGTTAAAGCAGTTTGGTTGAATACATAGCTTGAAATGATTATAGTACTGTAGTGCAAATGTGAGAAGTTAGATTTAATATGTTATAAGTTTAAATTAGTACTAATTGTATTTGTTTGTGCTGTTCCTAGTTCAATTAATAACCATCTGCTGTTGTTTGTATCCATCAATGTCAAAGAAGTTATATGCATTAAATTGATCATTTTAACATCATCATAATGACTAGGAACATAATTAACTGCTCACATTTGCTCATTTCTTCAAATTTGTGTACTATAATTTGAACATGATTTGGTTAGATCATTAACCAATTATGAAATTTAATTTATACCCATAGAACAACATGTGGGTGAAAAATTACATTCACTTTAATTTGTCAGTTAATTCTCTAATATACCAATGGCTTAATGAATTCATCTCTAATGCGCGTGTAAACAGCTTTTTTGAATTATTCAACTTTCGCATGTTGAAGCAATAATTTAGCAAAGTAAAGAAAGTCATGAGCTGTAATTTAACGATTATGCCTTTGGGTTTGATACTAGCGCATTGTGGCGGCATTTGTGCAAGAGTTGTGGGAATGATTCCTTCCTATGCCAATCGACGTAAAGATCTACCAGCGCATCTAGTTGCTAATTCACTTGCATTTGCTATGCGGTTGTGGAGTGTCGGCTTTTTGCATTGAATTCGAATTTCTCGTTGTCATGCCTTCGCTCATTAATTAGTTTCGCGCGCAGTAAATCCTAAGAACATTAGTTATGTCTGCCGTATCTCAGCAGCGCAGTTTTTTTTTTTTTTTTATATTATTCACTTTTGGAAATGTTCAACGATAGAGTCAGTCATCTATAGCGTTAATTATATCAAACATCTGTCATTGGACTGTTTTCTACACAATCTAGTTCTGTAGAGTGCAGTTTACTAGAGTACAAACAGTTAGCGTTTTTTTTTTTTTTTTTTATTAAAGTGGTTTATCAGATTTAGAACATAGAAGTGCATAATCCGTACGTAATTGAAACCTTACAGAGTATAATTTTACAGTTATTTTTCCTGCCTTTTTCTCTTTGCGGTATTCAATTCGTCCTGTATTAGCTTGTTGTCGATGATCACGGCTGCATAGAATATGTCCAACAATAAATTTCAGTTTTCTCGGTAAAGAAAATCGAAAAGTTTTCCTCGATGCAAATGCGCTCACGTGCTTTCGTTCCGCAACTCTCTTTTGATGCCCTGAAGAATGTACCCGCATGTAAATTCTAATTAAACGCGCGCGCAAGTCGTATCTATTTCAAGCGCTGAAGTAAATGTCATACGAAGTCCACAATGATACGTGTAGGTAAAGTGTAACCTTTTCAAAGTTACGTAGATATACGGGCAGCGAGCTTACGACATGCAGGCGATTCTTGCACTTGCACTCTCTTGAATTTATACAGTGTGTTAATGCGTGCATAGAAGTAATGAGCTTGATTGCTTGCTTTTTCTGGATTGATATTAAATTACCAGGAAGTGGTCGCATTTGCTCACTTTACTTGTTTATATTTGTGCAGAATTGTATAGCTGGTTTAAAGGTTCAATTTGGTAGTTTGAGGTTTCTTCTATTTTATTGCTCTTTCAAAGACAAATGAACTATAAACTGAAGATTGATGGTGCATATTTTATGTCTACATTGTAGGTGTTAATTATATTTTATTCGCCTCCACCAACGCAATGCAAATACAAAATTAATTATCCTTTCAGTTTATATTCTATAATCTGCAAATTCATTAATCTTTGCACTTGCCATCGCTCGATAAGGAAAATAAGGCTCGAGACGCGTGCTGATTTATTCACACTTTGAAAACACTTATTCATTGCATAACAATTCCTTTTTCTTGCCTTTCCTTTTCGCCCATAATTTCAGCGCGTTTAGCGTTCGCCAACGAGCTAAAGGCATAAGCACTATTATTGAATTGCAAGCCAAGTTCCACCGAATGCAAAATTTATACATATTATGCATTCACATCAACAGCATTTACACTCTAAGAATACGTATCCATCGCCTTGATCATAATATCGCTTTACGAGTTAACAATATTCACATTTCTGCAGTTGGTTACAATTCTGCGCGTGGTTGGTTGCGTTAGATCACGACTGATCTGACATTCTGAAAAACGGGTATGTTCTAAGAGCGAATCAACGTTATAAATGATCGCAAATCATTTAAATACCGAACACTGCGAAAATGCCTATTTTCTCTCTACATCGGCCCACGACTCAACAAGTGTTACAAATCCGACAACTCAGCAACTCAGCAAAAGTAATCTTTACTCTTGTGCCGTTCGTACGCTAACGTTATGTAAATGCGCTTTGCCACACGGGCATGAATTGCAAGGAACTCGAGTAAATGGTATCGATTCAATCGAAAGGCCGCATCGATCGCTACAATCTAGCACGTAATTAGACCCCTATGCAAATCTACGACAAGGCGCCAGAATTCGACGTTCGTTTCGCTTATATTTATGGATCCCAATGTAAAGATGCATGGATTTACGTATTTAATGCTCCCGTTATTAGTCTTACTTGCTCGTGAATGCGTTGCGTATCGTCATGGGACATGTAGCAACAAGTGTTCGCATTTTTTCGTATTATTGCGTTAGTTCCCCAAACAATAAAGGTGCAAATTAAATAATGAGCGTACATTGCTTGTTAATTATGTGAACAATCCGGAAACAAGTAGTTGAGTATTTAGGAGCCTTTCTATCTCAGCTGATCGGTAATTAGTATTTTGACAGTGTTTTTTTGCTCTAATTGACAGGTTTTGCGCAGTCTAGCTATCTTTATCTATCAATACTTTAAATACACTGAATTCCCACTTTGATATATCATTATCACTGGAATGGCATATTAGTGCTACGTCAAGTTGAAAAACGAAGGAAATTTAAAATTGATTGCTTGAATTGTCAATTGTTTATTGTCCATTTGTCTATGGAAATAACTACTGAGGAGCTATATCATCAATATATAATTGTCTTTGAAAATTAATAAGTGCGTCAAATATTCAACCTTGTGATTCTGCATGAAATTCATTTACAACATGACGCACAAGTATACATTTTCAAGTTTTTAATAATTCCAGTTTCTACCTTTATTTACAAAACTGTGATTGTTATTTGTTATTCATGAGAATTACTGTTCATGAACGTTACGAACATTTACATTTATTGCAAATCAACCAATCAAGTCTGTAAAACAGAAGATTTGCAACATTCACAGATCTCTGCGATTTGCCGCTGATTAAAGTTAACTTTACGCAACATAAGTTTTGCACAGTCTTAAACATTGTAATTTCGAATGTCTTGCGTTTCGTACATCTTTCTTGCAACATTTCAATAACTAGCATGCCAAAGTAAACCTCGGGGCCTCAGTGCTCAACACTTACGCTATTTAATTTTCGTTACAAACCAGCGACACTAGTACAAGAAGTTTCAACAAGCTTGTCGTAATTCTTAGGAAACATAGCGTGCAGTACTTAAAGTTAAACAATTACATATGTAATTAGTATTGTAGTTTTCAGGCGTTTCTTGTAGTTTGCTTTGCTCTAGCAGTCGCAGACGCGATATTTACGCTACAGTATTCTCTCATTCTTTTAATTTGCGAAACCTAAAACCGTAAGCACAAGCGTTACGGGCTTGGGCTTTGGAGAATAAAAGGGAAATGCGATAATTTTATTAACACCTTGCTACTGTCTAGTGTTTTCTTGTTTTATGGGATTTAATAAAACGTCGTTCCAGATTGAAAACGAATCACTTAATGTGGACGGCAATTATGATTAAACGCTTGACTACATCTGCAAAACACCTTACAGATACCTAGCTACAGTCTTTAAGCTTAAGTTGTAAAGTTGCGAAGAACGTTGATGTAAAATGGCGTATTTTTTGCCAGTAAACCACAGCAACGCAGGTGATTGAAAGTATTTGATGGTACATGCAGCAGCACTTCTTGTGAAACTGCCAGTGCAAGAATCCATTAATTAAACTTTCGAGCTGAGAAGCATCAAATCAGTGTGAACATAAATGAAATTAACTTTCAATTGACAACAATGTGCTGTAATTGATGTGTAATAGATTTTAATTCTTTGATTTGAGCTTTTCAAATCACAAACTCAATCATTATTAATTGATAAACATTTAATGTAGACACTCTGTGGATGAATGCTTTACAAAATCAAAATGTCGTTCAACATGATTAAATTTAATGTTTCCTCGATAAGTGTATGAAATTGATTGCATTTTGTTAACTGCGTCTGCTAGCTCGTTTTCTACGATCCACTGCCTCCAATAATAACAACGAATAAGTTGAATTAGTGTTGATTGTCATTTACTTGAGTTTTCGTGCAGGTATGGAGCACGTGCCAACAGCTGTCTATAGTCCCAAATTTATTTTTATTCGTTCTCCTCAAGAAAAAGCCATACATGCTAGCAGCTTGTTATTTAGTGGACTAAAACATCAGGCCGGTAGCAAATGTGCATCTGCACGTGCCAGAAAGTCTCAAAAGCCCAAAAGTTTACGACACAGCAGCACATGATGGGTCCCCTGTTCCTTTAGTTAAACCACCTTTACTTTAGTAGCGTTGTGGTCTGTTTTGAGCCGCTTGCGCCTGGTGGGGATACCTAGGTAGCTAGCACGGTAACGAACTGCTCGTAGTACAGTATCATCTGTTTAGTAACTGTTGCCTCGCGCTTGGTAATTTAGTTGGCTGCTTCTCCTCGCGCGATGCGAATGGTTGTGTTGTGCGCTCGCGTGTGTGATTCATCAGATAACAATTATTTACTCAATGTGACTCAAGTCTAGTGCGTCGTTGATTCGATTAGTATGATTACCACGATGCGCGCGAACGGCACTAAAGTGACAAAACCGCCACCGCCCGTCCCTCCGCGGCCCAGCAAGAACGTTGTTGCTGAGGCACTGGCAAAGTCCCGAAAGTCAGACTCCAGTACGGCTAATAATAACATCACCAATGGTCACGTTGGTGTACCACCCGTAGTGAAGTCACAGTCGTATTCAGCTATTTATAAATTTAATAATGCTCCGAAAATAGACCGCGGGGTGGCCATTGAGGACCCCCCCAAGCCTGCAACGCGCACCTTAATCTATCAATCATCCAACGCCAAACATCAAACGCTGCCGGCCCCGCAGCCACTGCGCAATCGAGTGTCCTCGGTGGAGGAGATTAGAGTCAATGTGAATAGGAAGGAATTAGTCAAACGCAATGGTTGGCCAGTAACGAAAACAAGCAGCTTTAAATCTAAGCCGCCTGAAGTCATCCTCATGCCGGTACCACGTAACAAGGTGGAAGATAGGGACTCCAGTTTGGAGTCGTTGGGTGATTCGGAGCCTATTTCCAGATCTAACAGCTTCAAAACAGATGCTAATAACAGCTCAGATTCGGTGATTAGCGAAGATGAGGGTAATTGGAATAATGACACAAGTGATAGAAATCATGTAAATACGCTAATTGACGAGATGTTTGCAAGCGTGTTGGACCTGCCTGATAAACCAGAACCAGTCGCTGCTGTTGACGATTGCCCCATTGGGCTGGGGTCACCCAATGCACCTGCCGACGTTGTTACCATTCGAACGCCTGTCTCCAAGGCCGAATCGCGCGATGAGAATGACTCACACATACCACAGTCTTTATCAAATCAAGCAAATCAAGATTCGAGGAAAACAATTGTTTTAATCGAACCTCCCGCCCAGATACCAGTCAAAGATGATCCTATCAAACTCACTGAAAATACGCCCACACGTGTAGGCATAAGTGAGGCAAACGTGAATAACAGCAAATCTCAGCGCAAAATTGATGACAAATTCAACCATGAATTGTTAATCTCGGAATTGTCTTCCATGAAACGCGAGCGCCAAATTTATAAACGACAGCGCAATCCCTCAGAGCATTCCTCGACGTCTTCTTTGTCCGAGTGTAAAATTCAACACTCTGATTGGGTCGAGGTGAACAACGGCAAAGAAATACGTCTCTCCAGTTGCCAGATTACGATCGAGGATGACGAAAGGGATACTAAACAGGCGCTTGATATTATTTCCAGACTGGAGATGGCGAATTTACACGGTCTACCACCGCTACCAAAATCCCTGAGCGGATTTAACATTGAAGGACCTCCTCCTGCACCTTCATCTATTGGACGGCCCGGAACAAATAGGAACCCCAAGAATACAGCATCGACCAACGGTGAGCTGGGATCACTGAAGAAGCCCAGCAATTTGGACGCTAAGCTGGCATTACTCCGTCGTGAAATGGTAAGTTTTTCATTGTTTTTCTATATTATGCATACATTTTATTTTTCTGGCATTCACGTGCAACGTGGTTAACGATGCGAAGTTCCTTGCCGGTGCATTGCATTCATATATGGCCTGCAATGAAGAGACCGTGCATTTGCCTAGTGTGTACTCCTCGTGTCGCGTTCTTCACGCAGTCGGTATTATTCAAACATAATCGAGATAAAATTACAGTTTGTTAAAATGTGCGCTGGATAATTTTTATTTCTATTTGTGTCACGGTTCAGTGCACATATGTATCTTCTTCGTGCAGAGTTTATAATTTCAATGCAGGTGGTATAAAGTCAATTGTAGAAATGTACAATTACAGTAGCGATGGTTCATTTAAATGAAATTTACCATGTCATAGAAATTTGTTTGAAGGAGATCCCTATTCTTTCTCGCAACATCCTGCGTTGAGAAATAACTTACTTTTTACAAACGGCAAGGATGCACATCTAAAGGAAGAGCCGGCATAAATTTATTTTCTAATAAAAAGCATCATCGTTCCTGTTTATTTACACTGCCTCCACTCACGCAAAAGCATGCACCATTGGAGTGCTAACTCATCCGAAACAATACCTCAACGACTATCAAAAGTAAAAAAATGCGGGAAGTAGGAAATTCGACTGTCTATTATCATCACATCGTATCTAATAATTATCGGGCCAACCCGCGTAACTTGTAGCATTGTTCCAACGTTTACGACGATGGTTAACACCCAGAACCGCGTCGCCGGGACACAACGTCTAACCGCAGAGAATTAAATCTCTTGAGCAGCAATAAATAAAACTTTGTTTACGGGATGCTTCTCGGTTGTTGCGCATCTGCCCGAAAACAATCAGAAAGACAACAAAGGCGTTGAATCGAGAACAAAAGCTAGTGATATAATCACACCTACGTTGGCGCTCAGCTATACACTAAAAATTTAAGCTGCAATGATTTTAATAGTTTAAATGTGCTTAACTACATCACTCTATCTGTACTCTACCTCTTCTAGTTTGGAAGATCGCGAATGGCAATGAAACCGCGACGAATGCATTTTGTATGCACTGTTGTAAAAAATGAACAGACCGTGATATCGGTTATGTTCCGCACCAATTCCTTTCCTTTGTTTATCACGAAAGCACCTAAATAACTCTTTCAACTTTGTTAAAGTAGATTGATAAGTAATTTGTAGTCACCTCAAGTTAGTAGCGGAAAAATCAAATTTAACTAGCCGATTAACTACTCGTTCAAGGCTTCAATCCATAATTAAAATAAGTGCAATCGCATTTACGTATTAATTACGCGCTCGCAAATGACCAGATTAATTAGATGCATAGATTCTAGTTGGAACTTTCATAAATGGGAAAACCGTTATGTAGCGTGGATGTCAAACAACCGGTGACAAGTGTGCATTAAAATGATTATTGTTAAATTAACAAACTTTCGCCCGAATTCATCGCGCACAATTACAACGTGCTTTATATTTATTGGAGCAATTGTGTATTGCCTGTCTATTTGACTTGTATTCGTGTCATGTTACAATTGAACTTCATATGAAATTAGTTCTCTTTTATTATTATTATTATTATTTGATCTGAACTTTTCTACACGCTTCAATGTGTTCTTATCATTCAGTTGCATACGCGCATAGCGTATTTAAATTGCTTATTTGGACTTACGCAATGAGTCGCTGATTCCACTGCTAATTTCAAATTGAAATTAAACAATCAATTATACCGTTCTCTTTGGTTGCATGTTGATTCGTAATTTTCTTCATGACGGTTTCACTTGATTCGTCACATTTAAAGATGGGACATTTGGTAAACACCTGGAAATTGAGTGATTCCAATGCAAGTACGACATGTTTATAGTTTCATACCGTATCTGAACAATGCGCCTGAATAATAATGTTGTCGAAACGTGCGCTTGATTTTAATTAGCCCGGCCCAAAGACATTGCATGTGCAGGGAATATTACATTATGACGCCTGTTATTCTCCTCTCGATATGAATACAATTTCAAGCCACATGAAATGGAATGTGTTGTTTGCATTGTGTTCAAAGAGACATAATGTGCGCGAATCTGAACATCGGTCTTATTCTACCTGTTGCACCAGGTGAAAAATTCTGATGCAGATGTTTGACTAGGTCTGAAAGCGAGTATGTTGGCGGCGAGCGTTCAGTTGAGCGATTTATTCAATGGAGGAGACGTGCCCGCGAGAAGTATTGCATAAATGTTATGACCTTTCGACTTATATAATCGGCGTGCTTTATAAATATGCCGTACCTACAACGTTCAAATTCGAATGCATGCTGCGCAGTGCAAACAAAATGTTAGATTATTTAAATCTCTTTGACTTTTCCAAAGTTTAGGAAACGTACCACACTCGTTCGTTGGGCTTTCAATTGAACAAAGCGTTCTTGCTGTTGCAAAATCCTATAAAATGCGGTACTGACACAGAGTACGTACAAATGGATTAAATAGATGCCTTGCGGCAAGGCAATTTTTATGCCTTCATGCCTAGGCTCGTTTTTATATTTTGTGGCATAAATCATAAATGCGATCGCATTAGGAAATTAGCCAAGTGGAATATACTCGTAGAAGACTATAATTATGGCTTGAGTGATGATACAGTTTGAAGCAACTAATATTTTTATCATATTCCGTTTAATACCACAAGTATTTTTAAGTAAGTTTTATTTTTGTCTTATTTTTTTGTTATTTAACAGATGCAACTTAACTTGTTCTTGAATGAATCCTAAAAAAGGAAGAAAATTCAGGGTATTGGGTGTAAAGTCTTAAGGATGTGTTCTAAAAATATTGTTTGACAGATGAAAATAGTTTATAACAATTTGTCTTTTGTAATAATCTGCCTTTATATAGAACGTTTCGTCAAAGACAAATTATGACATGTAACTTATAAAAACTTGCATTTATATGACTAATTGCATTTAGAAAATTGCAATGATCGTCATTGTTCCACGCACAATTAGAATCAAATTAGAAATTCCTATTGCTCCGTCCGTCCTTTCTGGCTCCGCTACGACCGCGACAGTCGTAAACTTGTACGCATAGGCGTACATCAAACGCATTCTTGTTTTATATTAGTTGTTTAAGACATTAATTAATGTTATCTCGCTAATTGCCATCGCATACAAGACGCGTACGCGAACACGAATCACACAATCGTGTTCGTTGTCATTTTGTGGTCGCGGTCGTTTTTTGTTTACGTTTGGTACTAGTCCTAGGGCTTCGGATGCAACAACATGCGAATGGAAGAAAGCATCTTGTTCTTTCGCATTCCCCATTAAAATTTACCTGCGTAGAATGTAGCATCGTGCACGACTATCTCGTGCATCGTTTGTACCCTGTTTAATGATATCCGCTCATTTTCTAAAATGTATAAATATAAAACCACATAAAATGCATGCATGCATACGTGTATTGCAGTGAGTAACCGCATTTGAGTAATTTTTATTGCTGTAGTGCAGTGCAGGCGAACCAGCATGGCGAGATACAACAACAAATGACATTTGCGACTTTCTATGCTGCCCATTTGTATGTTTTAATATGTATGTTTTTCAATGCAATCCGCACTGAATGAATGCGCATGAAATTAAACGGATCGTGGTTTTACTCTCAAAGATCGTAAAACAAGAGCATTGAGTAGCTATAGAAAATCTGACAGAGGAAAAAAACTCGGGAATCAATTGGATCTCAACATAGTGAAATGTGTATTTTAAATTAGCGTGCCAATATGGTAATACATTGCAATATTTAATTTTCCATTAGTAATTTTGTCGAATCATGCTCATACCCGCATACCCGTTGGTTCCTTGCATCGATTCTTTGTCCTGTCTACCGATGCAGCGCATTCGCTGATCTGCTTACGAAGCACGGAACTCAAGCGGAGTTAATTCATAGTCGTGGATTTATTTCTCGAAGACTTGATAGCTCCTTGCTCACGAAACGTAAACAAAGTCGCGGTCGACCTCCGGTGTAAGCTCGAGTTCTACATCCAATGCAGGTAACCGTGCTGCATACACGCTGAGGACGATTGTAGAGGAGGCGCGCGATGAACTAACTTTATCTAGTCTAGTGGCTAGGACGAATAACGAAACTGCTATTTTACAGTTAGATACCATGCGAGAAAGGTCTGCGTTGGCAGATGAGATTTGTGTGCTCGAATTACGTAGACCAACTCATCTCATTTGGAACACGTCTAATGGACACGAATTGTTGAAAGCACTTTCAGCACATTTATCTAGTGTATGCATTCGCGTGCGATACCTTCATGAAACAGTCACTTTACATGCTCTAATAATATTGCAATTGCCGGAAGTTAGCATATTGGATCTTGTGTTAAAAAAATTCTCCAGCGTGTTTAAAGTCAAACAATTGTTTTGCAATTGGGTAAGAGAAGATGATAGCTTTAATGGTTACTGTCAACAACGTCACCTTTCTTATGAGAACGAAGATAGTTTGTGATGCTTTTTCTAATATAATTATATAGAAACGGTGAGGGGCTCCTTCCATAATGATAGATAAGAAATTCTTATATCAGTCGCGTTAGCTCAATTCACGGGAAAACTCATCGTCTTATCAGCTACTTAGCCTAGGCTAAATTTCTCGCAGATTTCCGTCATTTACTCGTGCGGTCATTGCATAAATCGTTTCCAACCAAACAGTCTTAAAACCACGCTGTTACGTCCGTATTCGGATAACGATTACGTACAGGTCAGACAGGAATTGTGCCTATTGCTGTAGCGAGTCAATCAAGCGCATAATAATTTCCTACTGAACGCTTATTTCTATTACATTGGTGTGCATTCTTTAGCGACGTGAATCGTCACTACACTCTGCGTGAAGCGGTAGTTTTGCCAGGTATTTACGTAAGCATAACACCAATAAAATATGTGATCATGCAAGAAGCTTTAAATTTACACTATTCCTACGTGCTTGACGTTAGATTAATTGCACACGACTTGTGGGTGATTAACTTGCTCTGAAATCTGAATGTTACCTTTATGCACATGTCTTGTCTTGGTAGGACACGTGAGCAAATATCTTTTCTAACGTTCGATATGTAACGGTATCGGAAACTGGGGAACAACAACTAAAACCACATTAGACACGATCTTGGACTGCATGCTTGTTGGAATAGTGTCACACGGATAAAATTCGCATTGCTTCAACACAATTTGAGTTGCACATTCAAGAGGTTCATTATTACCACTGTGGCACATTATGTAATTGGCACTTCTCGCAGGTTACCGAGAAAATCTAATACGGACAATTACAGAATAGACGTAGTAACATCAAACTCCTTCTTTGCACTTTTGTAGTAATTTGTTATTGAAATACCTCAAGTGTTTTCACCGCGACGTAAACATTAAAAATTACGAACATTCCACATCATTTACTACTGTTTTACTTTGCTTCTGGATTGTTTCATTTCCTAGAAATGCGTATAGAATATTTAATTAAAACGTAAAACTGTCGTAAAATATTACGGCATAAGCGTGAGAAACATATTTTCACGGCAAATACTTTTCTTCTCATGCTTCATAGCACATACATTTATCACATCAGTAATGCTTTGATGGTGTGATCTGCTTGTGAATAGTTTCTTTCTGCACAAAAGATTTTCTATCTAGAATTAACATTACCCGTTTGTTAATAGGACCCAATGATATGTAATATGCACTTCTTGTACATTATTTTTTTTGCGGAAACATGAACATTGAATGCGCAGATACGTTAAGTTGTATCTGGGCAGCTTATTATTTATTCTGTTTATTGGACTGCATCGCAAGGCGCACGCGAAATCCAATAGAACCCTCCCGCTGTTGGGAAGCCAGCCGGGCAAAGCGAAACTCTTGCGTAATTGAAGGTCATGTACGTGTACGAGGAGGAAAATTGACTTATTCCACGGTTTATTAACATTCTGCAGTCAACAAGTTTCTCGCCGGCAAATTAACTTCGATGTCGTGGTACCCTGTGATACAAAGACACTATCATCGCGAAACAATCCTGAAGACGAACTCTGCGAGTACAATGACTGAAGTAGCCATTCTGAACGAAAGCAACAAGACAGCTTGACCGCCGCGCATCGCTACATATACACTTCTGGTAAATTACGGTTGATAAAATCAACAGAGCAATAATAATGTATTCACTCGGCCTGGGGGACGAAGCACATCGCATACACCAAGCCTCGCGCTCTACGATGATTGTTATTATAAGCCTAATATATTTGCCTGGCTACTTAATTTAATCCCAACTCGTGTTTCCGTTCAGCCATCATTTATTGTAATCTTGAGTGATGCCTAGTGGAAATTTAACATACTTTTTCATTTTATTTAATTCACGGCAACATGTAATAATTAACAGTCTCGCGTTTCAAGGACTATCTCGCAAATTAATATTGCTTCTTAATGTTCACGAAAAGAAGTAGTAATTTACGGGGCACACAAAAAAACTCGTTGAAACTCTCCACCTACATTTGTATGCTAGGCATCAGGAAGGTCGTTCAATTAGTCATCTTTTGTTAGATGCGGCTATGTGTTTTACGTACTAACTATCGCGTTAGTAATGTATTTTTAAATAATTTCCTTCGCCAATTGAATATTTCTTTGATGACTTCGTGCATGTAATTTTTCGCCAAATGCGTCGTGTCGTTTCAAACATGTCTTACGATGGGGGTCGATAATGATTGTTTATATAGTTGTTAGCCACCGAGCTGTCCTCCAGATCAGTGAAGGCTTCACCTGAATGTAAATGCATTCGATGGTCATAATCGTAACTACGAATTACAGCATGAATGCGGCGACTCACTGGTGAGATGGCTTTACTCATATACACAGCTTTTTAATGCCTTGTAATATGCCCGGGAAGTGATAAAATTTATGTTTGAGAACGTACATGTATAAATGTTTTGTGTGCTCAAGTCATATAATTATGCAAGCAATATGTAATGAAATTCCATGCAAATTGAACGGATGCGAATAATATTTGAAGTGGTATAAAATCGGGAATGGCATAATTTCTAATCGGTATTATCGGGAAACATAGTCACATAATAATCAATTAAATTGGGTACTTGGCAAAATACTGTCGATCTGGTTCCATTCACAGGCTGTTAAGACATGATCAGAATGATAATGTACTAAATCGTTATTATCACTTCCTGAAATTTCTCTTTCTTATCTGATCTTTTGAATCGTTTTATATATGTATTGAGCAATGATTTATTAAGATTCAGTTTTAATCATTGCAAATAAGAATTGCATTAGAAATCTAAAAGTAAGTAAATGCATTCAACTCAAATCAATTAAAACGAAAAAGACAATAAACAATGTTTGCGGTCGTTACTAATTCTATATAATTATCAGCTTTCCTGTGAGTATTAATTGACTTGAGATTTTACAACAAGTGATGGATAGTCCGCTTGTTCGTATCCAAGGAGCTGAGTGTGACTTTAACGTACGAAAACGAAGGTAGACATGATTTACACATTCGCTTTGCAGAATACGAGATAAACCGTAATAATATTTGTTGCAGCTGATCTCAGGGTGTGCCATGCCCATAGCTAAAGGCAGCGAATGTATTTCGCTCGCTACCGAGCTTGGACTTGCGGGTTTAAGTATAAATAAAACGCTCAATCGGAGGACATGTTGTACTTGTCAATGCAAACTTGTTTTGAATGCGACACGTAAACCGATAGCCTTGACACTCTCAGGACACTAAAAAAAAAACTCGAATAGAGGTTCCTACATCTCTTTAGACCCAGTTTGTGATTGGAAACATCAAAGTTAGTAACAATTTAGTAATAAACTTTATTACAAAATAATTGTGTCCGGCTATTGTAAACTACTCATTATAATTTCGTCAATTGTTATTTATTGTGATCTACTTTTCTAGCAGCTGGAGCTTTGGAAGTTAGTTGGAGATGTCTGTCTGTCTAAATTGTTGCGTAGCTTTGATATTTGATACTCACTAAAGCGTCGTATTATTGCACTCCTACTAGCAATACCGTTAGCTCCAACTTTGTACTTCTTCTAAGTTAAGGCAAACTTTAGTCGGTATAAGTTTCGATCAAGCATAACGCGCGATTGTTATTCTGTTCGCATCGTTTGCCTGCTGCATGCGTGCTGTGTCTATTCGTCGCCAATTGTGAGCACGCGATTTACTGTTGAAATCCTAGTGGAATAAGGCGGTACATCCGTGATTTTCGTACTTACTACTGCTTTTATAGCATAAGTAAATATTCGATTATTTATTTATCTTTGCGACGCTGTTCACATTTCCTAGACTTGGTACAAATATGTACCGAATGGTTCATCACTTTCTTATCATTTCAATGCAGTTGCTTAGCTTGTAGCAGTTGCAATATTCGGAATGCCAATGTAAATTAACCCACGATGCGTGTAAGCATACATGGTAATGGGAAGGAATCGCGATGTCAACAGACATTGTTTGTCTTTGCATAATCATTTCACATTGTGCATGTTGTATGTAGGACAATACGAATTGTTTCCGCTTTTTGTGCTCACCTTTTTATTATTCCGAACCGCGTAATGTACACGATAATGCAATCTTATCATTGGCTTATTTGCGACATTATGTGAGTAAGTCTACTTTCTACCTTGCGGGTATCAAATGCGATTGCGTTTAAGTGCGCTCATGATTTAACGCGGTTTACTGATTCGACGATGCTCAAGGTGCATGCACTCTATCAGTGCTCAATAGTCCGTGAGATGTTGCTTATATTTTATAATGGTTAACATTTGCGTGAACGTAGTTATTGCAATTGGCGAATTGATTGTAGAAAGCGACTAACAACGCGACTTAGAAGTGTCAGGTTTAAACTGGACTTCACCTTTGAGTGTAAATATCTTTAGCTCGGTACAATTGCAATACAGAGTTAATAAATATTTTATTTTAAGTGTACGTAAATAAAGAACTAATTTTGTGTCATTTGCCTATTTATTTTATTTTTCTAATAATTACATTTTTAATTGGGGACTGTTAGAATATGTTCTTTTGTGAGTCTAGTGAAAGTTTTCCTTTGAGGTAGAATAGTAGGCGTTTTTTCGTCATTATATTATGTTTCAAATTTATTTAGTGATTGAAAGACGTTATACGTAATGGTGCGCCTCGCTTCCTTCTTCTTAGATATAAAGGCTAACTAGCTGCAGCACCTCTTTTCAAATCCAAGCTAACGAAACTAAATTACATTATGGTTATAATGGTCGTCTAAATTATGTTCACGTTTCACTTTGGATTTTTCTGCGCACCGGAGTCTGCTTTCAGTTTTCTATGAAATCGCACATTTTCACTGCATCGGCCAGGAGGCGATAATAATGACTAATCGTGCAAAAGTTCCCTGCATCTCGCGTTTACAGTTTCATAAACGTCTATCAAAAAGAAAGTGTAATTGAGTCTTTGGGTTTTTTACGTATGTGTACATTTATTATTTGTTATACTTAGCAGCTGCATTAACTACTAAATCATCTATCGTCGCACGCATTAGTTAGAAATTTAATCTCTATGGCATCGTTTTGCAATTCGCACATCAATGGCGGCTTCGCCTTCGCGTGCATGTCGGCATTAAGATGAAAGGCATTAAAATTCCCATGTTGGATAATTATTACGTTATATAAAAAAGGTTAGAGGCTTACCACACAAAATGATAAGAAATTACCGTGTTAAAAACAACAACTTTCTGTGAAATGCGCATATATTTCGTACGAGGTACCCATGTCGATATATAATATTCTAATGTCGCGTTTGCATTATAATTGTTAATAGCTGCCGTTCTTGAGCACCTTGGTCTGTGAAGTGGATGTGGACGCGATCGACAAGAAGGAAAATACCATTACATTATGTATCTGTGTCCGAAGAAATTTTGTCAGCACTTACTGACGGCGAAATTATAACACGAAGTAGTGCAAACCGCGGATTAAATACACACGATTTCTATGAGTATCGAAACGACAAGCATTTTTTGGCGGACGTGGTTTGTCTTTTGAGCGCAACATTGTGATTGACATTCCTGGAGCGTTTGGAAAGATGTCGTGATGGCCAATAGGAGTCTCGCTCTTAAAGAGTCATGCTCTATGCAAACGACCGAAATTTCCCATACACGTCCGAAATGACCCATCGTTAAACTAGTTTAGCAATGTTGTTCTTGTAATAATGCGGGTCGTGTCGTCGATTGCGTGCTTTCCGGTGCAAAGGTCGCACGATGTTGATGAGTATCATGTTGTAGGTGCCGGTATAGAAGAACAAAGGCAACATCCTACCATAAGTGAAAGTAATCAATCTTCACACACATATTCCAACCCAACGCGTTGTTCTTGCTGTGTTGATGAGGATGATGGACCGCATGGCTCATCAAACTATTAATTAACTTCATTTTTCAATTAATTGCGTGGGAGTTAGTCAGCTGGGAGCGCTCTCATTGCTATACCTTTTAACTTTCCTCCGATGTTTCTAATGGGCTTTATTTGCAATTACAGTACAGCCTGCGGCAACTGGATCTTTCGCTGCTCTCACAGCTCTGGTCTCTCAACGAATCCATCCAGGACTTCCGTCACATGCTTCAAGAGCAAGACGACCGCAGCGTACTTTCGCCCCCGTCCCCATCTCCTACGACCTCGTCTGGTGAGGACGTCGATGGAGATGACTATTTTCAACCATCGCCTATGCGATTTCGATTAGCGCCGCCACCACCACCCCCGCACCGCCGCACAAGTAACAGTTCATCTGGAACTGGTTCTAGTGTGTAAGTACAAGGATATACAGTAACATTAGTCTGCGAACTATTAAATATGCTTATATTATTTCAGGTGATTATTGAACATTCCAAAACCTTACTGCATTCTACTAATAAACATATGTGATTGTGTAATTCAACGATCGTCTTGGCATCCTGTGTGTATAAATAATTAGTACTATTTGTGATATAGATGACTACTTAAGAAATGCTGAGGGGCAGGTAGATTTCATGTAATTTGTCATTAAATATTAACATAATTGATATCTTGATTGACTGACTTAGCTGTATAGAAATTGCGCAAGCAATGTGGTAATATATAATGTCGAATAAAACTTTTATTAATTGAGAAAATTTATTAAGTCTGCTAATATTATTCGTTGGAAGAAGATTATATTCTTTTAATTCTTGCATCTAATTCCACTGGAGGTCTTTTTCAAAAATACGTATTTTGCAAAAATTCCAATCTCAGTTATCATTTACTTTTAATTAAATGAGGAGTCAATAATTAGACCTTCTCTTTAGCTACAAAAATATGTGGTCTCCGCTTAGTAGGTCTGATGGGGCGACTAATATTTTCAAACGTATTTATGCAAAAATTCATTAATTGGTCAATATTTACTCGGATTTATAAGCACTCCAAATAAGTTAAATCTAAATAATTAAGGTTGCTTGGAGGCATATTTCATGATATTCCTGTAGCACCAGGAAATTTCCATGCATTATCCCTTTGCTGATATATTTTGGTGTACTAGAATTACAATATGCGTTTCATGGATTTAAAAATGTTTTCACAGTATTTCACAACCTCACAGATGAGTGAGGTCACGAAGTGTTTAATAATTAATTCCTTAGACATTATTTATACTATTCATAGACAGCACGACTCCTGAAATATCGATTGATATCAAAAAATGAACTGTAGCAGAATAGATGTGCGCGTAAAATTTCTATGGCATGTTTTGCAAAAATTACAAAAAAATAAATGACAACTGATCCTGATAATCCTGAACTCCTGGTTGTGGCCTATGATTAATCTTATCGTAAAGTAGATGATATAACCTAATACGCGATGTGATAATAGCAACTTCCCACTTGCATTCAAGTAAACATTAGCGCGGCATCGCTAATACTTATACCGAGTATAGACAACACCGTAAAAAATAAGTTTATGTTACTATTTTTTATCCTATTCAGTTTTTATTAAATACGTTAAAGAGAAGCGACGCGCAACTCGAACAAACTTATGCAAAAAAAACCACTCGTTCGATTGGTATCCATGTTCTATTGTAGATCTTGAAAGATGTAATGTCTTTTTATACTATGACGTGCGACTTTCAAAGGTTATTTATTGATAAAATTCAACCAAATATATTATTTTGAACGTTATAAATCGTGTATATCAAATATTAATATAGTAACAAGGAATATCTTAAATGTTTAACGATATTGTACTAAATACGTTGGCTGGATTTCAAGTTTAAGTTATATATATTGAAAAAACATAACTCCTAATATCATGTACCTTTAAGCATTATTATTGACGTTGCTCCCTGAATAATCCACCTCATTTGTCATATCACTGATATGTGCTCCTTATCAAGTAAGCGTGTTTTAGAATATTTCAAGATAATAAAAATTCAACAACCAACCAATTTAACTATCAATAAAATAAAAGCATATTAAAAATTTTTTCATGCAAAACTAATCGCGTGATTAAAGCTTGACTTATCAAGATGTATACTGAAAGAATACTGATTAAAAATGGAAATCAATAACAGTTATAAAATAGACGTAGGAAGACAATGTACAAAGTCGCACATAACTACGAGCTCGGAGGTAAAAAACGAGACAGAGTATAATAATACTCTAAAACGTTATAAATTAAGTCCACAAGGCTGTCGGCATCATGCCTTCCACAGAACTTGAACTGGGTGTTAATAATTCGTTGCATAAAAATTCCAGCGGAAAATTGACTACATGTCCCTATTAAGAACAAAATATGTTAATATAAATCAGAATATTTACATAGAAAATGTTACCTTAATTTCCTCAACCATCCGCAAACTTCGCGTCAACTCGGTGGTATACAAAGGCGGTTGTGCAAGATAAGTTTTCAATTCAGAAAACGTTTTCACTTCATCGGACGGAATACAGTGAAAGACTTTCTCATAGAACTCCGTATTTAATGACGCTGTATCTTGCCATACATATTTGTAGAATTCCTCACTTACAGGATCTGTTACATCCACATCAATGTACTCATGCTCTCTACATAGCAAACCAAGGTGTTCTTTGAATATGTGTTTTCGCAATGTCCCGCAATATTTCCCACACGGATACTTAACTCCATTCATAACACCATCCTCAAATTCCTCGTCCTTAATCATGACCGCAATTTCAGAATCGCGTTTGCCAATCATAGATCTATCGTTGATATTTGCAGAACCACAAATTATCAGTTTATCATCAACAATCATCAGTTTAGAATGCACGTAAATTAATTCGGTTATTGGTTCCTTATTTAACAATGAATGATTACGAAGACCATAAAAACTGATGTATTTTGATGGTTCTGTTATCCCTGCATTTTTCAATCGTTGTAATATGGAATCCTTTCCTCTATAGAAAATAAAAATATAACTTAATTCAATTTCAATTGAAGATAATACGACTCATAAATTGTTTACAAATTGTGTCTGGATTTATTCGTGATTATAGTCAGGAATTACCTTGAAATTGATGCATAATTCCAATGTGTGATCGCATGCAACGACGTTCCGGTTTTCTGACCGACTTCTCCTTCAAAACCAGGCAATAATGGCATGACAACATATACCCTAAACACTTCATTATTCCTGGAAAACAAAAGTGTTAAGGAAAATAAATCGGAATAAAATTAAACTTGCTTGAATGCCCGTAGAATTCTTCTAAATAATGTCTCTGCAATTAAATTATACGTATCCGAGTGTCCTTGTGGCAACGAAATGAAGAACTGATTTTCTATGTAGATAAAATGTTCCGCTAAATTGATTGCATTAACATAGCCATTGTGAATTGATTGTTCTACTGTTAATGGATCGTGGAATCCGGCAGACCAAGAACTGGAACTTCGTAAGACTTGGCACTGCACCTTACGCTTAATCAAAGAACCCAAATTGATTTTGTCTTCGATTGTATGATACGATTTTGGCAGTAGGTATGAATAGTTTGTACTGATTCGTGCTTTGTCCAGTTTTGTCGCATTCCAACGTTGGATGAAATGTCGTGCAACATCTCGAGCTGCTGCCCCCTGAATAAAAACACCTATATCGTGCCATGGCATTCTTGGAGTCGAAACCCTAAAAACAAATTTAAATTAGAAGAAAATTACAAGTTTTCAATTAAAATAATACCTGTCAATAATATCCGTAAAAGGCGATTCCAACTCAGCAAAATCTTTAACAATAAAGTTACAATAATCCTTCCCTATCCAATATTTCGCACCGGGATTAATTTCGAAATCAGCCATTCGTTTACTCCTAGTTTCAGAGGGCGTCATCAAATCATCTTCATTTTCAGACAATGTCTGATTTTCTCCAGGAGTGTACACCATATTTACAAGTTCCTTTCCTTTCAACTTCACTTTCTTCGTGATTTTCGTTATCTTCCTCTCGGGTTCTGGTGTATTCATCCTAGATCTAGGCGTATATCCAGGCATCAATAACTGATCCCCAGGTTGAAGTTGAGGCCTAGCATCAACGGAATCCTCAGACGAATGCGATTCATGATCCGATGGAGGTTCCTCCACTATTATAGTTTGCGCAGTATGAGGTTCAGGCATTTGATAAAAGTTATCACCTGTTGGAACTGTGGACGTATACTTCTTTAAACTGGATACATCTACAGGTGGTGTAACACTTCCCAAATCAGTGAGTCGATGTTCATGATCGTCCCACCTGCCATAACATAAATCAATCCCACCCAAAAAGGCATAAGTTTGATCAACCACCACAATCTTCTCGTGATGCGCCCAGAGAAACACACCAACTTTAGCGTGGTCTGGATGTCTCAACACTTGTATATTCTGATGCATTGCTGAGAGTGTTTGTTTACTGTAATAACTATTTAATCCCAACGCATACTGGAATTCTTTATACAATAGAACATAGATTTTAACACCGGCTTCAGCTTTCCTTTTGAGTAGCTTATCTAAACGCCAGTATTCACCCTCAAGCATGGGCCGCTTTAAATAAATCTCTGGACTAAGCCACCAGTCGGCAATGTAAATCTCTTCGTGTGCTTCATCCATCGCATCTGCCAATGCGGACATATAACTTTGTCCATCTACAAACCAGCTAGCTTCTGTGTGGAGTCTCACGGGTGCGAATGAATGATTCGGATTCATTGCAGTGAAAGCTTTGGCTTCATTTTCTGCGACTGACTTAAGTGCATCCAGCCATGCTTTACGTTGACCACGAGATGATAGTTTAAAGATGATTTGTCTACTTAATGTTTGTATTTGTATTGCTTTGTTTAATCCGGTGTTGTACATACTGGCAGCGACTTCAAATCCCTGGTCATAGAGAATGATTGATTTAATTTCACCAGTTTTTGGATCCATGTATCCAAAGAAAGTGTCTTTAAGAAAGAACCATCGAGTACGAAAAGATGCGCAAATTACGTCTTTGCATAAATATTTGCATCTAAAACATGCAAGACTTGCTATAAATTTATTTTTATTGGATTATCTTGTACAAATACCTTAAACAACATGCCCCTGTGCAGCATCCAAAACAATTACAACCAGTTTGTCCAGGTTGTGTACTGCCAAGCTTCTTTTTAACCAAGCCTTCTTTTCCTTTAATTCCCAAGTCATACACAAATGATAGTCGAGATACCTCAAGAAATTCAGCTGACGCGTCATGAAATCGATATATACTAATTCGTAATAGGTTTGTGAGGTACTCTTCAAGATGTTTCATCCTGTCATCCAACTGCTCATGCAAAATTAACATCTCAGGCTTTTTGGGAAATCTAGGAAGCCGCAATACTTTTTCTTGCTCCTTGGGTGGAATTCCAACAGAAACGCCATTCGCTTGCGAAGTTTGTCTCTCAATGGTATGCTTATAACTTTCCCTCCGTCGTTTATGTGCAATTGTTGGAAACGGTATATTCAGACTTGCCTTAAAGAATGACAACTTATTGTGCAGTTCCAAGAAGTGCTTATACCGTCTTTTTATTGTCCATGTAAAAGGTCCATGAGATAATTGAATAGTATATAAATTAGGGTTTATTAAGTTAGTAGTGTGGTTTCTTTCATAAGATGCAACTTTAACCACAATTGGCATGTCTTTAATGTAATTATACTGTCGCTTAGTTTTGTCCAGTTGCTGGTGAACCACATTAAATGGGATCCTGCCTAAAACATGAATTAAAGCCAATGTATATTTATTAATCCATGTTATTATTGTGTGAATTAGTACCATTACTAGTTGTATCACTGGAATCATGTCCTTCAATAGAAAGAGACTCTGGTACTGCTAGGTTATCATCAAATTCAGCATCAGAGCCAGCATGTGGTGATCCGGGACGTGCGTCATGTCCATTGGTAATTTGATTAGCAAGATTGACTTCCACCTCATTATTGCTAGTATTCGTGTAGCTAGCGTTATCCATGATCTGGGAAAACGCGAGTAATGAGTGCGGGCAAGAAGTTATTTATATACCTAACCTTGGCGAGTATGTCTAGTTTAATGGGAAAAAAGCAGAGTAGATCAGCCCGAAAATTAAATTTAATTGAAAACATTCAGGTTTATACAAAATGTTTAGCAAGTACATACGTTGTTTGGGAATGTTTTCCTGCGGAACTAGTAATCCTGTCAGCACTTCCTCATGTAAACATGTTGTTTTTGGCACTGGCCACTGTAACAATTTGGAAAATGTTATCTAATACGCGTGAATCGCATCATATTTATTCTTGAATGATTGGGGAATCGCGAACTGCTTTGACCCATTTGAACTGTTAGGCGCGTGATAATACGTAAACTTCGTCAAGCACTTGCATCAGTCCCTCACACGTTTCACAGGGCAAGGCACTACATTCAGACCACACGAAAGGCTTGATGATGATGTACTTGAGCCGACTATCCGATATTTAGAGGTGTCAATTATTTCGAAAAATAGTACATGACTTTTATATAAGGCGTGTGCGATGTCCGATGCCGATGATGTTTACGAAAATGTTAAAGGAAACTGAGTCAGCACTGTCATCGCACACAGCACAAGTGGCAAGCACGGTCGCTGCGTGCATAATGACGACATGCAAGTATTCAACGATTTGTAATGCGTACATAAACGCAATAAATTGTTGGCTTGGTACACATTCCTGTTCAAGCTGTTTTGCCTACTTAAGTTAATCGCGTTTTGTAAAAGGCCCAACTTGTTGTACAATGTTTATTCTTTTCGCCATCCCTAGAGCATTAAATTAATGTTATCTTTAATTGCTTAAATATAGCTGCTATCAGTAAAAGCCAGTAATGCGGTTTATTCAAAGTAGTATTGTGTGTTAAATAATATATTTTGTGCATATACAATTATACAAGGCCATCGACGAACGGTCCTTCAGCCATTGTGTTAAATATTTACCAGAGACAACGAACATGGAAACATATTAAAATATCTTTTATTACCTTAAATATCTGCTATTTGTACTGTTTTTCAAAGTGAAGTCAGAAATTATTCTCATTGAAAAAAAACTATTCTTGGTACCAACGCGGTTCCCTCAATGTGTAACCCTCTAAACTAAGGGTCGGCAATTTTCGGGCCGCATGCCGCCCTTTGCAACTACTTGTGCAGCCCGCCAAAGCACCAATATAATTTAGGAAAAACAACCAACATAGCGTGAGCGTGCCGTGACTGGTGACAATTTGTACGGCTTATGTTACAAATTTCTTGCGCTGCACCTTAACTCACAAGGGTTTATTGTTCTTTTAATCAACATTGAAATAATTTAGCGCTATGTTTAGTTTATCTTATCGAAGAATATTATGTTCATTTGTCTGACGTATTAGTTTTATAAATTGTCAATCTTTTGTCTAAGCAGAGCTATTGAAAGGCACACAATTAAAATCAAAGCTTCTTTAGATTTCACTTGATTTGTGCAGTACATGTGAACGCAATGCGTGCTTCATCAAATCAGAGAGTACCGAATTTGTGTTACTGAGTTATAGAGTTATGTAACAACACTTCACTCCGTGTCTTAAGCATCTAAAATCTGAGAAAATCTTCACCAACGCGAAGGTCACTCAGTCATAGGCCTTTGGAAGTGCAAAAGTAGTTAGTCATTTACGTGCTAGCGCCGCCCCTGTGCTACCTGCGTGCCTGTGTTCTATATTGTCAACAACCCCTACTATAGGTAATGAAAAATACATATTGTTTTTAAAGTATTGCTAGAATAATTAATGAGGAAAATCCCGAATTTAATTAAACGTGGACTTTTGATAATTTTTTAAATTATATATAAAATTATATAATACCTGTATTAAAGCAAGGTGCTTGATTTGCAAAATATTTTTAAAATATCGTTGAATCTTCACAAAACTTAACTCTAACTTACTTACTTACTTACTTAATATTGATTTGTAAGACGTTTTTGGCTTGCTGCCTTACTGATTAGTATGAGTATATAAGAAGATGTTTTTACAAAATGTAAGGAACAAAGTGCTCAAAACATCCTAACATATTTCGAAATTAACTGAAGCTGAACATAAATCATAAATGCTGTTAACGAATTGGCCCGTAAAAATGTAAAACTTTGAAGATTTTCTTTGTCTGCATGTACAGTAGTTTCATGTGTTAAAAATATATCAAGTAAGGTTTAATAAATTAAAAGAAAGTTATGTTGATATAAATTTGCTATAAGGCTTGCTGTTTTTTTCATCTATTTTTACATTTTCTAGAATGAATTACATAAGATTAAAATACAAAACAAGGTTGACGGATGAAAATTAATTTAGAATCTTAGTAAGCCAAACACATCCGGACTTCAATGAATTATCAATATCAATATTCAAGAACAAAAAACGCATTGAATTTTAATTAATGAATAAACTAACAGATGTATCATTATCTTTAATATCCTATATACATTTTTATTTACATATTTTAGTTGTCTTTTCTTTCTCTTTTATTAATTGAATCATTTTTGTCCTCTGGCTCCATTGTTATTATATGTTAAAAAAATATATAGTTTTTTCAATATTCCTTTCTCAGAATACATGAAATTCAATGTGCGGCTCGTTTAGAAAATATTTTAAAAAGGAGCCGCTGGCCGAAAAAAGTTGCTCACCTCTACTCTAAACAAACTCCGTAGCAAATAGTTTTAATGCCTGTTCAAACTTTGAGATACATTTACTACAATTGCCTTAAAATGTATATCAAGTATTCATGGCACGTTGCAATTCGATTGCAATCAAATCCATCAATTCAACAAGGTATAAAATAATACAAACCTACTACTTTTGAGAACAATAAAGGATTATCATGCAATTATTCCTAATGGATATGCAAATAGCGATAGAAAATAATTCCTTCCTTCTGCTTCTTTAATTCAAACAAAAATGACAAATGCGTGTATTATTTATAAACAGTAAGTGCACAATTATGTTAAATAGCTGCCTAATTATTGTTATTTAAGCTGTTAATGTACTGGACATGTCAGTTTTATTTTGCAAGTTTTTGCGCTTTGTTGCTGCGCTACCTAGAGTTAATGTACAATTAAACTACAATTATATCAATAAATAAGTATATTGCCAGTTGACTTGCCAGTTTTTTTTATACATTTACTTTAAAATAATCAAGATTACCATGTGTTGCAAACTAAAGTTGGTGTTTCAGAGTTACACATTGTATTTTAATTCGAGGCCGGATAGAAGGAGCAGCAACATTTATAGATACTCTTTAAATCTCTAAAGCTAACGCAGGGTTAAATTTTACTACCATTTGTTTGCTCACATTGTTATATGTTTAATAGCATCTCCAAACTTCCTTCTTTACTAGACTTGGACACTCAACATTGACCACTGGTTTAGTTTTTTTAGTGAAATTGCAAAAAGCTTTAGATAAATATAGAAAACACAATTTTCAAGCTTTAAAATAGTTCTAAAGACATTTTGACCACTTGCGTATATATTTTAATATGCTTTTGATATAATTACTGGGTTAATTATATTTTGGAATGCAAAATTAATGCAATATTTCCTCTTGATACTTTAGATGTGTAAACACACTTCATTTGAATATGAACTACTCCATAAACCTCCAACTTTCCTCACCAATCTCTGTTAATATTTCCTGCCGAGGATTATGACTCTCTGTATTTTGGCATCATTAAATACATTTGAAATGTAAGTAACGATTGCGTGGAAACGACAGCAGCCTTTCAATGGCAATGTGTGAAACGCGTAAATTGCACCTACTCCTTCCGGCTAGATTTCACTACGCAGGCGCGGTGGAAAATTGACATCGTTTGAATTCGGAGCAGAGCGCGGCGCCCCCGGAAAATCGACTCTGGACGAGTTTTCCAACGTCGTCGCGTCTGCTCGCGCGGTCTTCTGGCGCTCCGGCTGACCAGGGCTAAAGCGCGTAACGTGTGCGGACTTCTATAGTAAATAAATCGAACTCAATGCTGATATTAAGCACGGAAAGCTTTTCCATCCATCCGCAACGTGGATAGGTGAGCAGCGTGTAAATGAAAATGTTTGTGTTGTTGAGTGCGGTGCTAGTGTCATTACTGAGCGTTGGGACAACCCGGCTGGCAGCTAGGACGTCTCCCTCAACGACCAGCAGAGCATGCTAAGAAGGACATTGGCATCGACACGTCTGTGCGGCGGATCGAAGACGCGTCGTTAATTCTCGTCAGCGGCAACGATTGCACCTGGACTCTCGCAGCCGCCGACTACCGGGTGTAATCTACATTCTACACTGTAAGCTTTTAAGCTTCCAAGTTACCTGCACGTTATACCTATAGCGCAAATGTAGAAACCAATAACTAACTGAGAGTAATTTAGACTGATTTGAGTATGAATGAGAAACAGAATAGGCTAATCGTCGCATGTCCCAGTTTTGCTTATTTTTAATGCAAGATACAAAAATTCTGCACTATGAATTTTTATATATCAATATATATATACATAGCCAACACGTAATAAAAAAATCTACACATCGACGTAGTAGAATAGCCCCCAGCTTAACAAAAATGTGTAGTAGACCAATGCACGTTGCATTTACATAATGCTCACGATATAGACGGCGCGCCGATACGACGGTGGACGCCGCTGCCAACCACCCCACGATACAATTGGAATATTTAAGCGCTTAGCGTGCCATAGAAAGCAAAGCGTCTCTAGTCTACGATTTGCTCGGTTTTTCCGACAGTCGTATAATGGTTTATCGATTTTTGATATTTGTTATTAGACGTTTCTTGTCACGTGAAAGCTAAATAAAACTGGACTACGTTTCAATAACAACAGAGAAATCGAGAGGAAGTGAATAAAGACGGTAAACGAGGCGCATAAGGTTACATAAACGACGCACTGGGACTTGAAAATTGGGAATGTAAAATATTGATGTGAAAACGTCCGATTGCTGATTGTCGAAAGTTTATAGCAGCTAAAAATATCGCGAACATTAAATAACTTGCTGCGTTATAAAATTGAACAGCCTCTGGCGCGTGTATAATTTGCAGGAAATATTGAAAGTGAGCAGTAACAACACGAAACTAAATTAATATGTTTTCTATGCACAATAGTGGTACCGTGAACGAGGTAATTGAATAGAGGAGGGGTACCTGAAACACAAATATTAACAACAGAAAAACTAAAATTGATACTCTATTATCTTCTAATCACTTTCTTCCCACACGTATTTCTTTACCTCCATGGTTAGATCTTGTTTTTCTTTCTGTTCATTTAAAAACTGTTTGTTTTCTTCATTATTTTCTTCTTTTCGTTTGCTCCCCTTTTTTATCATCACACTCTTTTTATTGTGAATTAGAGTTTTACGATTTAAGAAAACAGAGAGTTTTTTTAATAAAACACACAGATATCTGAAAGTTTCCACATAACAAAATTAACTTCAAAGACTAAAGCCTTTTTCTCAACGTTTTCAAGATTATATTTTTGATAAATAACTAATTAATTTAATGTATGTATTATTCGTAACAGTTATTCGTTTATTTATTCTATTCAGTCTAAATCAATAAAACTGTACGATATATTCTATTATGAAAAATGACAAGATTTTCTTTTATACGCTTCTTACGATACTAAATAAATGTTATTTTTTCTTTCTTTTATACCTATTAAGCTTATAATTGCTTATCCGGATAAGCTTCTTAAAGCGTACCTCGTACCACTTTCTTAGTTACTTAGCTACAGCGTGCAGGAAGTAACAAGAAAATCAATTTGCTTGTAAACGGTAAATAAGATCTGGTAAAATTATATTGGGTAAAGATATAATATAACTGTTTCATCAATGTTTTTCTGTATATAAAATAATACTTTGAAATACTTTGTTTCCTGAATAAGAAAGGGATTTTATTGTACAAATAAATTCTCATGCCAATTACTTCAAAAATATATATTACTATCAACAACAACACTAAAGGATATTATTGTAATTTTTCCTACAACACAAAAAGAAAAAATATATCCACTTATTATTCAAGAGTGTTTATTCGACATTTTAAAGTAGAAATTTCCATTTTGCTTATACTGAATACTGGCATATTCACACTTTATCCATGCTCATTTCCAACGTGTTACATTGCATTTCATTTGCAAGAGCACCAACTCCGGAAGTACTTCCGATCCGATTAACAATTTAACTTCTGTTTGCTACCGCACCACTTTACTATCCCTATCACTCCAATCGAGTTTATCTATTTCTCTCATGAAGTTAGCAGACATGTTCGATGAAGCTAACTTTTTAGGGTTGTATAAACCAGAGAAGGCCCATAGTTGGTAGTTGAGCAGATATGTGTAGGTGGGAAATTAGAACGATTGTGCCAGCATGCAGGCGCATGTAGCCGCCGATGCATTAACGATTTAACCCCATTACTGTGCCGGTCTGTATACCGGTCTTGCATATGCCCCCATTTGGCGCCCAATGTTAAGCAAAATTACTTTCAGGACTCCACAATGCATTAGGCGCTTACCTACACGTAATTGTAGCGTAAAGACTACACTCACAACACTTGTAACTGTATATGTGTCATATAAATTGGTGTACTTATGTTTTATCTCACCTAGCAGGAAATTCAAGATGGCAACATCGTCCAGAGGTGGTAAAGCACCAGCTACTGGACTTTCTAGTAGAATCCATGGTGGGGTCATTGCACCTGGATTAACCAAACCAGGTACTTCGCATCGAAGGCAAAAACGTATGGGGCCAGCACCTTTTGCTTCCTTTGAAGACTTATCAGATGAGGTTGGGCATTAAAAAATGTTATGATCTATATATTATATTGTGAATATGTTATGATCTTGCAATGTTTTTTAATGGATATGTTTCAGTTGGACAGCCCAGAAGATAAAAACGCAGCTAATGTAGTTCGTCTGCCTGGTATTCGCGAGGATGCAACACCTTGTTCACCTGCACCTAGCACTGGAGGTAGAGGCGACATACGAGCCGAGTTTATCTATACTGGAATTAGTCTGATCGGTGCACCTTCCACACCAACAGTGGCTAGCCGTACGCTGGCCAGTCCGACAAGTGGTGAGCCCAAGAACACCCTCACTCCCCGTATTGATATCTCCCGCGCCAGTAGCAGTTCACATCACGACAGTAAAGAAAGCACCCCTGAAAAGGAAGAAGTAGTTCGTATCGGGCTGGAAGTAGGCGCCGTCGATTTGCGCTCATCTACGGAAGAGATGGAGTTCGCCGGCGCCGACGAACGGAGTAAGACTCAGTCCAAATCACCTCACCAGCAGCCACCACCGCCCGTACCGCCGGCACAACCTCCGCCACCACCGTTACCACGCGTCCACTCACCTCACCACGACCATCAATTGCACGAAGATTCCTATCACAGTCACAATCGTAAGGACTCGCAGAGCTCCGAGTTGGGTCTGCTGTGCATATCGGGGCGCACGTCACGACTCAGTAGCATCGGTTCGCAGGGTTCGGCGCACAGTCGAGTCTCGAATGCAAGTCATTTGTCTGTCGTTTCAGGCACTTCGCGTTCTCCATCGCCCCACAAGATGCTACTAGAGACATCGTTTTGTGGCACAAAGCCAAAACGTGGCCACCTGAGCATTGATCTGTTTGAGGACAAAGACCAGGACGAAGGGACCAAAGAGTTAGAAAGAGCATTACTACAGCGTGTACATGATCCAACTCAAGCACTCATTGCGGAAGGTGTAGATATTATACTACAATCACCCAAATCTCTCATCCGATCCCCTATCGTACATGAGCCGGAAGTAATCATCAGGAAAGCACCAATTGAACTGTTCCCTCTTCAGAATCCGGCTTCGCTGGTGAGTACTGCTGAGGCGCAAGCAAAGCCAAAACCGACTCCCAAAGCTTTAAGTAAACCTTTAGATAAAATTACGATTAAAATTGACAAGGCCGCATCTGTGGAGGACGCTGCTGACGACGTGCAATGCTCCAAGTTACCCAAACACATTGTGTCCGACTCCGGGACTGAATTCATATACATTCCGCTTAAAGGACCTCTTCCGGAGGACCCACCCGGGTATAAAGAACGCAGTTCGGCGCATGCTACTAATGGAGTTCACACTAAGGTGAGGGAAACAAAATCAGCAAGTGGAATTAGCTACAAAGATGGAAAAGAACAGGAAAAACGTAAGTCTAAGTCGGCGTCACCGTCTCCGGCAATGACCAGGCACTATCAACACGGGACTTCCCAAACGCATCTCAAACGCGGCTCAGCCGATGAGCCTAAATACATACGCATTCGGCTCAAACCTGATCATCTGTATGATGATTTTGATCCTAGCGCACCTAAATCACACCAACAATCTGCCGATGTGCACAAACCTGAATCACTAAATCTACAGAGCAAATTTGATGAGATCACGGTGTCCAGTGGCCAACCCGATTATGGTATAACTTCAAAATCGCAATACCTTATGCATGACTCTCCCAAGCACAAATCTCCCTCTCCCTCGTTGTCGCGTAAATCCTCCTTTGCGTCATTATTTAAAAGCCGGGAGACTATAAGTCCGGAATCTCCAACACCAGCTGGGCGTAAACCACGTGCTATGGAAACATCAAATAGACGAAGTCGTTCGAAAAGTAGAGATCGTAGTGGAGGAGGTAGCGGTGGTCGATCCAGTACAGAAAGTATCGACAGTAAAGGCAGATCAATGTTCTCGTTATTTTCAAAGCCTCGTAAAGTATCGAGCCGTCAAAGTTTGGACCGTTCACCTGGCCCCGATTTGCCAAATTTGGAAAATCTAGCTCAAAATATTCAAAATACTTCAAAATGCAAAAGAACTCATTACGAAACGCCGCTGCAGGGTGAAAGCGTTAGAATTCCTCTCCACTCACCTACCTATTACGAATCGAAAAATTTCTTTGAAAGTTTCAAGACTTCAAGCCAAGATAGCCAGGAGACGGTAATTGAGGTGATGACAAATACAAAACGAAAAGATGAGTCAGATGACGGTATCAGTGCGAGCGCCACAAGTAAAACCATACGCCAAAGTAGTACAAGCAGCGAAAATATTGTGTTCAGTACAAAGTTGGGTAGCAATAATGACATTTTCACGACAAAGCTACCCAAGCATCAAGAGATCATCGAAACCACAACAGCTATCGTGGAATACGTAAAGGAACGCGTTACCTCAGACGATGAAGATTTTCTTACGAGGCCCATTAAGAAAAATACAGTTGAGGAAAATGGAAAAAGTGTAGAGACGCCAAAAGCTGTCATCCCGCTAAATGAGGTCAACTATAATGTAGAACAAGTCGAGATGAAAGAACGCAGAATGAGCACATCAGCGAGTAGTGAATCACGTAAGTTTCGCTTAGAAAAATCAAGACGCATGGATTCCACCGAACAATTACCCCCCGTAACGACAGTTACGACCACAGTGAGCACAATTAATCTATCGCAGTCGACCAGCAGCAGTTCGTACATTCCCAAATGCGACAACCGTACCCGAATTGAAAATGAATCCGAACATCACGTCGTACCTGTTGAATCCAGTGGGATTTTGCCTGCGTCGATTAGAAATGCAATCTCAAGGAACTCTTCGCGCGAAAAATTCTTTTTGCAGCAGCAGAGTTCTGACGATATACCGGTAATTGCAAGGGAAAAGCTCAAGCTAGCGGAACTAAAAAAATCGGAAGAGCATTACTCGTCTGAATCGGAGCGAGAAACCGATTGCGAACGACGTGAGAAGCAGCAACCGGAAGAACCACTTCAGGAAATGGAACCGGAGAGAAAAGGGTTAGTCCTGCAACAAGATTCGTTTGAAGACGAATTGCCATATATACCGACGACACTGCCACAAGAACGCTCTATGGCGATACCCATCATTCCCGTCAAGCAGCGTTCCAGCATTGACGTGAAAACGTGTACCATTGAACGTCCAAGAAGCACTACACCTATCAAACCCACGTTAGAAGTCTATCGAGATGCTGACAAGTCAGCGAAACACCATAAAGTGGAGAAGTTAAAAATCTCACTTCCCAAACAAGAAGACACTCAACCTAAGATTAAATCACCCCGACGAAAAATATCTCAAGATGGAGCATTTAGCGCCCCAATTTGCAGCCAACCAGACTGGTTCGACTTTAACAGACATGCCTCAACATCAGCTACAAATCAGGATGAACCACCACCACCACCACTGCCACCAAAAGGACTGCAAAAAGAGTGGATTAACTTTGAGGAGATTCCAGAAAAGCGTAAAGCACCTAAAAGAATTCAAACAATACCCAGCAGGAGTAATATTGAGGTGCCGGATAAGCTAGTACAAGCCCAGGAGAATGTGATTTATACCTATGTAAATCCCGAAGATTGCAAGTGCGAATGTCATGAGCGACCGTTGCGGCAACCTCCACCGCCACCAGCGCCTCCGCCTAAGTATGAACAAAAGCGAGAAGCCCATGAGCATGCCGAACACTGTCGGCAGCATCGTGGAGATGTCAATGATGATGATGACGAAGAAAATCTACGAGAGGACGAAATGCCACTGTTGGATGACGATGACGAGGAACGGGAGAAGGACAGAGATAGAGTGAAACCAGATAGTCGCAGCGTCATTAGGTATGTAAATTAGTTAATTAAAGCTTGCTTTGTCTAAGGTAGTCGAAAAGGTGTAGTGAATTACTGGCAGTGTCGGGAGTTAAAAGTAGCTGTAATGCGGCAGGTCAATTTGGGTCGTAAAGCACGGAAAGTTAAAAGGGATATGTAGGGTGATAATGAATGAGAAACGTTGCTATCTAAGAAGTTTGTCTCCAGAAATAGGTTGAATTAAAATTTGATTAATTTGATTAAAAAAAAAAAATTATTTAACTCACTTAATGGGCTTTTCGTTTATTTTGCTTTCTTCGTTTCTCGTTATGTAAATTTGATTAATTTTCTTGGATTGAATCTATGGGTTTTAATAGGGGTAAATTAATTCTGCTTATTTTCTGCAGTGATTCCTCGGTGGACCTTAGCACGGCGTCACATGCTCACGAAGAGACAGCGAATGGAACATCACGCACCGGCGTCGGTACGCTCCAGACACCTTTTACATCAGATCTGGGTGTCTCATCAGGCAATAGCAACAGATCTAGCATCATATCGCAGGTGACTACCACTACAGCCATAAAAAGCGTACCCAAGAAGCCTGCTACGAGCAGCAAGCGGTCCGGCAGGAAATGAACTTCTTGCGTGATTGCTCTGCTAGCTTTTCTGTACCCCGTATTAAATCGATCCGGTGTTTGGCTAATTAAAGTGACCAACGTTAACCTCAGCTTTGGCTTACTTGCATTCCACGCTTTTTTTAAATTCAATTTCTGCTTATTTTTTTCTGAGATATTGGTCTAATTAAATTTTATTATCTTTTCTAAATCAGGACGACCAGACGCGAACGCCGGATTAAGCAGGGGTAGTGTAATCCCCGACATGCACACTCAGCCAAAATATGCCTTTGTCTCTAATTCTATAAGGTCAACATCGCCAAACACATTTGCCACCTTATCATCATTATCTTGAAATACGTCGTCTTCGCCAGACCTCTCGCAAACACATGTAACAAGGGTAAAAAAATCTAGAGTTACAAATGCAATCAAGTCATTGTAATGTTACCACTCGCAAAGTCACAATACATCGAGGAATAGATAAATGTTCGCAATGAAAACTTGTGTCAAATTAATGTGTCAGAAATGTGTCATGAACAGATAAGAGCAGATTGACGGGGCATCTACTCAAAATCGAATTTTGATGATGGATCGAAGCCAAAGCAAACTCCACTATAGCTATAGTATAATTGAATTTACTTATCTCTCGAAATGGCATAGAGTGACTTGTTTCATGATTTCTTCAAGTGCATATTAATGTAAAGCGGGCATCTAATTATAATGAAATGCGATAAACGAAAAGACAAAGCAATCAATTAATGCGATACTATTTTTAGCCGACGTTTAGCTTGTGTGTATCAAACATGGTCATTGATGACGATAGTTTAAGTGGACTTTGTCTAGCGATGAATCATTAATTGTAAAATCGACAGCTTCATGTTACGTCATGGATAAAAATAACTTCATTTTCTAACTCACCCAGCTTGAGAATTTCAATAAAAGAAAATTAATTGATCTAGATTGAAATAAATCCTTGGAAAATTGTTGCGGAATTTGATGAAATAATCTAATGCCATCCAACGACGGACAATATTATCATTTACGTGACATTTCCAATTAGCGCAAGCTGTATGTTGTGTTGCGAAACAAAACATCAACTACAAGTACACGACGACAACACAAAGTAATTGAATAGATTGTAAGCCGAAGCTAATGCGCAGAAAGATGAACGTATCATGAACATGCGTAATACCCAATAAAGCAAAAATACGTTTGTCTGCTGACCTAATGAATATTTGGACTTGCCATCCAAATAGCAACGTAAAGAGTTAATTAAAACACTGTACACAAAGTAATAAGCCCGCCCGTTTCCTGTACAATAAACGCCTTGAATGTGTCAAGCATCTAAGAAGAATCTAAGAGTCATTCAATAACAATTTAATAAAAACTGTAATTTTCAATATAATCCATTCAGATTAAAGGGTAATGTATAGAAATTTACTTCTATCAATTTATCTATATTGCATCGCATTGAATTGATTGAGAATGTTATTTGCAAAATGATAAAACTAAGGAACATTTATTGAACAAGATTTTAAGATCCGTACTATGATAGGTACTCTGCACGTAATATAATCATTTTCTTGTTACTTGCTAGGCCTATGACTTTAATCACTGCATTAATTGGTGTATGTTTTTCGGCTGCAAGTATGATGAGAAACGCGCATGCGCGAATGCGGAGCAAAACACACGAGTAATTGATCAACTACTAATCATGTTACTGTTTATTAATTGTTGTTACTTATTATTATATGATTAGATAATAATATGATATTTATACGTAAATTAAGAATTTATTACGATTGTTATCGAATTTAAGGCGGACGATGCAATGTTACAATGAAGGAAATTATTAGGTGATATAAATTGTCGTAAAAGTGGTTCGGAAGTGTTTGAAAAGTTAATGGTTTTAAAGGTTCAATTATTTCTGACTTGTACTATTTGTGAATCACTTTCGTGACAACTTATTTTATGTATTTTGCATAGAATATCGATCGTAACGTTTATTAATATTTATTAACTTTGGTCTAACTAAGATCAACGCACGTTTTATGTAGAAATATCGCCAAAAAGAAGTATTGGTTCATGATCATAAGCATTACATTCATATCAACTCTTTGTTTATTACTTTTTTTCTGGTTCAGGTGGAAGTAAATCAATTTAAATTGAATTTATTGGTCTAATTTTCTTTATTGTGTCATTCATTTTGATGTACTTTGGTACTTAAATGTCATTGCTCAAAACAACTCACCATCATAGAACATTAAAACAATGATTTGAGACGCTTTTTGTTCAAACGATATTTCAAGTAATATTTAGAAATCTGTTTTTTTTTTAATAGTTACAGTCATTAATATACATTATCAACACTGTTCAAACAAAACCTTTGAGACATAATCAATCATTGAACTTTGCAAATATGCTGTATAACGATAGCCACAAGAAGTAACTCTGGTACTACTCATGAATAATACATCAAATGGAAATGACATATAAAAACGTATGAAACAAGCAAGTAAAGTAAGTTTTACACATTTCAGACCTCTACTTAATAGAAGAAGAAGAAGAAGAAAAAAACAAATAATTTTGAAACTTCTAGATGAAAAGTAGAAGTAACGTCAAGCATGGTTAGCTGCATATTTGATAAGCAAACTAAAGAAAATTTTACTGCAAAAAGCATATTGTTTCTAATCGAACAATCATAAAACTTTCTCATTGTGGCATTATGCTTAAAACAAGACGTTCCCAATAAGAAACATGTAAATCATGTAAAAAATCGAAACATTACCGAGTACATCGCATTGTCTCTCTTGAAACACCTTATTCCATTGTGTGATTCTAATATAAATCATTACATGACTCCTACAGCCCAATACAGAAAGGGTTTTCTTCGTAAAACATATTCCGCGAGTGACTTTTTCCACTCTGCTTTCGACTCCTTAGCTGTATTCATTTCACCTAAGCCATAAGTAACAACTTACATATTATATGAACATACACATAAAAACAACCTATCAAATCCATCATTAATTAATTAAAGCTCTTCGTACGAACTAAACAATATTAGTGCGTGTCGTTAGCAATCGAGCGGCGCACGCCAATCCGATGGAATCGGAAATAAAACGCGAATGTTTGTTATCTAGTTTAATGTAAAACAAATAAGTTGACTACAAATGATGTAAACAAATGAAAATCACTTAATGTATTTATGGGATACAGAATATGACAGATTTTATTGTACAGTATATTATTAAATACTATTAATATTATCTATAAACTCCAAAAATACTATATGAATGTTTATTAAATTAAAAAAAAAATAACAAATTGTAATTTTGGTTTACACGTCCCCATTCCTGTTTAATTGGGAAAATATCGGCACTATATTATTTTTAAACTATAATCGGATTAGATTAAAATTTACTGAAAATGGAGAAAATTTGATCCAAAAAAAACATGGCAATTAACAGTTTCTACTGTTTTATCTCTTCCGAAGTGAATATTTTATTTTCGACCTATTTGTAAATCAAGAAATAATAATATTGACTTAAGTAAATACTATCCTATAAAATTTTTCAAATATTTTCTGAAATTGAAAGTTAATCTTAAAAAACAAAACCTTAATTTATTGACATAAAAAATAAATGGTTTAGGGTTTTGTATTCTGACAATAACACATATTGTTTAATTTTTCTTTTTGTGAATATAAATTTTATAGTAAGTTGTTTGTTGTAAGTATATATTTTTATTAAAAAAGATAATATTTTTTAATTATCAATTTAATTAGCATATGTGCTCGCATTTATTTAATCATATTAAGACGATAATTTATTGGAATTTTTAATTATGCAATCGTGATGTTCTACTAAATGCTTTAGTATTACTAAAGTCCGAGAGTAAAACAAAGAGAGATATAGTATTGAAGTGTTAATGGAACGCACAGACAGATGTGGCCTCTATTTTGACCACAACTAAGCTTATTTCGATAGTTCCATAAAATCTATTGCAGATTTTCTTAGTTCTGTAGAAATTCACAGTTTTCAAGATTTCTACACTCTTGCGGAATTCTATCAAAAGAAAAATTTATCAGGCACTGGGAGTGACTTTAAGAGAGCGCATCTATCTGAGCGTTCCATCAGATAGTTCTTACACCTTTCCACTCACGGCATTAGAAAGTGAAAACATGTTTAATGGAACACTTAGATTCGCAACAATAAAATTAAAATATAAATTTTTGAACTATTTACACAGTTTTAACTAATAAAAGTATTTGCATAATACCTAGAAACAATTAGTAATATCTGGAAAGTACTTTTCTTTGTAATATTAGGCGGTAAATAATAATTGTATGAAAATGCAAGAAATTTTTTTTTTACCCTATCTTTCTCTGAATAAATACAAGAATTCAATGAAGTATAAGAATATACAATTCTAATTCTTAAGGTCTTTTTAAAGTGTTTAATTTTGAATTTATACATTAATTTGAATAATAGTCTTTTCATGTATTGACGTAGAAATCAGCCCGCAAGCCAATGAACATCTGCCACACTCGTGAATCAGTTAACTGCGTACCGGCAAGTCCGTTCATAACACATAGCTGTAACAAATTCCGCCTCTTAATTTCACTATTTACAAGGAAAGGTGTGTACGTTTCGCCGACGAGGACGTGGGGCTCATTGGCATCTTCCCTCAACATTAACAATATCAAATTCGGCTCCGGCTGGTCAACGTGTTCGACAAGTCCTCAACCTCGATTCCACATGCATCGCCGATCACTGACGTGTACCTGTGGAATTGTTCGATCTCAACACTGACGTGTTGCTCGTTCATATTGGGGGAAAGAATAAAATTGTATTTAGTTCATTAGGCTGACTAAACACAGACTATTTGAGACGTTGCATCCGAATCATTCTAAATGAAGGTAAATAGACTTTAATTGATGACACTACAGCATAACCTCAGTTTGATTCATACTCGCTATTTGCAATTCAACATACTTAATTTTTCATATAGAAAAGTAATATTCTGGCACATTGCAAAAGTGATTTATTAATTTTGTATTTTTAGATGAAGCTTCCTGCTTTACTCTTTATCCTCTTGGGGATAAACTATGCCAATTCACTGGCAGTCCTTTCCATTGATTTAGGAACTGAGTGGATGAAAATTGGAATTGTATCGCCTGGTGTTCCTATGGAAATTGCACTTAATAAAGAATCTAAACGGAAAACACCTGCCGTTCTCAGCTTCCGAGATGATGTACGCTCATTTGGTGAAGATGCACAAACTGTTGGTATTCGTTTTCCTCGCAACGCATACATTTACCTGCTTGATTTATTAGGGAAAGACATCAATCACCCTCTGGTCAAACTTTATCAAAAACGTTTTCCATACTATGAAATTGTTGAAGATAAAGAACGTAAATCAATTCTTTTCAAACATGATGACAACACATTTTATAGTCCTCAAGAACTCCTAGCACAATTGCTACACAAAGGCAAAGAATTTGCTGAAGTGAATGCTCATCAACCAATCAAAGAAGGTGTCATTACTGTACCTGGTTATTTCAATCAGGCAGAAAGGAAAGCCTTGCTAGAAGCTGCTCAACTTGCTGATATCAAAGTCTTGCAGTTGATTAATGATTACATGGCTGTGGCATTAAATTATGGAATCTTCAGAACTAAGGAGTTTAATGAAACTGCACAATATGTGATGTTCTATGACATGGGTGCATCGTCAACGACTGCTACCATAGTAAGCATGCAAAATGTCAAAACAAAAGAGCGTGGATACACTGAAACTCATCCACAAATCTCAATTATTGGTGTAGGATATGATAGAACTCTGGGCGGTTTGGAAATGCAAATTAGACTTAGAGATTTCCTAGGAAAAAAGTTCAATGAAATGAAGAAGACACCTAATGATGTCTTTAAGAACCCCAGAGCAATGGCGAAGCTTTTCAAGGAAGCTGGACGCGTTAAAAATGTCCTCTCAGCCAACACTGAAATCAATGCTCAAATTGAAGGCCTCTTAGATGAGAAAGATTTTAAGACTCCTGTGTCGAGGGAAGAATTCGAAGCAATGAACGCTGATGTGTTTGATCGTGCTGTAGCACCCGTTCATCAAGCATTAAAAAGTGCTGAACTCTCCATGGACATTATCAATCATGTTGTCTTGGTTGGGGCTGGTACAAGAGTTCCTAAAGTGCAAGAGAAACTCCAACATGTAGTCAAAATGGATCTGGCAAAGAACCTTAACACTGATGAAGCTGCTGCAATTGGAGCCGTTTACAAAGCAGCTGATTTGAGTACTGGTTTTCAAGTTAAGAAGTTCATCACCAAGGATGCTGTGTTATTCCCTGTACAAGTTGCATTTGCACGTGAAACTGAAGATAGTACAAAACATGTCAGAAGGATGCTGTTCGGGGCGATGAACCACTTCCCACAAAAGAAGGTGATCACTTTCAACAAGCACACTGACGATTTTTCGATTAATTTGAACTACGCTGAGTTGGAATATTTGCCTGCTAATGAATTAGAGTACTTGGGTAGTCATAATTTGAGTACTATTGACATCAAGGGTGTTGGTGATGCCTTCAGTAAGAATATTGGTGAGAATGTTGAAAGCAAAGGAATCAAAGCTCACTTTATTATGGATGATTCTGGTGTTTTGGGATTGGCGAATGTTGAGTTTGTCTTTGAGAAGAAAGTACAAGCCGAAGCTGAGGAAGAAGGTGCATTTTCCAAATTGGGTAGTACTATTAGTAAGTTGTTCAGTGCTAATGAAGATGAAAAGTCTGTGAGAGAGAAACCTACTTCTGAACAAGCTGCTGAGAATAAGACGGAAGATACTTCAAAAACAAATGAAACGAAGAAGGATGATACAATGTCAAAGGATTCGAAAGGTTTGTAAAATACAAAAAGTACTTAAATTTAGAAGCCTCATTATTTATTTTTTGTCTAGGTGATGAAAAGACCAAAGACGCCAAAGAAAAAGAAGCTAAACCTAAACTTGTAACAATTAAGGAAACTCTCGAAGCGATAGAAAACAGCCTCACCTACGACAAGCTTTCCAAAGAGCAATACAAAGCTAGTGCAGATAAATTAAAGAAACTTAACAAGATTGAATTCGAAATGAATCGTCGTGCATCTGCCTTGAACAATCTTGAAAGCTACGTTATTGATATGATGACTAATTTAGCGGAGGACGAATATTCTGATGCTGCTACAGCAGAAGAAAGGGAGAAGATTACAGCTGCTTGTTCGGAAGTCTCAGATTGGTTGTATGAAGATGGTATGGATGCTGATGCTAACACCTACGAAGCTAAATTAGAAAATATTAGGTCAATTACTAATGATATGATGACGCGCGTTTTTGAACACAAAGAACGGCCTGAAGCCTTGAATGCGCTTAATTCCATGCTCAACAGTTCACGCAGCTTCTTGCAAAATGCCAAGAATTTAACCAAGTCTTCAAATCCCGAGAAAGATGTCTTTACTGACATTGAAATTGAGGCTCTCGAGAAACTTATTCTTGAGACTGAACAGTGGAGGGATATAAAGATTGAAGAACAGAACAAATCTAAGAAATATGAGGCTGTGAAGCTTACAGTGAAGGCACTTGTAGATCATATGCAGGCGTTAGATAGGGAAATGAAATATTTAGTTAACAAATTGAAGATCTGGAGGCCGCGTAAACCAGTTGACGAGAAGAAGGATGAAAATAAACCTACTGAAGAGGAGAAGACAATTGAGGAGGAAGAAAAAATAGAAGAAGAAAAGGAAGAAGAGATTAAGATGGATCAGGAACAACAAGAAGAAGCGCCGGAGGTCTTGGGATTGGATGGTGCGAACGATAGCACGATTGATCCCAGTAAAACAAAGGAAGAAGATGCTCATTCTGAGTTATAATTTAGATTAAAAGGGGATTTAGTTCAATTGTCAAACAACGGTATATGGAAACACTGAGAGATTAACATGTGCATTAAGACTGTCCAATTGATTATGTTTAGAAATACCAATAATTGGTGAAACTAAGCAAAAGTAGCTTAATGGGAAATGTTTGGTCAAAAACATCTCATAACTAATATATGAACCGTTTGGCTTGATCATGTGTTTATAGTTGGTATGATTTAGGAATACTGGATACCTACAAAATTTCAGCACGTTGATTGGAGTTGCATTTGTAATAATACATTATCTTAACACTTTAATATTGCACTATTCAATTTAAATGCGTGTTGATGATGAATTGGTGTAAAATGAATGCGACTACTTCGGCCACAGTTTTTAATGTCTTGTGAATTTGTGTTTGAAACAATAACTGATTGGAGCAGCAGATTTGATTATGGGACGGTGTCAAGCTGAACCACGACATAAGTTTAATCATTTATACATTCCTGAACTATCTTTAATTTATAAACAAAAGTCAACACATTAAACGTTTGTTAAACAAATATTTGTTATGTTCCCTACCACTGATTCAAAAAAACAATTCGTCATTTTCCCGTTTTATCGACTTGTGTCTTGCGTTAGGTGCCACGTTTAGTGCCTGCAACTAATGCTTGGCATAGTTTGAAAATTAACGAATAAAACATAAGGACTATGTTAGTATCACTAGTTGTAACCGTCTCTTCTTACTAACTATTACTAGCTATAGATATAAAATCAATGAAGACACTAAAATAACAAGTGTTTCATCGTTTTTAGTCAGATAAATATGATATATATTCTCGGTTAATATACTCAACTAAGACTAATAACGCGATCTTAAAATATCACAAAATCGTTCTCTTATTTCGTATCCGGTCTAAAAGTAGATAGTTATAACACTCATTGTCTTCTGTAGACGTTTCATCTGCTATCGAAAATCAGAAAATATTGAAAACTCACAATTCGTTATGGCAATTATTCTTCAACTCCGAATGTTTTTTTGGTCATGTTTTCAGAAATTTCACATTTGAATTCAAAATATATTACATTAGGTGAGATTTTAATGTAGTGAGGCAGTAAACGGACTTTCAGCAGCGTGTGTTTTAAATTGTCCAAATGCAGGTAGAATAATTCCGCCACAATTGCGCGGATAACATGTAAGTATCGAATATTATCAGTAGCGTGGTACGCTTAATTGTCATTAAGAGTAAAATCAATTGATTTGATTGTTCAGTTCTTACTTTCAGATAGCTTTTTCTTGCAGTCGATGATTATTTCATCACCTGAACGAATATTGTAGCTGTAGAGTTGTTTATGTGGGTATTTCATTTCCTCAGGACCCTGACAGAATGTTATTAATCTCAGCAGACTTCAATTGCATATTTGCTTATTACCTGAATATCTCGTAATTCTTGATCAACATAATATAGTCGCATTTTTCCTGCGGAGAATCCAGCAAAGGGTTCCAACTTGGATTTTAGATCTAAAACAGTCCGGTAGACATCCACGCAGCGTACTTCAGAGTTAGGCCCACATATAAAAGTGATGTTCACACGCTTCTCAGGACGTAAATCAACGCTGACGAGAGGATCAAGTTTTCCATGGACGTTAACTAACTCAAAGTACCTAAAATGCTCTCGTAACTTTAATGAATACTCAAAGTATATAATTCATAATTCTAAGAGTGTTTGATCAGTAAAGAAAACTTTCCCTTTCATGCATGTTAGACATGGTAAATACTTACCGTTCCGGCCGATCTGACTCTGGTTTATCCATATAATACCGAATGAATGCCCTTTCTGCATCCTCACGTTCATGATGACCAATGATACCCCCGCCATTCAGTATCTCCACATTGGGTAATCGAGCAATCATTAATTGGCGCCGTTCGTGTTCGGTATATTCAGAACTTTCCCATAAAGGACATCCCTAAAAATATTTTCTTGCATAAACTATAAAAGACTACTATAAAAGAAAGCCAACAAGCTAATTTACCTGCATTCGTAAACATTGCAAATTAGGAAACTTTGATAGCCTTTCAATTTCGTCCCAAGACGATAACTGTGTACCATTTAAATTCAAAAACTTTAACGTTTTGAAACCATCATGTGAATAAAGTATTCTCTCTCCATTATGATTTCCATCTTGATCGGAGGGATGATTTAGGGTTTCAATGGGGCAGTCGGCAAGGACGAGGTATTCCAAATTAGGAAAAGCGTAGCCCAACTTCGAGATCTCCTTCCAGCACTCAATGGGATTACCGTTGAAATGCAATTTCTTGATTCCCGAGTGCTTATGGCGTTTGTATTCGTTTTCATATTTAGGGCAAGTGCAATTGGAGTTTGCTTCCTCGTCTTGTGCAACACTGAAGGTCAAGTTCACATCTTTGTAGTCGTTGAGGCTCAAATGAAGTTCTTCCAACGCAGGCGAATGGTCTAAAATTTTATCCACACTCTGCCAATCAATGTTGGTTGAATTTAAAACAAGATTTTTCAAGTTAGTCCATTTAATCGGCATGGAATCTTGTAGAGGTTCAGAAAGTTGATTAAAGGATAAATTAATAAATTTCAAACGGGGCATTTGTTCCAGTATTCCAAATATCTACAAGAATATAAACTTAGAAATGAATTTATACATAATATATGATTGTTATTACCTCAAACCATTTGTCTAGTTTGTTTTTGGCAAGGTCCAGTTCCTCAACAGTGGCACATTTGTCATTAAGGGCATCACGTGCCCCAGCAGTAGTAATGTCGCAGTCATTGAGAACTAAAAGAGCTGGTACCGTAGCTCGTGGGGGGCGGCGTGGAACGAAAATGGAAACACAAAGTTCTTCCTGCTCGGATCCATCCGATTCAGTGTTGCAATCATTGCCGTACTTTTGTTCAATTGCTTCTACTAACGATGGCATCTTGGCATTAGTTTACTGTAATTATAAAATAACATGTTAACATATCTTGTTGGAAACCGGTTATATAGAACAATAGAACAACAAGATTATGAATTGTACTGGAAAATATGGAGAAGGATCATGATTTTAAAGACATATTGCAAACAAAGCCACTATTACTTTTAATTTGTCTTGAATTTACTTAATTGTGGTGGAAACAAATTTCGATTTGTTGATGAGATAAACGTAATGTACTTGGCTTGTGTTTAAATTAATTTGTGTTAAACTGTTTTTGGCTGAACTCATTAAATTAAAATAACGTAGAATACAATACATCTTATAAAATCAAATATACTCATTTACAATTTACAAACTACGCTCTAAACTGTTGTGGTGTTTTAACAATAAATATCAAATAAATCATAATTTAATAGTTTGAAATTTTTACCAATCAAGCTATAAAACTAATGTTATAAAGCATGGCTACTAGAAAATTTTAATTTAATTAAAAGCGGAATGGTATAACCAAATATGTAATGTTGTTGAAGTTCATTGTTTTTAACAAGATGCAGGTGTACGGTATAAATAGTTAGGAATTCCGGAACCGTTTTCTTTGCGCACTTGATAACCTTGATTAATTAATTACAACGTATAAAGCTAGTATTTATGACAAGAAGTCACCTTCCTTATTTATTTCCACTTCACATTTTCATTTCATCAATATATTACTTTGCTTTGGCTATATGCAATCAACTTACGAAAGCAAAAATAACAAATTGAAATTGGTTATTGTCGAATTCGTTCGGCAATCTATATACATCTTCAATGAATAAAGCACTCTCTACCCAAATACACGACGTAATTCATCATTGCGAATGATAAAGTTAAGTTATCCTTGAATTTTCCGCTTCAATTGAAAATTTGTTTATCAACCATCACGCTATTCATTCGAAACTGCGCATTTTCAACACTCAAAACTAATTCAACAATAAAGCCTGCCATTCAAACGATTCCAATTTAAAACATGCGGTTAAGCTGCACACATTTTAAGTTAGTTTATCGGAAATCTCTAATTACTCGGCAACGTTAGTAGATGCCGTGCCTGATCAGCATAGATTTATTTTTGTCAAATATTTCGATTTCCAGTGGCAGTGGCAAACATGTTATTGCACACAGGCGCACACAACGCGATTACACATATCTATGTTATAACACCAACGATTGCGACCTTCACCCGCATTCGCGGCGGCGAACGTTACACTTCTAAACCACATCTACTAAACTGATCTAAGCCATCAAATGTCAGATGAGAAGAGATGACTATAGATGACTATAAACATGTGCAACCTATTCTCGCATCGTTTTCAAAGTTTGATCCTTCGTGTTTCTGAGCTACGCAGAAATTATATTCGAGATGAATGTCTTCATTTATATAAATAAAAATCTTATTAAGAATAATATGCACTTAATATTGACTACTAAAAAAAGATATAAACCAAAATTTCTAATAAAAAATTTAGCATAACATGAAACGTCAGAGGCTTGAGAAACATTGCGAAAAGTTGATTGCACGAAGACGAAACGTCCTAGTTGAGATGACTATGACCTATTTTAATTTTCAATGTACACATAGAAAGACATGCTGACACCCGCTACGCTCCGATGCTAGATGAAGCATAGATGTGAAAAATGTAGCACTTCATGACCTAGATTCATTTGTAAAGTCCGAACATGTTTTCAATATCCATAAAGCCCATACTATTACAAACTAATTTGTAACAAGTGCAAATAATGTGTGAAAAGTAAGCGTTTTATATGAAAAACGTCCTTGAAGCGTAATTAAAAGTGTAAAGAGACTAAAAATATTCTCTCGAGGTATCAATACACACATAAATAGCACTCTTTCTATCATTTTATATTTCAATTCCTTTAATAAAACTCAACTCTAGTTAATTTTCATATACAGCTCATGATTTTACGATATTATTGTTTATATATAATCTCTTCCTATCATTTCCTGCATTTCTTCACTGACAATTACGATCGCCAACTATACGCATGCACAATTACCCACAATACAGAATCGATTATAATTATCATACAATTCCTCTCACCATATGCATGTGTACGCTAATCGCCAACATATCCCACATTATAAGATCTTACAATTCAATTATAACAAGTAATCAGTAAGATGTATGTACGTCATATAGTATGTTTTCTTAATTATGTTTTCCTAATTTCCTCGAGAAAACCTCTCATTTATTATTCTACGCATGCTCTTACTTTTTTGCCTTCTTTATAATTTCCAGCATCTAGATATTACAAGCAGTAGCACAACGTGGCTAATGCTAATTCACGCGCAATATTTATTGTGGCAAGTGCGCAGCATGCCGACAGTATATAATTCAATTTCTCCTCATTTATTGCAAGATTTTCATCTTTGGGTAAAACTAAGAAAATATACTTTCTTTGTGTCCAAAATAGGGTTTTTATGAGCACTAAAGTGTTAAAATGAGTTATTTCGTCATTTAAGATTATAAATGATGTGTAGATATTTAGGAAATGTCGTGGGTATAGCGCCCGCTTCCCACCTAGAAGACGCGGATTCATTTTCCGGTCAGGGTGGTAAAAGACAGGACACATCAAAGGACAGATTTTTAAAAAATCTAGAGAGTAATAATAATAAACATAAACCGGAAGTTTTCGAATTGAAATATCCAACCAGCAATTTGATTTAACTCGAGTATATTTCTATTAAATATTCCTACAACACTAAGATAAAATACTTGCATTGCATTTTAAAAATTCTCTTCAGAAACTTAATTAAAATTTACAAACGTAGAAATGATGAGTACTAAAAGTAATCTCTCAATTAATCAATGACCCATACTTAATTACATATTTTCAGTGATTCAGCGATTTGTAAATTTCTCTTATCTCCGATTGTATATTTAACGACACATCGTGACATGACTTTATAGCAGATAACACATTAAAAGCTGTTTACTATCAATATATAACCCAACGCCATAAAATAATTACAGTAATATTCAAACAAAAATGAAAGTAGTCGACGTAGCGTGCATAATTACGCTACAAGCACACTGTTATTGCATTCATTACCACCTTACATCTACCCAGCCTGCCAACATCATTTCATAAAACTACCGTATCCCACCCAAAGAGAATTACTAATGCCAGTAGTAAGATAGTACTATAATAAAAAAATCAAAACACGATTTGCAAATTGCCAGCGTACGCTAGACCAGCCTAAACAGTTTCATTTCCATTTGCTATTTAAGAGTCGATGGAATTTATTGCGCATTACGAAATCTTCATCATGCTTAACTGTACTCAGTACACGGCATTTGCGCGAGCACGATTCGAGTAACAACTAAGTGCATTAAGCTCAACAAGTCCTAAAACGATCAAGCAATAATAAACAAAGCAAGAAACCACATTGTTTTCTTCCGTGACTACTATCCAAATCCAAATAGAGCTATCACTTCATCGAATAATAAACCAGAAGCCATAATGATCAGTGGAGACCAGAGCTGATTGTTTGCTATTTGCTACCAGAAACAAGGTAAAATTACAGTAAGTGCGAAAAATGCAACAATGCGCAACTTAAATAAACTCGGAACTCTTTAAAGTTGAAACAAAGAGAAGTGAAAAGACAATGTGACGACAAAGAGACAACAGATGAGGATAGTGTTGAAGTGAAGGTGAATATAATGCATTGCATTCTCTAATAAGAAAGGAAAGTAGTCTTTAATGTAAAAAAAATTCCTAATGCCACAAAAAACACAAAGGTAATGATGTGTTTATAGTGGAAAAAGTCACTAGGTCAATGAGTAAACCAAATCAAACAGCAGAATATCGTTGAGTGCGATTACAAAGTGTTTATTACTTCAGACTGAAGAAGGCAACATGCCGAAAACGTTCTAAGATCATAAGTGAACATTAGAATTCAGTCGAGTAGGTAAATTGAGTTTGCATATTTATGATTATGATAAAAATCTCAACCAGAAAACTCACTTTAAATTATTCGACTCAGTGTAGTTGAGTATATCATAATTTCTGTGTGCAACAAACTTTCCTATAGAGTCAAACTAACTCGTGCGTATCACAAAATGAAAAGCAGCAAAGCACCCGCTCCACTTAATGTCAACTATTTTTACTAATCTATGACCTACTAGTACTCATAACATTAACACAATCACAAATGACTCCAACAATGTAACCTTTTGCATTTGAGTTGTTACTCAATGTGCATTAAAATAATAAATGTGCAATGGAAATTCTCCTGGTAACACAATTGTATTGCATATAAATATGCATAAATCAAAATAACTTTATTATAATAGCACTTGTATTATAGTAGCAGGCGGAAATTATAGAAAAAGTCTATGTTGATTAATTGTCATGGCATTGAGGACACAAGAATTTTTAGACCGTGTAATTAACGTACATTACAAAAACGACAATTGATCAAGTGGTAATTATGCAATTGGCATGAGTTACAGTAGGAGTTGAAAAGTAAATTATTAAATCTGCTTATATAAGTTGCAATTTATATATGTATTTACTTAGATGTTAAAATTGCAATCGATACTGTAATGTACTTCAATGCATTATTGCATTATATTCTTGATATTTTATGACTGCTAAGTCTAAGAATTAACTTTATAGGAATTAACATTGTTCTACTCATACAGCAATAATAAAATTATTTATAGTAATACAATAATTTCTTCCTTTCTTTTCGGATGAATATATATTGAACATTAACTATTTTATTTCAATCCTGCGGTGTTTCGTAATATCGCAAATTCAATGTTTTGTTTTATTTCGTCAGCACGCACCAAGAGAGAGTGAAACAAGCAAGCAAGTAAGACGGAAAATAGTCGAATATGCCAATAGATAGAAACGAATTAGGTAGAACTAAAACGTGTTTTCTAATAGCACAAAACTTCACGTTGACACTAAAAAATACAAGAAAGTATACAAAGTAAAGAAACAAGATAGAGACAAGCATGTAAACAGAAGATTGAAGAAGGATTCTGCACAATTATCAACGCTTACTTCAGCGAAGTGAATTATTACATCCGTAGCGAAAATAAAACCTGAGCGGTAATCAAGTGAATTGAAAGAAACTATTAAAAATTGTGACACTTGGAAAAGTTTCGAAATTACTGCTTAAATAAATTTAATTAGAGATTTAATGTAGCTTGGTATTAATCCATTCTAAAGTTAGATAAAATTGTTTCAAAATATTAGCAATATTTGAAATATTTTACTATTCACTCTACTTTATCACAAAATCCAGTTCTTAATGTAAAAGTTAATTATTCCAACTAATAAAGAAGTTTGGCAATTAGATCGTTGTACTTAATCTAAAGAAAAAACAAAAACTAGTCCAGTCTTCAATCACATTCATAACATATCATTTCTCAATCTAAATGGATTCAAACATCCCCTCATTATTCAATTCTAGAGATAAATATTTCATATTTCAAAAATTCATTTCAGATATATCGTTTCTGTCGCTCTTAACGTATTCATGTTTTTTGCTCCCACATATCTTTATTCTAACAATGTGGCGAATAATCACGATAAGGAAGGATAAAAGAAAAAGACTAGAAAATTATTAGAATGCCAATAATATCGAAATCTTTTTACCGAAATAGAAAAGGCGCATCTTGACATCGTTAAACAATGAAAGAGTTCTACGATAATGACCTCTTTTGATTCATTGCATATATTAACTTTGAATTAGGTTTTTAAATAATGTTGCAAACAAAAGCGCACGACTTTTATTATCTCTTGAAATAACACTATTCAGCAGCCCATAGTTGTAGGCAATCCTGAGTTGCGATTGTGATGCGACGTGACGTGAGCTGCATTTCATACAAAGAACAAATACTCGAATGGTTTCAGAATTTCCACCATCCTAACAAAGAACAAGCCACGACTAGTTAGTACTTCCACCAAGAATAGAACATGAATACAACACAAGTGAGCTAGGATCTGTTAATAGTAATTTACGTAAATGATGACGATGCTATAGCTAAATTGTCATTATGAAGTTTTGCCATTTTACTACATATTGAGTGGTTTAGCATCGAAGTAGTAGAGTGCTTTGTTACAATTGGAAGCACTGGAAGTATACAACACGCAAATGTGGCAGTTAATTTAGATCCTATTGTCCTCATTGTGCTGCACGTGCCTGTACTTTTGCATACTTTTTGCAAGTTTGTTGTGCGTTGTGTTGTGTACTGGTTTCGCGTAATACGAGTAAAAATGTTAATGTGAAGACGGTTTGAGCACATAAAATCCGAGAGTCTTAATATAATATAGAAAAAGATCAAAACATGCCAACAAAGTGGAGTCAACAATAGAATTGTGGTAAACAAAGCAATTAGGAGATTAAATATGTTTTTAAGAAATCATATTTTTTAAAGACAGTGGCAATAGTCAAATACGAGTATATATCTAATTAATGAATTAAATAAAGATAATAAAATAATGACAAACACAAGTAACAACCGTTCACATTGCTGATTAGTATTCATCGATATTACTTACTATTAATTGAATGAAATTAAATGGTGAAGATAGAAAACGTGTGTCAATTGCAACAATTTGAAAATGGGCCATTTCTATAACTATTAATTAAATATTTTAACTTAGTATCGTTTAAATAGTTTCAGTTTAAATCTCAGCAAGTACTTCAAAATAATGACCATCAAATGGGGAAAACCACATAATAGTTTGATTTATTCTAAATTCTCTAAAAAATTACATATTTTACTTTTTTAAATTATTTCAAAACTTGAAGTCAATTTGAAGATAATTTACGCAGCTCTATGTGACTATCGATCAAAGAAGACTTGAGTAGAATAGTCCAATTTCAATCTCCAAATCCCAAACAATATCATTTAACTTTTCGGTATTTGTACAATTATCTATCTAATTAATTTACTACTTTCTATCAACAATTTTCCAATTCACCTGCTTCAATAAATTATCACGCAATATTAAAGCCATAAGTTCCGCACTTATCGTACCCGTGTAAAACGCTCGCAACGAAAGCAAAAGTCCTTTGCATGCATTACGCAATTTTCAAACATGCGTGTCACACACATGCGCGATGTGTTGATAAAAATAAAAGCTCGCGCAATTATTACGCGTTCGGATCGCGTGCGCGTTCGAATTGCATAGACGTGTAAAGAGCAATTTATTTTCGCTGCGTGCATTTCCCAATTTGCATAGCACTAGCAACAACAGAAATATAACATTGTTGCCGTCGAACGTGGAAACGCGCATACAAATTGCAATTAAGCAACGAAAAGTAATAAACAATCATCGTTTTATGCTGTTACTTACATAATATTTAATCCACTTTGTAATCCGGTAATTGCAACAGGCGGTAAACAACGGCAGTGGATAAATCCAGAATATATGTTTAGTCTCAACACGCGTATCCTTAAATTACTTCAAGGATGAAAGATTCAAGGAAAAACTATCATCACATACATACGCGCATGCACTTTATTACTAATGCACGACGAACGTCCAAATATCAACTTAGTACGGCGGAAAGCTAAATTGTTAGAAATATTGTTGGAAGGTGATAGATGTTCTTCACTTTTTTAAAACGCGAATCGACAGGGATTGCAGGCGCGAGGACGCGACCTGTTTGTTTTGCTTTCCTGCAGCTCGCGCGCGTACGAATGCACAATATCGACCGCGCCAACGGAACAAAGCTAGTCTGCTAGTCCTGCCAGTCTCGCCAAACTCCTGCGAGCGCGCGCGCCAACCGACCAACCGAACGCCTTCGACGCACTCAGCTGCCTGGCGTGCTCTCCCTGCTGGCTGATTTGTTGTTGTTGCCACTCTCCGATCAGCTGAGTTGTGTTGATTTCCGTGCAGGTGTTGGTGCATGGCGAGAGCGTGTCGAGGACACCTCAGCTGACTTTGCAGGAAAGTGGCAGCGCAGGTTTTACCGCGCTGTACCTCACCGCGCACCTCACCTGAACCGCTTTAGTTGCATTTTAAAGTATGATGGTGTTGGTTTCATTGGAAATGAGCATCCTAGAAAGCAGGGAGTCTCGGGAAGAAAATGAGAATGAAGAGTGATGTGATGAAAATGTAGCGCAAAATGTGTGCTTTGGTTTGCTTATAAGAATTATAAATCACCTTCTCAGCTTGTCTGATTGGTTTCGTGAGTCATACAGCAGTTGAGTAGAGAGGCAAGAGATACATAATACAAGAAATCAATATATTGAGTGTTGAAAATTGGAATAGTTGAAAAGATGAATTTGCTAAATTGATTTTCAATTGTATTTCAAAAATATTTTGTTTCTTGTGTTCACTTTATACACTTCGATAAAGCGAAATTAAAGATGAATAACAAAAAAATCGGCATTTCTTGCTAGTCTGCTTAAATTTTAACGAAAACAAGAGTTTGAACTAAAGATCATTAAATGAGACGATAAATCTTTATAACCATCATGTATTCATTAGATACACATCACTAATTAACAACAATCAAACAATATTTCTTCCACGTGCATCGCCACAAAATGCCTAGTTAATTAACTTCAAGCATATTGAAATTACTCTGTTTAAAAAAACACACACACACACACACACACACACACATAGCATTCGGTCATAAATACCAAATAAATAAAAAATATTGTCTATGTTCAGTCCAACTTATAAAATGGTATGCTGTGGTGTACATGCAATTTTATCACATTATAACTAGCAATTTTATTATTCTCCATCACGGTCTCCGCCACAAGCTACAGCTGCCTTGTCTGACCAATCCAAGTTGCAATTTTAATTCAATTTCGTGTGCACGCTAATTGGCGTGATGAAGCCACACGATTGCAATAAGTGTATGGAGTGGTTAGCAACAACGTGTGTGGTGCGAATGACGTAGCGCACTCGAAAATAATAATTTTATGATATATGTCGTCTGGGTTAAATCTAAAGTAAAAAATGCGTAAAGTGTGGAAGTTTCACCAGAAAATTCAATACTTCCATGGAAACCACCTTGTGCTGAATGAATGTATTGGGGACAAAATCATGTCCAATCGAAATGAAAAATAGTGAATATGCATGTGAGTGAAGTAAAATTACAGTTAAAAAAACATATTTATAAAGATTTATAAATTAATAACTTCAAAAATAATTAATAGTTTTGTTGGCAAAAGAACTCAAGTCTGTTAAACGAGACCAACTCATATTTCCATATTTCTATTACCGTTTCTGCTGAATCAACAATATTTCTCCAAAAGTGGCGGAAGTTATAAAAACTACGCTAATAAAATAAAGAAAAAGCCAAAAATGTAAACAATAAAAATCAATAAGCACACTAGAATCAATAACACACTAGTGCAGTTACAAAGTTTTTAATATTCATTATATTGATATAACTTATGTTTAACACTTACTAAAATTTACTTAATACCACGTTTTCGGGATCTTGCCTTCTGAAGAAGTGCACTGAAGAAGGAAACATGCCGAAAACGTTCTATCACCTTAAGTGAATATTTGTAAGTGTATAATGGCATTTTATCAACATACTAGAATGCGATGAAGAAACTAATTCCTGAATTACAAACACAATTTCAAGGACAATCAGTACAATTTTAATCATACAAATTTATAGTGTTTAAATCAACTAAACATTTTGCGCAGTTAATTTCCATGAAATTCATAATTGTTTACTCAAGTACTTATTTAACCTAAGTAAACATTTACTTTACTTAAACATTGCCAAGTAAAAACCGTGGCTAATTACTTCATATAAGTTATTGTAATGTCTAGAACTACTGATTTCCTCTAGTTACTTATTGAAACAATTGAAAAGAATACATGTCTAGCCAGCCGCGACTTCTTCGCACCCACGCGCATTTTGTCGCTTTATATTCCCTCAAGGTTGTGCACAATTCTGCGTATAGTGCAAACTCAAAAGCTGTTCAACACAAGAGGTCGAGAACGACCGTTGAAGATATGAAACCATGCAAAAGAATAAAAAACTACTCGACACTCCCCGACTTCACAACACAAAGTCAATAACACCACCTCAATCTGGCTGGATGTGGATTTATGGAAATTTCCACTTGGTAATTGCACGGTGTCCCATAACGATCGAGACTAAGTCATTCAACAAATATGTTCCTCACTTCTTTGTTGTGTTTATACTATTCTAACACTTTTAACTGGATAATTGGAATTTAAACATTTTGTTCTAGCTTATAAATATTTACGACTTACTTGTAACGTTCTTTGATAATTTCTTCGGATTTATAAATTACTATAATCAAATTATGTGGAATTCAATCCGGAAATATGTTCATTTCGTTGCACCATCTTTATCTTCATATTGAAATTATAGTAAAGAAACAAAAAAACGAAAAATTTGATTTATGTGCGTAAATGTGTCATGTATGATGTAATCATTAAATTCTTGTTTAAACTGGACCTTTCAAAAATGCGCACTGAGATTTTAAATTGTATATTTTGTTTAAATTCGCAGCATTGTTCACCATCTATATTGATCATTTACAGGTTCGTTCTAAAATCATTATTCGTTCAGAGGTGCCGCTCAAGAGTCTATTTTTATATAAATATCACAACGTATTTTGTTTACATTAGTTTGACTTTCATTAGATTATGTTTTGCGAGCATCAGGTTTGTATGTGTTCGTAACAAGTTGTTTTTCGTTGTGTGCTAGTAGTACGTGCAATAAAGAGAATAAAGAAATGTTTCCATTCTGTTCGTACACTGTTCGGCAGCAAGTGTTACCGGTTTCCATTCGTGCTTTCTCTACGAACATGGCACCGAGTAACTTAATTTTTCGACAGGTATAGTGAACAATTGCTTTGAAAAATATATTTGACTTTAAGTGCTGCTTTAGATATTGGAAGAACTCTGATTGTCTCTATTGTTCTAGTTGTTTGACACCACAAGCAGTACATATACTTATCTGCTGGCTGATGCTAACAATCGAGAAGCTATCCTTATTGATCCTGTGATTGAGCATGCTAAAAGAGATTTGCAGTTGATAACAGATTTGAATTTGACATTAAAATATGCAGGTAAATCCTAATACTGCCCATTTAATGATTATAGCTTATTGTGGAATCATTCTTTGTATATCATTGAATCAATAAAGTGCTTCATGTTTCATTAACTCAATTGTTGGCATTCTGTACATGTTAATCATATTAGTCACTAGTAAATTTCCACTTTTTTGTATCACACCTTCAACTGATATTGTTCTTATCCACTAAATTATTTTTATTTATTGTATCATTTCAGTTAACACTCACATGCATGCAGACCATATTACTGGCACAGGAGAATTGAAAAGACGTTCAGGTTGCAAGAGTATTATTTCTGAAGCAAGTGGAGCTCAGGCTGATATTCACATTAAGGAAAATGATGTTATTGAATTCGGTACACATAAATTGAAGGTTTTGGCTACTCCCGGACATACAAATGGATGTGTTACTTACCATTTAGCTGAACATGTATGCTATACACTCGCTAAAACAGGCACCATAGAATTTATCATAATAACATAGTATTTGACGCATTGTGTGTAATTTTAGGGTATTGCTTTTACTGGTGATACACTCTTAATTCGCGGATGTGGGCGAACTGATTTCCAAGAAGGCAATTCTGAGAGTTTATATAACAATGTTCATCAAAAGATTTTTACTATGGCTGATGAAACAAAGTTATATCCAGCTCATGATTACAAAGGTATGACTTGTACTACTGTTGACGAGGAAAAGAGGCTCAATCCACGATTAACGAAGACTTTAGATGCATTTGTTACTATTATGGAGAACTTGAATTTAACGTATCCGAAGATGATTGGTATGTTTTTTAAAGTATTTGTTATTTATTTGTGTGGATTATGAATAATTTATGGTTTTATTAGACAAAGCCTTGCCAGCAAACAAAGTCTGTGGTTTATATGATATTCCTGATGATATTGCTGACAAAATCCAGTGAGCATTGATAATTTGTTGGAGGATATTGAATATTTTATGATATTAAACTTGTAACGTTTTAAAGTAAAGAGTTAATTGTATAACTTCAATAATACCCTTTAATTTAGTTATAAGAGGAGTGGAACTTGTTTTTGTTTTTTTTTTTTTATTTGAAATATATTTTTGATCAAGATACAATAATTCATAAATCTGGTTGATCTACGCAGGCGTTGATCTTTTCAACCAATGAGAAGACGGAAGTTTGGAGGTATTAATTTGCGCTATCTACACTCCACTGGTTCTTTGGTTACTTGTTCAAAACATTCATGTTCGGTCTTGAATGTTCGAAAAATTCTCAACAATAATTTAAGTAAACACTAAGGTAAGCATTTAAACATTTTTTCGATTTGTAACATTGATAAATGTATTTTTCTTTTCGTCGATTCAATGCGTTCATTCTAACCTTAGATTTTTCGCTGAGAATTTTTAAAATCTACACCGTGATATCTCATCTTTCCACAGAAATGGAGCCTCTAACAATTCCACCGTCACCAAACTGGTATGAAACAAGAGTCGCTGTGTGCGCACCTGATAATACCCTCATTTACGGTGCGAAAAATTCCATTGTCGTTATTAAACCTGCGCCGGTGGAAAGGCCCTCTGATATTTCTGTAATTTCTTTTGCTCATTTGGACAAAGTCACTTGTTTAGCAATGGCACCCACTTGGAGTGAGCAGCACAAAGTAGTTGCATCTTGTGCTGATGATAAACTTGTTAAAGTTTGGAATGTGCTTGATAATATGTGTACATATTCACACAAGGCACATTCAACATCTAAAAGTCACCTTGTTGGGGTGGCTTTTATGAGTGACATAAAGATTGTTTCTGTTGCCGAGGATGGCTTTATTCTGGTGTGGAAAATGACTACTAATCAGTTTAGTGTTCATAAGAATTTGTTGGGATTGAAGGTACATGTTACTGCCATTTCAACTTGTCCTCATGCAGGATGGTTGACAGCTTTTGGAATGAGGAATGGATTGGTTGTAGTTGCTGATTTGAAAGGTAAGGAAACTAAAGACATTTGGATCTTTGTTTTGTGACTGATTTGTTACATATTTTGTGCAGGACATGGTAATGTTTTATATAAACTTCGAGCGCATGAGCGAGAAGTTGTAGATTTTGCATGGTGTCCTACGCCAATTAATGTAATACCTGACATTGTTTACAAGAAGGCTGATGACAAGAAGGAAACATTAGAGGAAAAGAAACTAGAAGTAAAGGAAACACAATCAGAAGGTGGCAATGAAGAAGATGCTGCAGTAGATGCTCAAGATACAATTGATGCAAAACCAGTAAATGGTACACACATTCACTGTGCGATTGAATCGCAAGCACAATCTGAGGACGTGCAAACTATAGTGGGACCAGTTGCCAATCTTGATCCCATATCTCTAGATGACGATCCTGTACCTTTAGAACCAGAAAAAGAAGTTAGTTCGGAGGTCGCCTCTACCTTCAGACCATCTATAGCACCTGCTAAAATTATCAAGAAGAATCCTTGGGCGAATTTAAAGCACGCCGATGACGATGAAATCGCTCCAGAACCTGAACCAGCTGTGAAGGAAGCTTTGGACACATCTGACGGGTTCTTAAAAGAATGCCTTGCTTTGAAGGCGCGAATTATGGAAACCAAGGATGAAGAAGTAAGTTTAACAGAGGACTGCATTGAAGAAACTCTACTTAGACCAATATTGCACGCAAACCGACGTAAGAAGATTGCCGGGGAGAAAGTAATAGATGCAGCGGGCGATGGTCTTTCTGCTGATATTTCAGATGGGGTAATTGATGATATAACAATCTTAGAAGATAAATTAAAAGAGCTTACTATACCTGATGTTGCTGTGGTGCGGAAAGAAGAGTTCCTATTAGCTTCCTCTGCTCGTGGAGGTCATATTGTTATCTGGCGTGCGGGCACAGATGGCAGGATACAAAGAAAGATGAGGTTTGCAAAGCCTAAGGGCCGTGGATATCAATCACGCACATCAAATAATACCTGGATATGTATGCACTGGATTTCCCCCGATAGATTGTTAACTTCTGGGATGAATGGTGAATTGATGGCATGGCGAGTAACAGATCAAGTGCCTACACCTACTCTGATACATAATGACCATGAGAAACAATTGTTTTGTATTACTTCACCATTTTGCTACGAACGAGAAGTATATTCGAAGTGGGAGGATCTTGCTGCATGGACCATGGGTCAGGATCGAAGTATTTTGTATACACGGATGCATAGCAGGAAAGTACTAGCTTGCTATCCGACGCTTGCTTATGTTGTTTATGTATCAGCTGCTTCTCCTATTACCCCAACACGAGTAGCTTTTGGCGTGAGTGATGGCTTTATTCGAATTTGGGATTTGAGCAAAGAAAATAAGCAGTTTATACAAATGAGTCAAATTAAGGTGAAACTGGGAGCAAAGGTTTTGTCATTGGCATGGCATACAAGTCAGGAATATTTGTTAGCTTTTGGTACAGAGGATGGACAGGTATGTTTTGTAATATTTTACTGGGAAAGCAGCGATAATCGATTGATGGTTCGTGTTCCAGTGTGGATATGTAAATTCCGGTCAGTGTAAGAAGGCAGCAGTTTATTTTGCTCAACAGTTTCTTACAGCTATACATAAATTGGAATGGGCGCCGGGTCCGGATAAGCCAGCAGAAAAACACTATCTCTACTGTTGTGCGGAGGGTCAACTGGCCGTGTACAATTTTGACGATCCTTTGGTTAATCCCGAGATAGTGAAAACTCCGAAAGGTGAACGTGTCACAAATTTTGCATGGAAATCCGATTACAGTAAGCTTGCGATTGGTTGCAAGAGTGGCACAGTTTACATACTGAATTCCAAATTTGAAGTGAACACTACATTGTATTATCAAAAGAAATCGATAGTTAGTATGGCCTGGCATCCAATGCAAACGGCTGAAGATGAAGAGTTATCTCCAAATCACGACTGGATTGCTTCTGCTGCAAGTAGTGATACGACGGTGGCAATTTTTGATGTGAGTAAGGTAAGTGGCGAGCTTTGCATGAAAGAAGTTATTGCAGGCGAGCTATCCGGACACGTGAAAAACATTAACGAGGTTTTTTGGAGTCCATATAAAAATGGAACTCTCGCTACTGCGTCTCACGATGGAACTGTGACGGTTTGGTGCGGAATGAATCATATTAGTACTTTTGTGAACAACAATGCGGAACCAGTCTTGAGCGGTATGTGGAGTCCACTTCACGAAGACATCATAATTTCGACTGGTATGGATCGATCCATTAGAGTGTGGAATTTGCAGAATCATCCAACCAAAGAACAGGACGATTTGGAAAATGCGCGTTCAATGAGGAAGAAGAACTTAACGCATTACAGAACTCGTAGGGAAGAAAATGAGCTGCAGGTAAATAAATCGAAACGATTCCCGATTCTTGGGGATATTGCCACGCGACAGTCTCACTTGGAGACTGCCACAGCCGATTGTAGAGTTCTGTTTGAGCATGGACAAGGCAAGGAGGTCGACGAGAACAATTTAATCTTAAGATTGTTTGGTGACCCGATTAATATAACAGAAATACTCGATACTCAGAAGGATGAACATTGCCACAAAAACCGAAATGGGTTGGTCAATTATTTGCAAATGTGGACTGGAAAACTTGGAGAGACTATAAAGAAAGCCATCACAGGTGGAAATTTAAGTCTTTGGTTGCTCAGCGTTGCGCCAATGATTTCCTTTAGGTAGGATTATTTAAAAAGAAACTACCTCGTTTAATCCGGCATTATTCAAGTCATAAACTTATCAAGTCAATGAGATTTGTTAGGAGTTTTGTACTTATGGGGAATTTTTTGTTTCGTGAAAAGTTTTACCTTTTGTTTGCCGAACTTCAATTTGCTGCGCGTACCCGTCCTGAAAAGATCTATTGAAACTTTTAGGAACGTAATTAATGATGATTGCTTCCTTTTTCTTCTGCTTTATGATGATTGTAACCCGCGCTCGAGTAATTCACTGTTTTTTGCAGCTTGTGGCAAGAAGCGGTTGAAGCTTACGCCAGCCAATTAGCCGATTCGACTATCAGCGATCCTGTGGAAATTGCTTCCTACTACTTGGCGCTTCATAAGGTCGACGAGGCAATCGATATCCTCAGCACGAAGCAAATGCATCGCGAGGCATTAGTATTGGCGAAGTTTAAGAAGCCGGATGACACTGATCTGCACAAGCAGATATTAACGCAATGGTCGAGGGAATGTGTAATGTCCGGCCGGTTTGAGATAGCGGCGCAGAGGTGAGTTCTTATCTTCTCCCAGTTGCAAATATGAGGTCCCTAAGCGGCTTTCTTTTCCTACTCTATTAACGTGATCGCGGTTTTGAAGTACGTGATTGTCGTTAGTTCGCATTTTAAGTTTACTGCATTTTTATCCGTAACATTCGAAAGGCTTGCGTGGTTGTTGGTACATTAATAATTAACTTTTGCGTTGCGGCACTGAGGTTGGCTGGAACTTGTGGTAGTCTAGGGAAAACGCTGGTTCAAATATTTCTTTCCGTAACTCACTTCCGCCGCGGTTACCGCTCGTAGGTAAAAGTACGCGGAAAAGCCGTTAAAACTTTTTAACTTTTCACCACATACTTCGCGCGCCTTTCTAGACACGCGGGGCACAGGATGGTAGGGTGCAGACATCTTGGGAACGTCTTAAAGGATAAACTTTATACAAGCGTTGGTATAAAATTGTTACGCGGACTTTTGAATAACAAAGCCCAAGTATAGACAAGTAGATGAGCGAACGCTTAATATACTGTTTTCGTCTTCGCATAAAATGCTTTTGTTTTGATAAGTTGGGGAAATTTAATACGGACGATAAACCAAATAAAAACTTTTTTGTGTTGCGCTGAAGGCACAGTTTTTCTGCGTCTTCGTCCTTAAATTTAATTGGATCATCTTATTTTTTTAAATATTTTCTTTTCTTATAGTATATGCTTCTTGTCTTTTGTTTATGATTAAGCTGTATTAAATTTTACATTTGTTAATATTGTCCACAGCTTCTTGGCTCAGGGACAATTTGAAGAAGCTGCTAAAGTACTCTATAGGCGCAGCGATCTACCATCACTCGCACTTGCTATCGAGCTGGCACAATTCTGTGGCAATGATATCCTTGCTAATACCATACAGTATAGGCACGATGCCCTGCAAGCTCAAGATGATAAAGTGCAGTTGCCATCTCGCATGGAACTCGAGCTAGAAAAAGCTGCTCGGCAAACTTCTGAGGCGGAGCAGCAGTCAGAATGTGTTGCACATGAGGTTGAAGGTATTGATATCGCTGATAAGAACAGCGATGGTCGTAATAACGAAAATTGCAACGCCCATATCCACATAGCTGATCGCATGAACGGAGGAAGGGAAAAGACGGTCGAATCAGATAATAAAGAGGTCGATGCTGTCGATAATGAGGCTGCCGTAGGTGCAAAAAGCAATGACATCGCCGATGCTACTGATAACTACGTGAATGATATGAAAGAGACAGACGTTGCCATCGATTGCATTGAGGATGTCATGTCATGTGGCAATTAGATGGTACTTCTCAACTCTACTATGCTTTGCATGAATATTTCATTTTTCATTGTTGTTAAGTTATCTACAGAATTCAATTTGAGTTATTTGACATATTTTAACTTTGATTTGATTTACATTTTCGATTATTCATGACTCGGATGGACGGAAGAAATCAATGGAAATGAGTTTGCGTTTAGTTATAACATCTTTTTCCCATTTTACGTTTATTTTCATTTCGTATTATTGTTTTTTTTTTTCTCGTTTATTTCTGTTTGTATATTTTACCGTTTATATGTATTTTCAGGAAGAGAATATTTTTGTATGTTGGTTGTTATACAAAGAATATTGATAGCAAATAATGGGTTTGTTTATGTAACATCACGCCAATTTCTCTGTTTACCAGATTGCTATACAAAAAACGTTTCCTAAACGTTTTCCCGCTTTGGTGAAACTTTATTCATGTGGATTTGTAGGCTCGTGGATCGATTTCCCTATAAAGGTGTAATCCGTGCACGGGTCGCGCATTTACTATGATAACTGTCGTAAACCTATGTGCTTAAATTTTGAAATTTAGGTCGAGTCAGAAAGGTTTATGATAATTTTAATGTTAGCTCGAAAATGGCCCATTGGACTATATAAAATTAAGACAAATTTAATACAAACGTAAATAATTTATCTGGGCGAAGATTAGATATGAATAAATTTTGTCTATTTTTCATATATTTATATTTCTCTAGTACGCGCTTCGCTTCGGAATTATTCAGTGTGCTATGTCTGAGCATTTCTATTAATTTAGGATATATAATTTAAAACGTCAAGCAATATTTCAGTTTAACGAGGTCAAACTAAATCCTTTTCAACTTTTTCCGATGTATCTGTTTAGTTACGCCATTGTTTACTACAAAGTGGTATTTGCGAGGGTGCACGGTGGGGTAAGCAAGGGGCGTTCATTCGCTTGAGAGCAGTGTCGCCACGCTTCTGTTGTGGCCGCCTGACGGTATCGAGTCACTGGCGGCGGCGTACGCGCGGTTGTACGGCGGCCCGGCGTCCGCGTCTGTGGATCGATGACGTCGCCTGGCAACGTTCTACTACGACTCATCACACATCCACTCGTCGCCGTGAATTGCGATTCACCCCGCGCGCAGGGCTCTACTAGACCACGCTCAAAAGCCAAATGCGGCTGCCTCGTCGCCGGTGGTAGCGGGTACAATTCATACCCATCATGTCACACCGCACTTACTATCTCACCGCCAACGCCAGGCCATACTCATACTGCTATCTGCAGCAGTGCATTTTAAAATACTACAATTTAATTGACTTTTCATGAATGGTTGGCCGAATCATGGGTACTTTATAGTGCTATCGGTTTATTCTAGGGTCCTACGTAAATTGATGCAGTTCTTTTAGATTTTGTCATGGTGGTTTGTCGACTGCCTTCAATATAATCTAACTCTTTTCTACGAAACCACCATTTGATTTTCACTTGGTTGCATCAAATGTAAGAATACAGAATACCAAAACGTTCCAAGAAACTGTTTGCAGCGGGACGCGGGGGGAACAACGGCGGCGAGGAATTGCCGACTCACAGCAGAGAATGAGGCAGCACTTTTATAAGGTTAGTGCATTTATTAAATTCTGCTTAGCTAAGTCAGTTGGCGCGCTTTCGAGGGGAAAATTCGCTCAAAAAAGGGAGGAAAAATTCACAACAACCGATTTATATTGGAATTGGTCGTCTCTTGCATCCTCTTGGCAAGGACTCATTCTTCTCTGTCCACCGTCTCGTTATTTACAGTGGGAAGGACGAGCGCTTTTCTGGTTTGGTCGCATATCGAACTCGCAACGCACAATGCAAGGAAATATTTCGCATATTTTGTAAACAATACGCGAGGCCGAAGCAGCGCACGCAAACACGATACTTTACCGAAGCTGGACCGATGGCGATTGCGGCATTTCTAATTTCTGAAGTTCCAGCCGACGAACATTCACAATACAAGGCATGTGTGCGATGCGAAAATGGGATATTAATTTTGGAAATTCCAGTGATTATGCTTGCATTGCATTGCCACCGAAAGCCATTGAATATTCTTTATTTATGATGGTGAATGGCTTGTATTAAGTGCAACATTCCTGGGAAATGGTCATTGAGATAGGAATTTGTTTTTTGCAATACATCATTGGACCTTGGACTAAACTTGGCTGGTATAGGCAAGAAGTTGAGACCAATTAATGGGCAATGTCGGTCTACTTATAATAATATTGTCTAGATAATTCATTTAGGGGAAATTTCTATATTGTTTATTACAGCCATAGAGAGATGGGTGGTAAGCCAAGTTCATTCAGTTTTATTTAGAATGTTTTTCGATTTCCTTCATGTGTTCTAAGATAATTTAGAAATATAGTTGACAAAATGAATTTCTATCTGCACTTCTAGGGTAAATAGTAGGGCGTAAAGTGGAAATTTCGAGAAAATTTTATTCTATTGAAGAAGTGCAGTATCTTTAATAACTATATTTTTTCTAAATCAGTGATGTATCTTGTGATGTAATGTAAGTGATGTAACACTTTTTCAGGGTGTTAATTTTCTTTCATTGCTTGAAAAAAATTATCATTTTCCTGATGCCAAACCAAAATCAAACCCATAATGTTCCCAACACCCCGTTTGCCTTCCGGCAATTTGTAATTTCGATTGCAATGTTGCGAAATAATAATATCAGCTACGTCGATTTGATGAGAGTTTGATGGATGACGGGGCTTTTGTTGTATCGCAGCGCGCGTCTTCTCCGAAGAAAATTCCGGACCCGGCGCGACGATGGCTCGTAATCAAGGAATCGCACTTCTGTGCGCCGCCACTGCCGCCAAACGATCCAGGCTGTGCCAGCGGGGGGTTGTGCGCGCCGCCAACGAAGCCGTCGTCTTTGTGCTGCCCGCAGGCGCAAGCAGGATGCCTATTGCGGGACGGGTGCGGTGCGAGGGCGTACCGGTCAGAGTGTGCGCATCAACGCGCGGCTAGGTGGAGCCAGTCTCAGTTACGATCAACACCCATCGCGAAGTGAGTTGAAGTGTGCTCGGGCTCTCTGCGTGCGCCGTTGCAGTAGGTACCGCTCTACAGTCAGACGAAGTGTCCGGTCGATTAATAATTCGGTGTGCAGATTACCGACGGTCCCGGCAACTTTCTGCCAGGAAGTTGGGATTTTAACGCTCTCGCGGCCAGCGCACGAGCGAATCGATTTCGTTTCGAATTGAATTGAAGAACGCGCTGCGCGATCATGTTGCGCTCTACGGCGTTGTTGCTCTGTGCCGTGGCTACCTGCATTGGGATTTTAAGCGATGTCCAGGTGAGGAGACAAACCGCCTTTATGCGTACCAGCGATGACCTAATAATTATTGCTTCCATTCGATTTATATTCACATTTGAATCAATTTTGGCTTGAAGCATGATCTCTGACACAGTAATAATTGGCTATCTATTGCTATTGCTGAGTGATGCGATCATAAACTGACGCCCGGTGTCGAATGTCTGTTATTGAAGTTATTAAGTCATCGTGGAAAAATGTTTGACCACGCAACCTACGCACTGGCACATGTTTGGGACATTGTCAAGTTATTACTAGGCTGGGCTCGGGCTGGCCTGAAGGAGGAGTGTGGTTCGAGTGATCTCCTTAAATTCCATTCCAGTATTGATATTGTAAAGGACACGCGTGACATCAGCATGGTTAATGTATTTTAACACTACGCTTTACTACACTCCGACTTAACCATCTGTAACATCATAGAATACCTAGGTACACTCATAAATTAAGCCACACTGTTTATTTTTATGAATGAAGTTGGCGGTGAAGCAACGCGCGTTCATGACTAAAAGGCACCACAAGCTTACTTTCAAGCAGGTTTCCTGACTGCGGATGGGTTTGCGGGTGGGCGAGGAACAAGCCGGACGGCTAAAGACGTTACTAATGCAACACCGATCTTGTTCAAGATCAAGCTGCATGCATTAGCTTGATGGCCAGGTGTGCCCGTTTGCATTTGAAATATGCTGACTGAAGATTTCTATAGGTTGTAGGTGGAACATAAACTAATTCATGTTTGATTTACTATTATCGAGTAACAGTAACCAACTCGTGAAATAATTTAATGACGTGCCATTTGGTCCGAAAATAAATCTGTTTATGGATTTATCGATTTGTGTTGTGAATTTAGTCGTGGGCCATTTCCAGCTTGATGAATGACTTGTTGATACAATCTGAGTTCACATTCCTTTTTGTTCTTTACTGCAGTTGGTTTCAACCAGTCAGGGAAATGCGGTTTGCGCTTGTTTCGTAGCTTACACAAGTGCTAGATGAATTGAAATATAAGCAACCGAGTTACAGTATTGTCTTTGTTAGAGGTGAACATAAATGTGCAATGATGCAAAATAAATTTTCCTTTACAATCAGAAATAGTGCGTCTATAATTACTTGTTTTGCTGTTTAAACAATAACATGGTATTGTTTATAAAAGGAGTGGTATGATAGGTTGAGAGAACTTTTGTAACAATAAAGCCATAAAAAGATTGGATATAGGGGACCTGATTCTGTGCTTATTTTTTTGTACAATAATCTGAAGAGGAAATCTCATGATTTTAAATTCTAGTTTTAATTTCATTTAATCTTCAAAAATCAATTTCATACCAACTACTTAAATATGCAAATTGTTTAATTTTTGAAAAAAAAACATGTTCTAAAATAGTTTTTTTTTTTATTATTATTTAAAGTATCAATCTTGAGTCTATAGTCAAACCTATTTTGGATGTATATATTTTCTATATTGAGCTATTCATAGTTTCGTACTTAATTTTGCTTCTAAATTATATTCTCTAACAGTTGTATGATGAAACAGTTTACTTTGTGATACCATATTTTTCCTCTCATTTATAATCTATCCTCAACAAAGTGCTCTATCGATAAAAACCATTACAACTTCAAGGTACTTACATTAAGGTATTATTAATTGAACCTTTCTTCTCTTTATAACACTTCTAGATGGTCTAAAAGAGTCATTATCCACCTCAACGCTACTAACTGGATGAACAATACTTGTTCAAATGATTATTTACTCAAATCTTCTCTACTAAACGTTGTAATAGCAATATCGCATTATGATTAACGACGACAGTACATGGAATGAAAGAGTCACTAAACAGATTCCTATCAAATATACCCATTTCCAACACTATTTCTACAGCTTTGTTCATTAATTTGTTTGGAGTTTCGGTTGGGAGGCTTAAAACGCTGTCGTATAAATAGAGAATGAATTTGTGACGACACACTGGTCGTGTGTTTGTACTCCTGCGTTGCGCTAAGTAGCAATCGATAATTCCTCGATGAATTATTAATCGTCTCTACCAGCGGCAACAATGGATAGGTTTTATAATACGCAGCATAATACGCCTGACAAATTAATAAAGGTGCTTTATTAAAACATGTCTGCGAGGTAATGGACAAAGTTGAGCTGGTAATTTGCTGAGTTTATGATGTGGCTGTGAACAATGTGTAAACATTAACAGCTTTATTTGCTTATGCTGTCTTAAGCACAAGCTAAGCAGAACGAGCATGGTATGTTTGCTAGTTGGTTGGTAATATGCATTGCAATGATATGCGTTGTTGGGTGATTTGACTGGAAAGAATAAGAAACTAACGATGCGATGAATCGGAATGAAACACACGGGGCGTTTTTGCTATTTTAACGATAGGTGACGACGTGTGAGGCGTGCTCGCGTGCGCATATTCTCACAAGCGTGCGCAATTTTCCCTCCTATTTCATCATTCCGTGAACCTTCTTGTGCGATTTTCCTCTTATCGAAGCGACCTCTACTACGCTATCGATACAATCATACAACGCAGTTACCTCGCACGCTGCCTTCAAACACGGGGTGGAAATGAGGCGGAACGAAATGCTCTTGTGAATGTACACGTTGTAGGAAATTGTGGTTTTTCGTTCTTGCTGGAGAGATTTTTATTTATGTGTATTGCAACTGGGCAAACTAAGTCCCAATGTGTGGATGGTTTGTTTGGCAACGAGAAATGAGGATTGCATTTACGGAATAACTTTGTACTGCAAATAACAAATTGTGTAATAAAGTGAAAAACGGAATGCACTATTTGATGAATTGCTATGGTCAGTTTCAAATAGAAATTGGGTATAGGCGAGTAGATATTTGGGCGGAATTGTGTTGCTGGATTGGGAGACGTCAATTGTAAAGCAATTTCCTCGTTGGTTCAATATTTGGGAACATGGGTGTGAGCAATATGGACAACATTGGAATAGTTGCGAAACTTGTGTATATTGGACAAATTGTGGGCGTACAATTTTTTATATGCATGTACAATGTACATATTTAGTCTTTTTGCCAAATATTATAGGACCAAACACATTACAATTGAAACTATCATATTTTAATTTGTTAAAGAAATAACGGGTGATTAGCAGGTGCACCTAATATGAATATGAATACTGAAAAAGAGATTATGTTGATTTACTACTCAATAAATTATTTTAAAATGTGCAATGTAAAAGTTTATTCTAAAACTATAAGAGTGTTATAGTGGAGTGGAGAAATATTGAAATTCAATCAAAAATCACCTTCATTTCATAATTGTTATTTTTTGGAGCGTACTGCAACCATGCCGGATACCGACATCGTATTTGACCTTTCCATTCTATTATACTGCATCAACTTAAATAGGTGAGAGTATATATTATATTGAATATACACCCAGCAGGATTTGCATCCGTGTCGTCCCTCGAATATGAACCTCGCTGTCATTGCTACAGTCAGGCGGCTTACCGATTTCATAATTAAGTTCATCATTGCCCTAGTTTAATTTATCTTCATAATGCTTATTTCGAAATAAAACTACTAAACAATCTTTGATGATTTTTGTAATAAAACTCATTATTTTAGTACAATCTACATCATGGACTTACCTGGGAACATTTGAAGAGAAATGTTTGGAAAGTTTATTTCAGTTTATTTTGTATTATAAATATTTTGCAAAACTTTTAACACAACCAAATAATATTATTTAATTTGTCAGATTCAAATCCACCTCGAACAAATGATTTGTCATTCATTATTTCGATTGCTTCCTTTATTTGATAGGATTATAGAAATATCCACTTCTTAATAGTAAACTAGAATTATAGCTAATTCATTTGAATAATTGATTAATCATTTATTACTCTGCGTTTCGCCGGCATTGCTAAATAAAAGCTGACATAATGTCCTACGTTAATGGAACTACCCTGCATCGTTGCCACCAGCGTCGGCGTCTGCCTGCCGCGACATGTAGTTTAATTCGATTAGTAAACAAGTGCAAAACAGTGATTAATCATCGCATATCTTTCCACTCGGCGCTGAATTCAATCTCGTCCCAATTCGCCCATCTGCAGCAGCAGCATTTGCTACTTTCCTAGCACTCTGCTACTTGCATTGAAATTCTATAATCTCCCAATTGCCGCCTTTAGTTATCTTCGTTTTAGTGTACATTAGGTATTCTATGGGAGGAATGTGGTTGCAATTTATTTATACAACAGGCGCGCGTCAGTTAGGTGCATCGCTTTAGCTTATTTTATACATTTATTTATATGCGCCGCGAATTCAATTCAATCATCTTTCTTATCTATCTCGCATGGCCGTGCATGTGTTTATGCAGACTTGCTAAAAAAGAATAATAGATGCGCACTTTTCTTGTGAGTTACGAGCCGAGAACGAAGGGCGCGAAAAGAGGTTACACTTATTTATGTGTGCACATTTATGTTGTTTTTCCGTCTCGTTGCCCACGCAACAAAGGCGTTAGGGGAGCATTGGATAATGTAGACAGTACCTTCATGCGTGTCAGGATGGACAAGTTCTACTCGTTGCGTTATTTGAATAAAAGTGTGATAGATCTTCAAGGCGGTTTCGATACATACTAAATGATGTGGGGAAAACATTTGCCAAGTGGGGCAGGCTGTGAAAATTGATTGAGCTTTAATCGCCTGCCGTGTCTAGTAAAATTAGAGCTTTTCGCTAAAAGCTTACAATGTTTCAATATGATAAATGAATATTTCATATCTTTTTTTATTTATTCAGTTCCTTCAGTAATTTCCGAAAATTTTGAAAATTTCAGTAAATTCTGTTAAAATCAAATAAACAATTTGTCAATATGGCTTGTAATGATTTTTTTCTGATTTCTAACAAAACAACTTAATTTCTTTTCAAATAAAAATGCGTGCTTTTATTTTGAATATGTATTTGATGTTGTTTATATTTCCTTTGTCTCTATAAAACAGGAAACACAATTTGTACGTATAAATGCTAAAAGGTTTCTCTCCCTTCCCTCATTGAACTATTCCACCACCTGCGACCTTTTTTTCTTACGTCTTTTCGATAAAATTAAATTTGCATATTTTTATTGCTTTTGTCCCGTTTGTCTAAACTAAGAGAGTAACTGAATTCAGTTTATAACGTAAACACATAAATAACGCAAATATGAAAATACAGCTCAGGCGAAATGAACCAGAACATGAGGAGCTTACGATCGCAGCTCAGGAATAATTTTATCTTTATTGTAAAGGGGGATGTGGGTTTAAGAAATTCTGCAAAAAATGTATATACATGAATTCTATTAGAGCAAATTTATTGGGATTTCTTGCGCTGAAAATGTCAAATAGTCTGATAAAAATGGCAAAATCCTTTTCTGTATGGAGAAGGTACATTTTTTATCCAGATGTTTAATGCATAACTTGTTTATGGAACGGAAATACACCTGGCGGTGCAGAATGCAGCTCACCTTTTGTGGTGTTCATTGGCATTATTTTCACATCATTTCATTATCCCTAAGTTACCAAGCGTTTTAAATGAGAGCCTTCGTTCTATTTTTCGCTGTGGTATGTTAGACAGCATGGGAACTACTCACACCGCTTGCGGTCGTATAGGTTGGTTTTCTTACTCTTTGAACACACTACACCATCGGCAGTAATTAGAAGCATTGTGTTACTTTGGCACACTCGGTCTTTTTCTTCACCTGGGTATACTTGTGCACCGGGCATACTCGGGCTTCTTATTTCTGCTCATTCGTTCACCAGCTGTTCGAAGCGTCATTTGGCACTTCCTCGAAGAGGAAGTAAAGTACATTGCGTTTTTTATCTTTGCTGGGATGCACTCATGTTCGTAATGTGTTCCTTTAGCATAGATTAGTATAGGGGCAGAGGTTGGTTGGTTGGACAGTAATCGCCGGAGTATATGTGATCGTGTCTCGAGAAAAAAAGTGGAGCAGGTGTTTTATTAATAGTCTCTTTTACTGGCGAACCACATATTTTCGTCGGTTGTGTTGTTCTTTATTTGCTGGCGTTCTCAATGCTCAGGATTTAAATCTGGGCAGCGGGAACAGAGAATGTCGTGATTTCTCAAGTTATGTTTCGATTCAGTTAGTGTTTATCTTGTTAATCTTGTTGCATGTTAAAGGTAATGAAAAATGGAGGTTAAATGAGGCGAGAAACGGAAGACACTTCTAAATTATGAATGGAAATCAGAGGACAACAAATGTATTTAGCATAATTTTCTACTGAATTCAATTGTGTAATCAGTTTTTTTGCAATGTTTTGGTTGATTTTTTAATCTAACCCTATTGTTTTCGCCCTAATATTGCTGGTATTTCTTTGTAATAAAGAAATAAAATGCCATCATTGCTTATTTATTTTGCGAATATTATTGTATCGTATTAACATAAAATTTTACTCTGATCACTTTCAGTGTAGTAATATGATAGTGAAATAAATAGTTTTCTTTTTTGTTTGTTTATTTAAATATTGCATGTTATGGGAGATTGCGGGTTTTTCTAGTTGGAAGGAAATGTAATTATTAAAGAAAAATGGGCGAGAAGTTAAAGTAAAGGAAAGTAGCATGATGTAATGAGGCGAGGAACGAAAGAAAATATTACTATATTACGAATGGAAATGAGAGGGTAAAAACTAAGTAACTACATTTAGGATAAATATTTTCGCGCAAAGGCGTTGAGCAAGTTCGCAAAACAAAAACAACTCATGCATTTGCATGTTACATATTTGCATGTGGATCAATTTTGTTCTTGTATTTTAGAATTTTCTTAGAAAATAATATAAGTTTATTACGAAATGGACTGGGGTTATTTTGATAGTGACTTCTCCATAAAAAGTTCGATATCTTTCAAAAGTTGCATCATAACTTTTTTTACTTTTATGGCAGCAGTTTATTGCCATGTGCTGGTGACATTTAAAAGTTTTTAAAAGCGTCGTACACAATCCTATCCCATTTTGGAACAATATGTTGCCGTCTTGAAGTATATTTGGCCAATTCATCTCTAGTCATAGTTCTTCCTATAGAATTGGCATCTAGGCTACATAGGAAAAAAATGTCGTCTTTTTTGTCTAAAAGTGGATTTCATCGGTTGACCCTTAAATCATTTGGTTCTAATTTTAGTTTTAAATCATTTCTAGCCTCATATTAAGGTATAATTTATTTCGTTACTTTATCAGCCTTTATCCATCCACTGCTGTGAATGCATGAGTAAATTATATTCATGTCTTTTCTCATCTTCATTTGCTTCCACTTTGCGTCCATTCCTTCCGTCGGTTCTTTGAACAGTTTCATATCTTTGTGCGCATATAATTCTTCTAGCATCTCGGTATATTCTTCACTTCTCCACTTCTCCACTGAGATGTGATCTGCTTCGATTCGGATAGCTTCGTTTTTTTCTTATTCAACTCCATGCTCTGTCTACTTTCCGCTATGTGCTTCGACGTGATACTGATGCTATTATTATAGCAAAGGTAGACGGAAGAATGGTTCGGGGTCGTGAGGGAGGGCCGCACTTTGATCGACTTTTATATTGTGCGCAGCGGCTTGCTGCGGCGCGGTGGCGACTCTACACTCACGTCTAGCGTATGGATTGGCGGCGACGAATGAGTGCGTGTGGGAATGGGGTATTCCGGCAGGGGTTGGCTCGAAAATGTCGGGCGATATATTTTATGGAAAAAAGGTCAATTCGCTCTTGCCAAATGCAACGTGAGCGACGGAGTGAATCTGACAGACTCCTAATAGTCTGGCAGCAGGAGTAGAATGTGGTGGAGACGGTATCGTTGCCAAAACAGCGTCGGTTCTGAGTCATACAATTGCATACAATCTAAAGTGTCCGATATGTATTCCCTATTTGCACATAACCAACCCTGCTATGGCTATACCTAATTTAATCGATACAAAGTGTCTGAAGTTTTTGCGCTGAAAAATGTCTAGCTTGTGTACAATTATGCTAATAAATGTTTTGCGTTGTTACAGGTAAGCAGTTCATTATCATTCGTAATAAGCAGCAAGCGGAGTTTGCGCTTTAGGAGTAAAGTTTGCTAATTATACTTGCGTAAGCATGTACATTTTGCAAGAAAATGTCACGGGCGCGTGCGGAATTGTGTAGGACAAGTACATTGTCAGGAGTGGACGCTCCAAGTTGGGAAGTTTTTAATTTTTTTAATTAACCAACTTTGGGACCAAAAACCAGACGCGCCAGCACGCCAAAGACGAAAAATATACGAAACTTGCGAAATTAATTAAAATAATAATTGTGTTCCTTTCTTTATAGATCATTTTTCTTTTTCGGTTCTTGGAAGCTGATTCATTTTAATTATACATTGCATCTGTTTGCAAAGCCACTTTTAAACTCCAATTTGAACGAATTGTCGGATTATACGAAATTTATGAAATATAAATCGAAATGCGCACAGTTTGCAGCTGAAATGATTTTTGATGTTTTTTTTTTTTTTAATAGTACAAAGTTCTTGGGAAAGTCAGGAAGTCTTTGCAGATGGGACTCAAATACAGTGCGGTTCAAAGCTTTCCAAATACAAAGCATTAAGATACAAACTCGGTTTGTAATTAGTTGAATTAAGAAATGGGCTTTGAGGAACTTTGCAATTGAGCCGTATGGTTGCCTTGTTTTATTTCAATATGTCAATGGGATATTTCATGGGCATTCTAGGGACTGACTGTGTTGCATATTCTGGAGGATTGGAGAAGAAGACCGGTGGTACGATCCGTGTAACAAGGCGAATTTGTAACGCCGCGACTTGCCGATATTTCCTCTCAGGGAAAAGGATTCTTTATGATGCGAATAAAACTCGGCGTTAGATGGGTTTGTGTCAGCTGGTCGATTTCAAAAAGAAATTACCCGTGTATTTTATTCTATTCTTGAACGGCCGAAAAGAGTTCGCTGACAGTTAGGGTAGTATGAAGGGCGTTTTCTGTAAGAGTATAATTTGCTCTGGTGGTGGGCACGTGGCCTTAGAGCAGGAGTGGGAGTAATGGGAAACTGTGGATAAGTTTGATAACGGATTAATTAATACAGTTAGTAATTTGAGGAAGTGCAGAGAGGGATGAAACAATTATAACGGTTTATTTATACTCTGACATGGACTTAATATAACTGGGCGGTTTCAAATATTGAAATTAATTGTGCTTCAAATCGAAAAGCTTGAAGTTAAATTGAAATTAATATTTACTTTTGAATTAATGGAAGGCATTGATATAGCGTTTAATTAAAAAGTGCTCACAGTAGGTACCAAATTATTCAAGAAAAAGAGCATCGAATTTATGCACTTAAAACGTTAAGAATAATATTCTGATCATTCATTAAAGAATGGTGTTTTATAACTTTGTAAATACAAAGTTTCAGACATCAATATCTTTCTAATTGGATAAATTGAGATTTATCTACGATTAACAGATTAATTTAGGAAGAGCAATTCCATCGCTATCTTTTTGTTTTAGTGAGTTCATGAAAGTTGTTCGAAAAGCAGTAATTTTGTTGTTGGCTTGGAAATTTTAGTCAAAACATCTTGTGAACAGACTTTCTGGTTTTAGTTGGTATATCTAATTAATTCAACTATTAAATTCTGTGATTTCTATTATGCTGAAATTATTTTCAAATGAATACTATATGTATTGCTTGTGACACACTCTAATTTTAACCCACCACTAGATAACCAGTTCCAAATAGATTTCATTTCAATATGGTAAATTTTGAATCTATCTATCTACCAAGCGATAGGGCTTGGTTTCCTTCTTGACTTCCTCTGTGCACTGCACCCAGCATTCATTGCGATCGCTTTGGCCGAAATTCATTAAAGACTGGATTTGCAAGTGCGCGAATTTTCGAAGAACGAAAAGTGGAATTATAAGATGATCGGTTCCCAGACGGCTTTTCGGACAGAAGCCCGAACAATGAAAGTTTCGCGCCCGCACTCGGAGCTTATCCAGGTCCTTGGAAAAACCATTTCTCTTTTATACACATCGCCGCATTTATCTTTTTTTTTTTGCTCGATTCGCAGCAATCTTCAACTGCACGAAAAAGGAATAATTTAAATAGAAATAATTTCCTATTATCGTGCGAATGAAATCGTGGTGGGAAATTAATACGTAATATTAATGCCATTCTGGAATTTTAGTTTAGTTTTTTTGTTTTCCGTTTTGAGAATATTTTACTACTTGGGTTGCTAGAGAATGTACTTTTTTTCTATTATGGGGAGTTACCAAGTGAGAAATTGCAATTTATTTATGCACCAAAAATTGAAACAATTCACAAAGTAAAATGCAGAAAAACCGGTATCAATGCCAATTGGCAAAGTATTGATAATGTAAAGATTTAGTTTGCAAAAAGTGATCGCGTTGTAATTGAACTTTTTTCTCACATTAAAAAGATATGGAAAAAAACACGTACCTCAAATGCCTTTCAAGCTCGGATGAATTTTGTCAAAAAATCAACCAGAGCGACTGGCATCAATAATACACCTGACTACTGAAAATTTGAATAATGAGTTTAACTTTGGCATATCTGATTTATTTTTGTGTTTTGACACATTTTAAGAGCCACTAAAAATTTCCGGATAAAAATTTCATTCGCGATCGTAAATTAGAATCAATTGTACGTGAGATAGTTGCGTTGTAATATTTTACATTGATTCATCGTCGCTGGAAAATTGATTTATTCTATTTCGAACACTTGCAGGTAAGAGCGCATTGCTTCTTTATCACCCGCATTACATTACGTCTCTTAATTTGATAGTTCGTACCTCAACATGCCAGCGTCCACAAATAACTATGGAAAGTAGTCGGTAATAAACATCAAATGAAATGGCATTTTCTTGCTCTCTCTTTGTCTACGAGCCTGGAAGAGTCGATTCACATGCATGAAGAAAAGTTCAAGAAAGGTGTAGGAGCAAAGGGAGGATTTTATTTATTATTCCGCAAGCTTTTACAATCGTCGATTTATATCCCGCCAGCCGTCGCACTTCCTACTCGCTTGTAGTTCTTTTTTCGGTCGTTGGGTATTTCGCATACAAAGTTGGTTCTTCGCACCTTTTGCCCAGGTCTTTCACCTTAGGATTTGGTATTGAGAAGACATCTTCTAAAGTGGAAGCGAGTTTTTTATGCAGACGGTGAATATTTCTTCTTGTGATGTTTCATATCCGCACTTTCCGTCGAATGCGGGCATTGGTTCAGTTTTTCTTTGTGTTTCGATCAGCGCACTGTGCATAGATTTATTTCGTGGAAATCGGAAGCTTGAATTGGAATTTTTCTGTATTATTTTGTTTGTTATTTCTACAGATAAAAATGGAAAAATTTAGATTTAATTGAAGTATGTTTTATGTTATCGGCTTCTCAGGGCTCTTAATGAAAGTGGAAAAGCAGTAAAGGGATTAGGTATATAATTTTAATTGAATTGAATTGCCCACGTGAGCATTTGACGAATAATTTAATTTAGGAGATTGATTGACAACTTGTGCAATATTAATGTGTGTACGTGTACTCATGTCTCAGAAACCTACATAAAGTGGTATTTTATCGAAAATTTAAAAAACCAGTTTAATTAATTTAAAAGGTTAAAAAAGCAAAACATTTTTTTTGGTTTTGAATAACTTTCAATCGAAAATAGATACGTTCTGGGATTATGCAGTAAATTTTGTTTGTTTGTTTTGGAAGTTTCTAGAAATTTGTAACACTGAAACAACTTAAATTTTATCAATAGTCAATAGTTAAAATAGTGAATGTTGGTCATAAATTTATTACAGTATCATATTTTCTTGGAAACTATATTGTATATATATATATCCCTATTCGATATATTTTATCTAGCCAATTTTCGTAGGCTTCGTTTTTCGGTCAAACTCAATTTTCTACTTTGGTATATGGTGGCACACTGCGTGACCGGCAAATCCACCAATTTATAACGAACATAATGCAATATTCCGTCAACGTACGCGTGCGGCAATATATATATATATATAAAACAGCTCAGGTGTTCTCGCGTGCAAAAAACATGTTGCAATGATAAAAAGGTTATAGTAAATTCGACGTTTCTAACGCTAAAAAACAAGCGCGGCCTTCAGTTGGACGTTATGCAACTATGAATTACGTTTCGCTCGGTCGCGCCGTAAATTTCCATTACCGGTGGAAAACATTTTTGCAGAGTCAGCACCCTTGCAAGCTCACTATAATACACTATTATCTGGTTGGCTATTTTCTAGTTTATAATAGACCACGTCGTCGGCGTAGTGTGCTTTACTGCACATTTAAACTATTTATATACATTGCTTACTGCTGCTCATCCTGAAAGCACGCACTGCAAATTGTTAATTTACTGCATTTCCTTGCATTCTTCTAGAAACAATACTAGCTTATTTGGATTTTAGTTTTAATATTAAATCCTTTGGGAAGATGAGAAAGGCATTGTTGACTCACATCATAGTAGAATTTTATTTCTTAAATTGCAGTGTAATTTATGATTTACAGAGAAGTCTATAAAGGAAATGAGTCTAGTCCCAGAATTACAATTGTTATTTGTTATATTTGGTGCGTGCTGCAACCATGCCGGATACCGACACCGTACTTGACCTCCTCTACTTCATTATACTGCATCAACTACCTGGGTTATTAGCAGTTACTGAATTCTGTGAGAATATATATTATATTCGATGTACTCTCAGCAGGATTTGAATTCGTGTCAGATGGCTTACCGACTGAGCTACGGAGCAAGGCAATTACGATTGATTTTTGAACTAATTGTTTTATTTATAATATTGTTTTAGAAGTAGACAAGTTTGCTTAAAGTTAGCAAGAAATAAATTTTTTTTTCATTAAAGAACGCGCGCATATTTTACATTTAGCATAACTCCCTTATTTTATTAAATTATTTTGACGATGGGAGGCGTATTGTATAGCCGCTTTATATGTTATTTATTACAATGCAGTGCAGTTGAAATCTATATTTGAATAAATTTTATTGAAATTGTGATTTATACAGAAATTGTTTTGGCAAATAAGCACTGGATTATATTAAAATTCATATTTTCTATATGTTGCACAGTTGCTCTGCATATTTGTACATTATACTTATCATATATTAGCTTTAGTGTAGTGCATTTTCCTAGCACTATATTTGCTAAATGAGGCTCTGAAATGGAATTTCATTCCAAGATTAAATTTCGCCCTCTTACCTTTCGCCTTCCTTGCTTATCGGCGAGCATTTACTCGAAGCCCATTTCCACCATCCCTGCAAGCACTCGTAAATAGTTTTCATGCTTTCTAATTGCGTCATCGAATAAATTCTACTTTCTTGTATGATTCCACCAAGAGGATATTTTCCTAGGATTAGTATAACATTTATGATAGAAACTAAAAATATTTTAAATTAAAGCCTAAATGATAAAAATTGAACATTTATATTTCTGATTAATTTTAGTAAAAATTTATTTCTTATACAATTATTAAATATTTGCGGAATTAATGTTGATTGTGGTTATGTTACTAGACGTTGGTGGAAAATTTAAGTATAAATCTCAGAAACATGATTCAAATGACATTCTGTTATTAATTAAGTTTGTTTGCTTTTCTTCAAATTGTGCTTGAAGTGGATAAGTTGGCCAGGAGATGTGAAGAAAGAAAATTTACTAAAATGGAATCTTAGCATATTTATATTTAGCACAATTCACAATCTTTCAGAGATTAGTTTTTGCTTCTTCCGCAATTTTAAAATTTGTTGTGGACCGTACTGTTTGCTATGCCTGTAAAGTCAAACACAGTACTCCACTTTATCAGACTACATCAGCTGCCATGGTTCTTAGCACTTATTCGGGTTGGATTCAGTCAAATACTCCCAGCAGGATTTAATCCCATAAACAAAAAAATAGGAAGTGAAACTGTTGATGATGTTGTAGAAAATTAATTTAGAGTTGTTTTACTAAAACGCTCTAGGCATGTAATTGTGCTTTGTCGGGATAACGCATCCGCCATGAATGGTGTCTCGTATGCTTGCAACTAAATATTTAAACATCTGTCTATTTAGAAGAGACAACATGCAGCCGTCATGTTTCGCGTACATGTTTGTGGCGTGGACTAGCTCGACGTGGTGGATATTACGCTGGTCGAACGTCTGGATGACCATTAACCATCGGACACGACGCGTCTATCTCGATTGCCGTCATTTGTCCGAGTGTAATGTGCATACAATGCGCAGTTGGGTCATTAACGAAATGCACGTGGAATTTGTTTCATTTAGCTTTATGTTTGATTTGGATGGGGTGTGGGGAGTATTTAACCACCTGTGTCATCAGAATTGGGCGAAATATTTCATGCGCTGATTTGATTGAGTGTATTAACTTGGTGTAATTGTGATTGTTGTGAATTAATTGCGGTACATATTACAGGTTATTATTGAATTCATTATATATTCGTAAAGTGAAGGGTTATTGTTGATATTAATTAGTTTGTTCCAATAACAATTAAGTTTTAAGCGATAGAAATAGAAATGACATTCTATTGTCAATGCAATTAGCTAATTGTTTTAGCCTTGAAATTGTTTTAGATGTGGGTAAGACAGTCAAGAGACTAGAAAAAAAAGAGACTTTGCTTTTATCAAAGCAAACTTAATGAAAAGAGATAAAACTGCTTTTCACAGCACTTTATTGAAATAAATTTACACTATTAATAAATCTAAAATATGTTTAATTTGCTTAATATCAAATAATTAATTATTAAAGATAATTGAGGATTTTTGCATTAATAATTCTTGAAAAATATTTTTCATATAAAATCATAAAATAACATGTGTTTATAATTATATACACAATGAGTATTAATAAATATACAACTCGTAAAATCCTTCATAATTTGCACATTTTACTGCGCCACATAAAGTTTATATTTAGTTGTTGTAAAATTTCTCTCAAATGCGTACTGCATTCAACGAGCAGTTGCTGGATGTAAACGCTACGCTAAAGTTTTGAGCACTCTTTGCATTCCAGCCTAAACGCAATACCCAACTATTGGAAATTAAGAGGACGTACTACATCTTCAGCTGTTTGGTAATGCGAATGATGCAGCTTTTTTTGCACACAGTACTTCAAGCGAAGTTTAGAAGTGTTCACTTGGATAGATCGAAATTATCCAAAATGAGAAAAGTTTGCGCGAAAAAGCACGTTGGTTGCAAAAACTCATCGTGGAAACTTTAAATAAAGCGTACCGAAAATTAATTTTGGTTCTCGCGGAAAAATATTTACTTTATACCTTTATACCTTCTATTATGATTTATTTTAATATTTATGTTTACATTACGTTCTGTATTATATGGAATTAAATACATTAGTGTAATTAAAAATTTAATTTACAACTGTCTACATTTTGGTTTATTGTATATGTTGTGTATCGTGGTGAAGTACAGTGAGGAAGTAGCTTGACAAAAAGAATAATTTTTATTAGCTTTACATCTAGCTGGTTACCGTTAATGAGCGAGCCTAACATCAATGAACCAATTGGAGCAAATGCTCAACCTTTAAAATTCAAAAAATTAAAACTTACAATTAAGTTGGGAAAATTGAAGTACTCGTTTCTTTCACAAATAATGTTCTATTGTTTAATAGAAAGCGTTGATCAAGTTAGGACGAGAGCATAAGTTAATGTTGGCCTAAAGAAAAACAATAGCTATTATTTTGCACGAGGTAGCACTAGTAATGCGAAGGCAAAATTCGTCTAGTGGTTGAAATTGACAAGAAAAGTGTGCAATGAAAACCGTACCCTACCCTACCGTAGGCAAGGACAGAAAAAAGGTTTGCATATTTTTATGTTTCGCTGGGTCCCAGAGGCGAAATTAATTTTCAAAGATGGCTAGCGTAGAAATTCGTTGCAAACTTTTCTCATTTTTATAATTCCGATTTCAACCTAAACAATTTCAGCAGTTTAACAAATATTCTTTCTTTTTCTCTGTAAAAGATAATGTTATTAATGCAGAAAGACAAGAATTTCGATAAGACAAGTATTTTAGTTGGTAGTAAAACTGGCTTACTTCATAACTTGCTGATAAAAGAGTAAAAGTATTGTACATACTTTTTGCTTGAATTGCGCCTATCTCCTTTTTTGCGTTTGCTCTCATTGTGGTGTTTATTTTTTTAACGGAAATGTTGTCTGTGCATTGAGCAAATGAGCGTTATGTGTCGCGTCAGGTTTTCCAGTCGCGGAATGTTTTTAAATATCGAATCTTATACGTGTAATATGTACGTGCCTTTGTTAGCACGTTGGAATGTCGAGCGTGAACCACGTTACCGACGTTTGTTTCTACGTGTTGCCGAACGCAGGGCGAACTGAAATGGTAATAAAAAGGGTTCATCTGCTGGAATTACTCGTTGCGCAAAATAAGGAGTGAGGCAAATATGCTGGAGCTTTGCTTAGATACAATATTTTTATGTTTTGTTTATATCAGCAGATAAAATCACTAAATATTGTAATATTTTGTGCTTCTTTTCTTCAAGTGCATTTAGTAATTAATTACGGATTTTCAAACCTTTGTCATTGTTATTAGTTTTAATTGACAGGGAAATGACAGGGGTTTTCACTAGCATGTTGTTTCTACTAACCCTCACTTTGCTTCAAATTCACTCTTCAACAGAAGTTGACGAAGTTAGTTGACTAACGTATTGAGTCATCATATTATTCACCCTTCAATATATAAGGGTTGCTGTGCACTTAAATGTAATTAGTAAATTTTAGCTTCGTTGGTGATCAGTTGAAAATTAGGCATGTCGTAGAGGGATTATAATTATGACAGCTTGGATAGTATACAATTTAAAAAAGCTGAAATATTGATAAAAGAGCTTGAAGACAAACTCTTGTAATGTATAGTATAAAGCATTCAGGTGGAGCGAGGAATTTTATGATTCAACTAACGAATCACGACGGAGCTCATATTTTATAATGATCGACTGATCGAAGAGTAAAAAGTTTCGTGGCATACAGGAGTGCTTTATGTGATAGTAAAACTTCCTAGTTTAATTCACAATGTTTTTTATTTTGAATAATCTTTTCAGTTTCAAGCATCTATGATTCCCTTGGATTTCTTACGCAATCACTAGAGCCGAGACTTTGCGTGAGAATCTCTTTTGCAATGCGTTACTTTTACTCTACTTTGACTACTCATATTTGAGAGCACTTTGAATGCGTACGGGGACTGTTGTTGGGACATACATCAACGCTGACACGAGCTTACGGAATGCCGAAGGTGTTAAAAATGAAATATATGAGTCAGTCATAAATTTGTGAGAGGAAAGTCTTGCAATACCAGCGGCAAAATTGGATATTACATTGGGTATGATACATCTATGCGTGTGCCATATTTTAAGCTTGTGAATAAACGACACTGAACAATTCGGGAAGCGTGAAAACTAGAGAGGACACTAAGGGAATCGATATAAATAAAGAAAATTGATTGCGGGTATGATTGTTTTTTAGGGCGTTATTTTCTTCTTTTATTAGATGTAGTTTGCATCAACTTCAGGTATTATTCCGAGTTGTGGATGTTTTTATGGAAGTGTTAAAAACTTTTAAACTATCTGTTTGCTTCTTCATTGCTAGCTTTAAATAACAGTAGTATATTGTTACTTAAGCCTAGTAGTGAAGGAGTAGACAGACGGTTAAAAATTAGTTTGTTAAGGATTTTAGTTAATATAAAATAAATCTCATTTTATTTTGTCTTTGTTCCAGGTGAGTGGAGAAACTTAATTTCCGCACGGAACTTTTTACATCTCTCTAACTACCGTAAAAAACATCCTGCTTCGAAAAGCAGCTGCTCCTTTCGTAGGTATTTAAAGAAAAAAAAAAACAGCAGCCACGTGGTGTGCCTGCATTGCGGTTGTAATTATTTAACCTTACGACTTTACGTTTGCAATTTCCAAAACCACGACTGAAACGCAAGCTATGTTTAAGCAACAGCGGGTTTTTTCATTTGCTTGCAAAAGTACAAAACGCGCGCCGTAAGGAATCTTCTTTTATTTTCACTAAGCACGAAATTTTACCATTTTACATGCTGCATTGTTCATTTAAAACTGGAAAATGCCGGCGGCTTTTAGACTCTTAGAGTCTCACCAAAGCACCTTAAAGTTGACGATTTATGACCAACGTTAGGCACGTTAAGTTAATCAACAATTAACGCCGTGGTCGTAAATGTAAATTATCGATATTATGCTATTTTATAAAATGACGAGAGTGTAACGAGATGCCATGTTTTGACTCTGGTATGTTTCCGAATGCGTTTTTCGCACGCGTTATAGGCGTAATTGAAACGTTTTTCATTAATTTACGCATTTTGTCGTCATTTGTAATTATGCTGTGCGAACATTTTAATTTGCGAGTATAGTTTCCGTAGGGAATACATATATAATACGAATGAGTGAGCGCTAATTAAGTTTGGGATTTTCGATGTGCGCATTTCATCGACCCAACGGACTTGAAAATGAATTGGAATCAGGATTATTGGAAATCTTGTTTATGTGGACGTTTGCGATATTTCTAGCACGTACTAATAATTTAGCAATTGGGAGGAGAGGGGGGAAAATAGTGCATTTTACGCATCTATTTTTAATAAGCTAGAAGTAAATAATAGGCGGGGTGAAATTATGTGCATTTATATTTAAATTAGTTCTTGGACATGGCGTACACTTCATTAGTTATTCATTTAATGCGAATGTTTGAATGGATTAAATTGATGGGAGACTTGAAATTGAATTTTATATTGATTGATACGTATGGTTGCTTGATCTTGTCTAGTAAGTTGATTTTATTATTTACTAATTTACAAATAACTTGTAGACGAGCCACAATCAAGAGCCAAATCAGTTGCAAGCTGTTTGAAGCGTGAAAAGTTTCTTCTCTTGGGGAATTCAGGAGTGGGGGGGGGGCATGATCGATAAATTTATATTGTTCCGGAGTTTTTATAGTATCTATTCTCTGACGCAGTTATATTTACTATAAAGGAAACAAAAGTTTCCTTTTAATCAATTGCTAGCTTTGCATATATAACTAAGGTTTTACAAATCGACATTAATTTACAATACAAACTAAATTTATTAATTTATTTGTTCAAAAAAAAGGATTACCTAACGCAAAGACTAAAATTACAATTGAATTAATTTACTAAAAAGCGAGAATAAAGAAGCTGCTTTGTCTGTTAACCTGTTCACGTTTGAATAACACGCGCGATTTACTTAGTTTTTGTACCTGCAAGCTTTTGTGCTTTTGGTTACTTTGGAAGCACGAAGAGAAGTTACTTATCCTATGCGGTGTAGCTATTTTGTCGGCACGAGAGCAAATGGCAACTGGATATAATAGTAAATACGTCCTAGGTTTGTGTGCACATATACAGTATTTATCTCTATTCTACCACCACTACAACCTTATAAAGTTTATCGATTCTACAGACCTAACGGACACATGCCGCTCTTCCACCACCGCCTATAGATACCCAGTCAATGTAGTGCATGCAGTGCCGACGCAGAAGTGAACTCGGAACCCGAAACCTGCATTTATGCACTCCCTCCGACACGTATACAACGAAAGGGTCAGAGTGCAACATTGTAGTTGTAACGTTGGTGCCATAGAAGCATAGAACAGAATCTGGTTGCATGGCTGTAGAAACAGCGAAGAGGTCGTATTTGGTGAACGTGCATGTGGCGCCATTGCAGTGTTAAGCGTAGTTAAATGTATTAGTTGTATCATGGCGTACAATTGCATTTGCTATCAGGAAGGCCAATCCGGGATAGAGGGAAAACACAGAGCGTTGACTGCTGTTGGCGGAGGCGCCGGGCGGTCCCGCGGAGTCAAGGAAATGCCTGACTGTAAACACATTGAGCGCTGTGCGATTTGCCCGAGGCACTTTGTCTTCAGTGAAATACTACTGAAATTAAAACACCTGCATTCGTAAATTGCAATTTAATTCCACAATTTTCTTCGCCGCCCCACCGTGGCGCACCAAAGCCGAGTAAACCAGCACTCAAACAGACACGTTATTCTATTTTATACGTTCATTTAAAGTGTTTGCTTTTCACCAGTAGACTGTCGAATTTTACTCGTACAACTGCAAGTTTTTACTGCGATATAAATTATAAGTATTCAGGTTTCTTCGAAGCGGGTTGAAGAGAGAGAATATGAGAGGAAACTAAGTTTTCACTCACAAGTTATCGTCAAAATAACGGGTATTAAATTTAAGTGCAAAGTATTAAATTTAATTATACTCGGGCGTTATGGGGTTATTTCCATATACAGATGAAGCGAATTTTAGTTTGGATTTCAGAAAGTCACTATATCATTCTGACATTTCTGGAAGTGCAGACCGTTTAATCATCATTGGTCGCTGTGGGATTTATCGAGAATATACATTGGTAAATTACTTTGGAATTTTCATTCCAAATCCATCCAGGCGATTATTGACTAGATAAGTTATTGAGATTTTTTTTTATAAAGTACCCTCTATTGAAACGTTGTGCGAAATATTATTGTTAGAATTTTATTGGATTGCTTATAGTTCATTTTAGAAAAATAACCGCTTCTAGGGTAGAGAGAGAAAGGAAGTGACTGGCCGTTTCTTGTCTCTCTCAAACTATAGAGAATAATAACCAAACGATAAAATCAATGTATTTCAATGATTTATGATAAAATGCTGAAGAGAAACATCTTGTGATGGTGATTAATTAAATTCTGTTGGACTGGACATTTATTTGCTAGCTAGTATAATTAATTTTGATATCTTGTTGTTACGATAGTGTTCGGAGTTTCCATCATTTACTACTTTGTAATCCGTCATAGGAAAATAGGCGAGTGAAATATGCAGAATAGCACAAACCGCGTCCATTGTGCTTACATCATTTATTATAAAATCCATGGTGCACATTCGCGCTAATATTCTGTAAACCCACCGTTATTATGCGCGCAAACTGCAAACGACGACGACAACGGCGTATGCTTCGGATGGGAGTATTTTGTGCACTACACCAACATCATCTATGCACATAATCGCATTCCTCGACGACGTGTGATGTGTCATTCCGCGTTGTTTTACCGCCACCGCGACGACGACCGATCGGAATATTTTTGCATTGCGCTCACAATTTGTTATTCATGCACGCGCCGGCAGCAGCGTGTAAATAAAAGGGCCGAATGCGAGATGCAGAAGTGGTGCAACGTGTTGATGCTGCGAGCAACGCCGAAAATGGGAACGTAGCAACAAAGGCGCGACAATGCCATATGTCAGCATTTACCACGCCGCCCGACTGCCACCTACGCGCACTTGAGGCAGCAGACTATATCATTTCATCGGCGGCGCGTATATATTATGCATTGACGTTGTGAGAAGATTTCTACTTTATCTGGCGCGGGTTTTCATTAATTTTTACGATTTTCTTACGGTTAGATGACGAGCATGGCATAAAACACAGCACGGATATTTTTCAGTGAAAACATTTCGCGGCGCACTTGCAATTTCAATTTACGACCGTGTCATGCTTACCACTTCATGCTAACCGAGTGGAACATTCTTCTTTTTCTGCTCGGTATTTATTTTCTTTTTAGCTATATCAACGCCATATATGGCCCATGAAAGTGCCGCGGGTGTGCAGGCAAATGGAATGGATTTTATTTCTCGCGGACGAATTGAGAAATGGGGCATTTCCTATTAGTTTCCAATTTCCAGAAGATTTCCGCATCTTGTGACGCGCTCCGCAATCTCATACGCCACGCATTTTCCATCTCTGTTGCTGAAGGCTTGCTTTACCGACGTTTCTTTGGAAGGGTGCAAAAGAGTTATAACTGCACCGGATATTATGTAATCATGTTCATCTAATATTCGACGATAAGCTTCGAATATAATTTCTGCATATATCTCGGTGGCACCAGAAGTGGTGGCGTAACGACATACCGTTAATATGTACTCCCGAATTGCAGCAGTTACATTGGGAATAAAATTTTGTTCTTCCAATTTTGCAATTGCTTGGTCCGACTAAATTGCCATTTAAAGGAAGGGTTGTCGAGAAATAATAATCTAATTGAACATATTTATGTGACAAGTTAATCAAAGTTTTTAGTTGGATTGGAGGCGGAAATGTTGTAACACGGCAACTTTGGCGACTCATTTATTTTAAAATGTTGGAGTTAAATTAAAATGTAATTAGATCAAGGTAAAAGGGCATATCCTGACGCAATTTGCAATGTTACATCTTAGAGTGCTTGGAAGTGGCTATATCTTCTTGTGTTGCTTTGGAATGCATTTTGGGTTGCCTACATTGATTTGAATTAATAATAGATAATTACACGTTTTCATGTAGGTAAGCTTCTAGTATTAAATTAGTTCACCGGATAAAATGTAATATGTTCATAATTTGCAGGATTAATATTATACAACAAAGTAATTTAAAATTTATTTGTCTTTAATTTTATTACAAAACAAAATTAAACTGTATTTATGTACATACTCTAATAATATTTAGCGAGAATATTCATTAAATTAGAGCATGACAATAGAGAATGCAAATTGCTAAAAATATTCATCACGACATGGAATATAATGGTTATTAGCGTAATGGCAAAACAAGTCTAAATCCCACTAGGAATTCGTTAAATGTCATGAACAGCGACGCGTGGCTCATAGCTGCCCATTTTATAGCAATTTATAGTAATTTCACATTGTGATAGTGGGTATTAATTCGTTTTTTGTTATTGAAACGCAAAGCGAATTAATGCCGATAATACACATACATCGGGCTGCTTGCTGCCGCCTTCGGTGTGCGACATAGTGCGCACAACAAAAACTAAGCTCTCGCAGCGCTTCGCTGAACTTTCAACTCGAATAACTGCGAGATAGTTAGCGCGAGTGTGCCGATGTGCACTGGCCGAATTTCCAAACTAACAGCGCATAATTCAATTGAATTATTCGCCTCGGAAGTGCGGACGGACTGGACTGCTGGTGCCTGCATTAGGTTTGAGTGTGCCGGATACCGGGCTGGAAAATTACCATTTCATCTGCAGGAGCCAGGAAAAGCTCTCAAAGCTGCGGTAATATCAATAACATCAATATCTTCACAGGGGTATTTCTTCAATAGTACCTATTGTGGCATTATTTGCATATATTGACTGCATAAGTTGAAATAGATTCTAATTCGTTTTCGAATCGGATTGTATTTATGCGAAAATGCTTTGCTTGGAAATTATTTATGAGTGCATAACAAGCCGAAAGTCTATAATTGGTTCATTTATTATAGTTAATGACTATATACTAAATTGAAGTGTCATCAATGACGCGGTTCTGACAGGACATGGTATTGAAAACGAGAAATAACCTAACCAAAACTATACGCTATTCACAGTATATTAGCTTCATACACGCGTGAAAATGAATAATGTAATGCGTCAACTGCTTTATGGTCCACTGATTGCACCGCCTCATATTTGTCACGCATAATTTTAGGACACCGACATTGTTTTCCACGTATTCAATATGTACGCCGTAATGCGCGCCACAGCGAAAACAATTCGTTTCGTTTTTACCGCTTGGGGAGCATTCAACGGCGGACGCTTATTGTCATTACGCGACGTTAAACAACATAATTTACAATTAACTTGCTCGGATGTGTTGGCGCATGGCGATTGTGTGCGGGTTGAAATTTCGCATTACTTTTTCGGCTTAGGTTTCATACGAAGCATGTTTATAATCGGGATGGTCCACTATGGATGGGAAAGGATTATAAATGTGAGGTTTTGAGAATGTAGGTGTTGAATATCTCGTGTCTGATGCATGCATGCCCGAAGCTTGAAATAACGGGGTTATACGCGGCTCCGATTATGCATCAAAACGGGGCTATGTGTCGGTTAACAAAGCGTCATAAATTGATCCCTTTTGTCTTTGCTTGATGTCTATTTCCATGTTGGGTTGATTTTTTGGATGCTTGGGGGATTCTGGGGTGTAATGGAAAATCAATCAATAAATTCATGGTATTTAATACATACAGGATCATTTCAATAAATTGAATTTATAAGCGTTAATATAATAATAAATTACATTTGTGGCAGATTTTTATGATTTTATTTGTGAATGTTGACACGTTGAACTAATATGAGACACGGTTATTTTTGTTATTTTTTTTAGTAAAAAAAAACATATAAATTATTTATTATTGTAAGACATATTTGTTTCAATAGAATTTGGCGTATAGCCGTGATAACGTGGAGTATTTGTAGAATATATACAAAAACCATATCCAACAGTAAGATATTGAAAGATACTGCTTGATTCTACTGCTTGTGTTTACAAAGCACGCATAAACGATTATAAGAAATATCAAAAAACGTGCAGCATTTTTTTCGAGGTTTATCCTAAAAGAATAAAGGAAACTTGATTGGCAATGATGATTTATAAGATTTATTTTGTAGACCTAGTTTAGAATATGTATGCAAGTGGCCGAGCGCGGAGCAATCCGAATCATATCCTAATTACTCATTTCACAACATCTCCAACCCGGACTAGTGATCGCCAACTAAAATAATACCAATTAAAATGCAACATAACGAGCCAACAGTAAAACTGTCTTCCAATCATCTTGGTCGTTTAACAGCTATCGAAGAGTTTATCAAAAAGGTTTTTCTCAATTTCCACCCTCAAAGTCTCCAAGAACCGTTAATTTCGCATATTCGAAAACTTTCTCTAAGCAAAAACCATATTATAACTATTGCTATTTTGCTATTTTTGGAGCGTACTGCAATCATATCGGATACCGACTATTGAGAACCATTATTGTTCTTATTATTTTGTTGTTATTTTGTAAAGAAAGATTTAATTATGGTTTTTCCAATCGCTGAAGGACTGTTGGTCGATGGCTTTGTATATGTATAATTATTGTACTGTACGATAAAAAATCATAATTTATTATTTCGACATCTTCATCTTAATTCAGACTTCTTGTTTCTATTGAATCAAGACGTATCAATTTAAATTGTACTGAAATTTAAGAGTTAAACTTTCACATATTCTCCTAGATTATCTATAATTAGTTTTCGCATGATAGAAACCTTCACAATACTTTCAATCATATACAGAATGAGCTTTAATTGAACCGCACGCTTTTTCACAGTTGGAATCTTTTAATCGTTTTTTTTTTCTTTAACGGTTTTCCCCATTGCAGACTAACCACTCTCGCCAGTCGGCTGCCATTGCGTGGCGTGCGAACAACGCTAGACGCCAGTCTAGGGTTTCCCTCCGCAACGAGCTTTTCTCTAACCACTACCCCAGCGGTGATTAACTAGTTTTATATATCGTCTTTCATACGCAGAAGCCCGCAATAATTTGTTTGATATAATTTATATCAGCCGTCCGCCATTCCCGAACGCGGCCGCTAGTTATCGTCGTGCGCTTCATCAGCTCGCACGCGACGACATCCACGCTCGTTCCGACTTCTATCCACGCTTTGCTTTCCGATAACGCACATTTCCGCAGGATGAAAGACTGTGGTGGTGTTCATGAATTAATACACACGATAGACGGTTGCTGTCGACCACCCTGTGGGAGCGAATTTTTCGTTTTTCACCGTCATATTGCTGGCGTGGCATGGTAACTAAGCTTACCAACTTACCAACTACACGTCACACCGACATCCACTAAGCTAGCACGTTTTTATCAGATATTTTCACATACTTCCTAACTTGCCATCGTCATTTCCAGATTAGATCGGACCAGGAGTGATACGGGCGATAGAAAATATAAATAAGCAAAGACATTGTCACGATAGGGCGGACAGTGAAGTTGCGATAAAAAGAGTAAATTTGTGTGGTTAGTGAATAAAAAACCTGAGGATGTATTCTACAGGGCATTCGAGCAAGTCTACCATCCGTGAAATTACGCCGTTTCAAACATCTCGTGTATCTTCCTGCGAGCGGCAAAGCAGGAAAAATATTGACTCAAGAAAGATATATTAAGGCAGCAGATAAAAATGGCGCATTGGTATGGAATACAAATCGGAAATCTTGTGTCTTGTTTCTAATTCTAAGCTCTGGCAGCCGTTTTCCCCCGTTATTTAAGACTTAATATTATATTACCAAAGGGCTTAACGAATGGCCTTAAATTGCTTTGTTGTACATGATTTGTAACATATTGTGGCAGCTCACAAACAAAAGCAATTTTCTTGAATTGCAAAAACGCCGGGCACAATTATTTTAATTAAACAATTATTCTTTTATTACGCACTGCTTAATACGAATGTGGGCCCGCTGCGGTTTTTATCTATTCCTTCGGCAGGCGCAGTGGGCAGTGATATAGAGGAAATTAGTAGCTTGAAATTATTCATGAAGCACATCTACGAGCCTTTCTACGGGGGCCTGTCGGTAATGTGTTCATACGCGTAACCCTTTTCTGGAAGACAGTGAAGTAGCTTCACGACTGTCTGTCGACTGCCTCCTGGCTAAATTATAACCTAACAAAGAAAACGTTATTAGACCTTTTTGCGTTTTACACTTCTACACGTTCTTTTAGGGGTTGGATACCTAACCGGAAATAGGGTAGGTTACGTATTAGATAAGTTTCGAGAATTACGATTATTATGATTACATTTTTTACTTGTTCACATTACCTGGGCGCGGTTTGCTCAAAGCAGCATATTTTGCAATTAGCTTCAGTTGCCATTTAGTTTTTGACCAAACACAAAACATATGGCTCTTGAGAATGGTCTCCATGTGGTGATATCATCTAGTTAAACAAATGGAACCGTTTTTCGTTTTGTTGTTGAACATTTGGCAATTTTAGTTTGTTGGGCTTGGAAGCTGAACGCCGGTGCTCATAAATTTTATCAACATAATCCCGCCGGTATGTTAATTAAACTCAACTCAGCTGGCTTCTGCTTATATAGAGGACCACGATAGCGGTAGTGGCGGTGGTGCGCTGCCTCTGTTATAATACACTAGTTGCAGTATTTACTTGATACGTTTCAGCGAGTTCATCTCTGGTATTATGGCGGTTGCGTGGACTTACGGAGGCGGCATTTGGGACGCATATGCGGCGGGAAATCATGATGAGGCGTCCTGTGTGCTTTGTTTGCCTAGCATATGGAATTTTTTTAATTTTAGGAGCAGGCGTGAATAAGCGTTGTTTGTTTCGCAATTGTTTTATGACTCTGTCGACACGTCCGTGAAGTGGTGAGTGCTTTTGATCATCCCTTGGCGTGGCAGCAATGTGAGTACACGGGGGCTTATTCTAAATCTACTTAGGTTTTACTGTTTTTAAATGAAGCCATATTTTTCATTTGTTCTGACTGTGTTTTGATCGAAATTTATTTAAAATCATAACGACACTCACGCGGTCATTAAAGGTAAAAAGTACCTTTTGAGGTGTATAAAAACCTGCATTTTTGAGAAATACACGTATTTCTTCTTTTTCTTTGGAAAGCAACGTTTTTCTAAATGTACCCATGGCTGTGTCATACCGACCCTCTTCATTTTCCACCGATGTTTAACATTCGGCGCGCATTTGCGTGATTTGTCACCCTTGTGTTCAATGTGCCCTTGCCTTGTGTGTTTGATGTCGAACATCCCTCGTACTTTCTCTATGTTTAGAGCTATAAAACGCTATAAAATAATGCAACCGTAATTTTATGTTGTCTCAGGCATCACTAGAGAATTTATTTATTATTCGTATCAATATTGATGACTCACGAATCACACAATATCATCAGGTTTCCACCCTTGCAACACATTGCTCAATCATTCTCAAGAACTGTATTTCATTTTTGGTTTCCTCTTCAAGCACCGCTTTGAGAGTTTTCATTCCAGCTATCCAAGCTGGAAGGTTTGCAAACGACGCAATGATGATTCTCTAATCGACTTTTTTCTCGCCCTCGTCACTCTTCTTCAACGACGATATGGTTATCTTTATGGAAAACCCGTTGCCATACATCTTCATAAAATTGCATCGTATTAACGTGAACATCGTTTTGGAAATCAGCGCATTAGTTGGCAGAGAATGGGGTTTTTACTTGGCAGAGAATGTTATCGATGACGTGGAAAAGATGGCGAAGTTTTCCCTGAATGGCGATTGGATGGGAAACTGTAGGAAGCAGGAAGGGCCACTTGGAGGGACGCAACGAGCGCGTTACTCGAGCAGCAGTTGGGTTGTAAAAGGGGTAGTAAAGACAACGTGTGCTTCAAATGTTGAGAAATAACCGAGAATAATTACAGGAATTGCTATACTTTTTCTCCTTATTAGATGGATACCTATACCATCTATTTATACTGCTGCATGTATACCTTATGTATTTTTAATTAAATGAAACTGAATTTTATGCTAAAGTAACCGACTAGACTGTATATATCAAAGGAATTGCTATCGGGTATTACTAGACGCCGCAGAAGGTGGCTGCGAACAGTTGGGTGTTGCTATTGATTTTGCATTAGGGAGTAAAATTCAATTATAATTAAGATTCGGTATCACGTTTACGATTATACTGACGACACCGGTGCGCCGACAGCCAACCAGGAGGCACTGCAGGGATACAAGCAGGGATAAGCACTGTGTGGTAACACGAGTGCGGTAACATTTGTTAGAATATTTATTACCTTCTAGGCCTACAACGGCGCGAAATAAAAGAAAGACGTGGCAACAACGGGGCAATGTAAGACGGGAAGAAAATATAAACGGGTTGAGTCAACTTCTCAGTATAGAAAGAATTTATTTCAATTAATAATATCCATTTATATATGACAGAGGCGGATGTGGCTTAGTAAAGCTTTGATTTCGTGCTTTTCACGAATGCCTCAAACAACATTACACCAAGAATACGCTCTGCATACGGAAATATGCGTTCGATATAAATGGAAATCTAGTTTATACTTTGTCTTGCCGCATGCTGGCTTTTACCTGACATGAAGTGAAGGCTTCAGTGAAGAGCTGCACTATGCACGGGAAGCAACGAACTTGAATGCAAATGCAAGACAGCGCTTAAAAGTGCTCCATATACGCCTACACATAATATAGGCGAAGAAAAGGTGCTCTACGCTCACGACAAGAATGTGTGCTTCCGGCCGTCCACATTCCACTTTTCCCATTTTGTCGCTGGGAAAATTTGCGTCGCACACCGTCGAGAGCGTCGGGATATCGTTTAGGGCATAATAATATGACAGAAATGTAAATTACGTTTGCTATTCAACAGACGCACACTTTGTTTTGTTTTTTGAATTTTCAGTCCACTAGAGGAGAAAGCCACAACGTAAAGCTTATTTAAAAGGTCAAATAAAGATAGATGAAAGTATACATTTTCATTAGTTTGGCTTTTTCTTAGAAGCTAGACTATATTATCACCAGCGAGAAAATAGGGTGACTCAAGTTGGTCTTGCTTGGGGGAAAATATTTCTTGTAATCAGCCCTGAGGAATTCGTTATTCACCTACTCAGATTGCAGCATCTACAGTCTTTTGCATCTTTCATATGCATTGAGGTTTCTTTTTTGTGTAGTGCAGAGATTTTTAGGTTTGTGCTGGGAGTATTTACAGTATTTATGAGAATGTTAGTTTGGGGCTAGGTCATAATTTGCGGTGCTGCTCTTTAAAAAAAATTTCAATCGCCGTGGGATGAACAACTGCCTGACCGTGCCAAAGTGTTGTGTTTGGGTTAATGGATATCTTTTGAGAGCTTGGAAAATGTGTAATAATCGGTTCTAAACAGGAAAAGAAAATAGAGGTGAAGGACAAATGAAGAAAATTATGCTTTTATCGATGTATTGGTGCGAGGAAAAAAAGGTGGAAATTTAGTTTAAGGAGTGGAACTTTCTGTATTAAAGTTAATTTTTTCTTTCGAGTAATATTCGTTTGAAATCTCGAGGATTTGTTGTGTATTTGAAGAGAATACAAAATGAAGGCGAATACCGCTTTTATGGTTGTGTAGAATTTCCATTTCTAAAGACTTCTTGGCAAAACGCAATTTTGACGAAAGTTGTAAAAGACTGGAATGGTAATATACGAGTTGTTTTCGTGCATTTAGATATTTTTCGAAAGCTTATTAAGCACTAGACATCCTTGGGCCCGTTTTCCAAATTTTATTCCCATACAGTTAGCAACAAATCATTGGATTTTCTGCACGTTTCCTTGTTTGTCGATTCGATGAATGTAAATATGAACGTAAAAGGAAGTGTACCGCCTTAAAGGGGGGAAGGGTGCAAAGCACGCAGTAAAAAGGATATCTTTGGGTTTTAACTTGCACTTGCCTGGGACTACAGTACGTACGGAAAATTGTAACACGCACTAATATGGCGATTCGCTTGAGCGGAGCTTGTGCTTACGTGTGGGGAACTCCATGACAGAGCGGTGAGTCATAACGTCGACCCGAAAACACGCCAAGCCAAGGGCCACCCTCCGACGACGGTGGCCCCAACCGAACACTATTGATTTCTGTCGGCGTTTCTCACGACGCATTCGCGACTAGCGTGTGCAACGTGATCGCGACTTACCCTTTCGACGTACTAGGACGTGTCGTCTATTTGCCAAATATATGCTTTTTGCGGTTCTTGTTGTAACAGTGCAGGTCTGTTGAAACAGTGTGGACGGTAATTGGATTGAAATTGGTTGGTAAAAAAGGCTCAGAGGGCCCAATTAAAATCCTATCTCAGTCGGGCAAGCAGATATGCTTGTATCTCTAGACGGACTGGTCTGTGTCCAGAGGAAGGTGGTGGCGCACCTACGTTCCGGATATTTCTTTACATTTTGTTTCCCAAGTCGTTTTCTTGTTAGCATTCCGCGCTCTGGACTGCTTCCTATGGCATGTAGATGGTAATAAAATGTTCGCTTGGAATATTTTTATTGCAGACGTTCGTCGCCAAACGTGCGAGTGCGAAGACGCCCATCATCCGCCAAGGACCAAGATGTCTCGTCTATTGCACTCAGCCATTTTCTCCCAGACGATAACAACACACGCCATCGTCATAAGCATTGTGATGCGGGGTTTCAAATACTTTTTATTTTATTGCAGAAAAAGCGTTTGAATGGAGCGATGAAACAGATCACATGCAATAGGACCTCTCAGGTTTTATTGGGATCTTTGACTAAATCTATATCCTACTTTCTGTAAAAATCTTTTTCAATGACACTTTATTTTGTCATATAATAAAACTATGCTTGCCGTAGATGGAATTGCGTATGCTAGTGGAATGAAGAATTGGGATGTGTGCAGATAAGAATAGCAAATAGAATACGCCGTCGAATCTATTTTCTCATCTTCTGCTGCGCTGTTTGCCAGCTTTACAGAACTTGACATTGTCGTTATCCATAGACCATGCCTATCCTCCCCTCTCTTGTATTCAAGTGCACGTCGTGGCTTTGCATCTTTGCTCTTTTTTTGACCTTCGCCCGGCTGTTCTGGAATATTCTCCTGGAGGCAGCAGCGTGGCGTGGGCGTGAAGTACCAATATTCAGTTATACTCTACCAAAGACATACATTATTAAGTCGTATGTCATGGTCACGTGCCATTTTTGAGATTCTCGCCCAAGCATACATTTCGTTGTCATTCCGTTATCAGGGAATAAAAGTTTTGATGGTGACGGTGATGGTTAGATATCCGGGCGCATATATTCGCTCGATTGCGCTCTGTGCGATTGAACTTGTCGTCGGCGTCACGTTGGGAAGTGGCGGCATAATTCCCACATTTATTACGTGCACGTTTGCGAACGAGCGGTTTGTCGCTGACAGCCTGCTTCTGGAGGCCTCGGCGTCTTTGGCGCTTGCTTGAGTCTTGCTTGGCTTTCTTCTTTCCCGGCCCGTGGCTGATGGTTCCTGCATTACTGGCGGTAGGGTGTGGTGTATTGTTGGCGCTGTGCCTAGTGCAAATCGCATGCAGCGTATTTACGTGCTGCCCTACAAGGCTTTTTGTCTTCGCCGTCGAATCCAGAGATGCGCTGAGGTTCTTCGGAGGGTTAAATAAGACAGTAATGCAATCAAGTGTAGATATATCTATAACTCTTCAGAGAAATATAGATTTAAATCTGTTATAAACAAAAACATTTACTTCTAAACATTTAACTGAGGATGTCTAATGTTACTTCAAGGTTACTCTGAAATTGGTCTTATTTTAAGTGTATAAATAATGGGTTGCCTACCTTAATCCGTTTTTGTCAATGACGATTTTTCTATTTAGTATAAAGATGGAAGTAACATGAAGTAACCATTAGTACCATGCCTAAAAAACATAGTATTTCTTTCTTTCTATCCTCCTTTTAATACTAATATTTGACTAGTCCTAATCTACTTTACTCTACAGGATGTTATCACTTACTACAGCCATTTTGATGGCATTTCTTTTATTATAACCAACACATAATCTTCCTCTATATTAAGATAAAAAGAAGCATCGCAAGTTATGTATGTCACATGGGAGTTTAGTACATTTTCCAAAGCATCATCTCTGTTCTGGTTGATACCTACTTCCTCACTGCTTATTTATATTTGCTCCTTCGTTATTCTCAGCCATATCGTGTTATAGCCACTCACATGTATTATTGTAATGAAAATGTGTTGGTAACCGACGACTAATATCCACGCTAGCGTCAAGCGACGCGATCGCAAAAGAAAATAAAAGGCGCACTTTAATAATGTCGCTCTGTAACGCGATATGAACCGTTCATGCTATACTTTGCGACAGAGGGCGCAGTTGATTGCGATACTCCTTCGTCCTATACCAGCACCATAGCGCGTGATAAATATATTTACGGTTTATTAACGCACACTTTTCCTGCTATCGATTCGCTTTTGTTTCGTTTCTTCGATCTGCGGTAAACTGTGAAAGCTTTCTACCGCACGCGACCGGAGCGCTCCACACTAATGTAATGAGCGACACGTGTGCGTGGTAATCATTCAAGCAACCAACCGAGTAGACTTGGCAACTTTGCGCTCACTTATATTATCGCCCCAGGTGGTGGAAATGTGGCTGTAAACTACGTATAAAGTCCGAGTCGATAGCGATGTTTGCAATCAAGTATATCATTGTTGGTTTCATGGTGGTTGTATGTTTTCCATCCTGGCAACTCGTTTCGGCTGGGTGGAAAACGATTGGTATCGCACAGACTGTCAAGTTTCCCATTGTATAAATACACGTTTTCCGCCATTTTATCAGTGTTGCAGTCTTGTGCTTTTGTTTGTCGTCTGTGGTTTAATGCATTATAAGTCAACAACCTTCTGGAATTGATATAAGAGGTTTTCCATTTTCATCTAGCGCTTGCGTACAATGTTCTTGGCAGAATGCGGCATAAATTGCATATGGAAATACCGAGCTGTATTAACTCTATGATCCCCGGGTGGTCAGCTTGAATATTCTATTTTCCATGATTGCGATAAGCCGCAAGAAGTCGGCAAAATGGAAAATGCGTTTGACATTAAACACATTACTGTGTACTCAGTGCACAGCGGGCTTTCAAACTGAAGGCGGGTATTAAAAAAATGCAGACGCAGGCGCAGTACGCGTATAATTTAATTTTTTTGTATAAGATTTAGTCTGCTGGAAGTATGCTGTCTTCTGCGGTTGTGTTTTTGAAGGGTAGTTTACCCTTGAGGCGGAGATATTTCAGCGGTGTTTCATGACTTTCGGTGCGCGCTTCATGTTTATGATGCTTCGCTCGTTTAGATTCCATATTCGCAGCCGCTCTTTTCTTCTCCAGTTGTGCCCGGCGTTTGTTTGCCATAGCAGCGCCCCGTCATGCTTCACTCCGCCCGGGCGGTTAGCAAGGGAGTAATATTTACGAATCGAAAAGGAAACCGTTTTGCGGACGCTCGAAGGCGGCGGTGGTTGCTTTCGGCTCGCGGTTAAAGCGAGCGAAAGATTGCGGTCTGCGGCAACGGGAGGGGCGGCAACGTCGGCGAGAATGAGGGAGTTGGAGTTTAACGGTCCGCAGCAGGGCGAGCACATACAAACGCTTTGCACCGAAACGAAGCAAACCGGTTTGTTTATCTAACCGAGCCGGATGCACGAAACGGAAGTATATAAGATGGCTGATTAATTGGCTTTATACCCCTTTTTATTTCGTATTTCGAGCGCTAGCGGCTCCCACAGTAGTCTGCTCTAAGTCAGGGAGTAAGAGGATTAGCAATCAGAGAAAATCGCAGCGAAGAGTGCAAAAAGAAGTAACGCGCAGTCGAGTGGAGAAGATTTATAAAAATGGCCGGATAAATGAGGGTGTGATTTGGCAGCTGCAGTTGCAAGCTCACTTCCTCTCTCTATGAAGTCTCTTATTAGTGCGGAAACTTTAATTCTCAATCTTAACATACTTGGTGCAAATTGTATCAAAAGCGCATCAAGATGCTAGAATTCGCTGGAGAGGCATTTATCACGACTAATGTTTTTGTTGTCTTTTTGCTTACATGCACATAGGCATATTTCAACTTGTTTACGACTGCAGTGTACTGCAATGGATGGATGGAAAGTGCCGAACCGAGTACAAGGCCCACCCGCATTATCCAATGCTCGGTTTGTGATGAAACTTGCGCAAACTCTTTGTTCGGACATTTCGCGAACCCTCACTTGTGCAATTAACAACGGTCTTACACTTCGCATGCCAGCTGCGGAAAACGATACAAGCGAGGATTGCGAGGCGCGACCATCATTTAACGCAATAACGCCGAGCGCGCGTAAACTTGCAAACATTACACAACGAGGAACAACTGCTCGGCGGCGAGCGTCCGACCAGGACGGATTTTCGCTTCCAACTCCTTTAGGAGGTTAAGTTTTCGGCATAATTTTAATTTTGTATTTGTTGGCACAGCTTTGAGTTTCCACCCACCTTTGAGTTTGCCAGTATGCATTCCCAGTGTTGATGCAGTGTGCATTGCAGGAACTTTTTCCATCCCCATTGCGCATAAATAATTTGCAATTAAATGCGATGCGCCGATTTAACCGTTGCAATTGGATCGTTTTTAGTTAGTGCAGCGATGGCTTAATAAAGTTCGTTAGGATGAGTCTGAGATGTAGTTGCATTCAATTGCAGGGAGAAGAGTTCTCGTTAAAAGAGATTGAATTGCATTTAGACTGCGTGATTGCGATTGCAATTAATCGCATCGAATAATTACTGTGAATTAAAGACGGACTTAGAAATTAGAATTTAATAATGTATTCTACAGATTTTTATTGACATGCTATTACCTCGATAATGTTTGTACATTTTCGAGCAGAATTGGTCGAATTGATGTCAAAACCTACTTCATCTCAACAAATACCTGGACTTTGAGTGACCCTAATCTTTCACCATTATGGGATACCTTTAAATATCTTTAAATTTTTTATTTTTTAAAATTTGCTTTGTTTAATGACCTTTCTGGTGTGATTTTGTTCAAATATTGTCAAGGGTTGTTCACACGATTAGTCGAATATGTACTAATAGAATAGTATTCGATTATTCAACATGAAATGAATTTATGCATCAGTTAGTTGGGCCTCGAATTGTGTTTAGTAAACTGCAATGATTGATTAATAATACACTGTTGACGGGATGTTCGCGGCGGTTGGGGCTGCTCACCACGGTCGGTCGGGCAAAGTGCATTTTCCATCCTATAGTGCATTGTTGCGATGTGGCCACATCATCACGCCACCCGACAAGGCGCCTGCAAACCGCCTATGATCCGGGCGCAATCAATCGTGTTCTTTAGCTGAATGCACTAACCAGATCGCTCGGCGCGTCCCGCAATATCAAGTTATGTGCACTCCATCGGCTACTTCGAGGTAACAGGTTCATATTCGCGAATGCAATTATTTAGGGAGGTGTGGTAATTACAAACGACTATTATTTTCTTTTTGATTCCTTGCTTGAGGAGAATGGGATTACTTGTTGTTCTCACGGCGCAAGTGTATGCGCGTTCTATAAAATTGTTGTTTTACAAAACAATAGCTGGATTGTCATCACGAAATTCCTTTGCATCTAATATATTATGCGTTATGACTTTGCTTGCAAGTTACTTACTCAGCTTTGAATTTCTTAGACAAGCCACGTTATCGTTTGTGAATTTAGGATGCTATAAAGTTGTCGAAGCGTTAAGTTATCTATCTGATGAGGAAAGAAACTCCTACAAGGAAGGAAGGAAGTAAGTCTTGGCGGTTGTTGTGTATATGCCATGGACATTTTTAAATCGATAGTCTTGTGGAGAAACTTTAGGACATCAAGATGAAAAGAAGAATTTAACGAATCAAAGCGAATTAGCGTTCGGATGTTTGGAACCTTAATGCTTCGACTAGCAGGATCAAAAACAAGGGATCGGGAAAAGGACGAGGTGGTGGATCCTTTGGCAGGCAGCACACTGTCGTTATCGGATGCGATGAACATTGTAACAACGGACTATTGGGAGGTTTGCGAGTGTGCCTACCCAATCTAACGACGTGTATTTGCAACAAGTGCTGATACTCTCCTCCCAACTTGTAGACGCTTGGTCGGTAGCTATTTATAAAATGCTTATGGCGTCGTTAATGATATTGAATTTTGGGCCGAGATGATTTGGGTCTATTACAAGCAACTACAAATTTAGAAGGCATTCTATACTGTTGGCTCAAGATTTGTAATTGTTTCCACCTGCCACACATAATAACCTCACCAATCAGCATAATTGTCTGCCGTTTAGAATCGGGAATCAGGCGTTAATTGAATTTGCTCTGAAACTGCCACAGGCGTAGTTTGCATCGTAATAGACCTCCAACTGAAATACGCGGAATTGTGTCGCGCATTCATTCCATTCTGCCATCTCCTTCGCCTATTACTGCATGACAAGCTCAGGAGCTGTGATACTCGACATCTAACACCCAACTCAAACAGCGTAACCCTAAATTCTGCTATAGTTACACTGCACGGAAAGCGATTTTATCCACCGTCAGTATGTACACGTTACATGCGAATTGGATTGTAACTATCATACGCTTCCACGATCTGGTAGTCTCATTCGCCATGCTTCTCTACTGGCACGGAGACGTTCTGATTTCGAGTGTAAGAACTCTAATCCTTCTAAATGCTTCTGCTCGGTGCGGTATATACACTCATCTCTACTTACACCTCTACATCAAAATGATGTAAATGAATGTGAGCCGCTCGAAGGGGAGCTTTGATTTCTGTGGGTAGGCTTAAATCTTATGTTCGCTTTGCGTTGACGAGCTCAGGCTCTGTTTGAAGGACAGCGGAGTGTAGATCAAGAACGGTTTGATAACTTCTTAGTTTATTTTGATGGTATACCACAGGAAAAATGATGGAATGGCGGAAGAGGCTTAAAACCTTTTCTTTGCCTCTCCTACGTTTTCCGCAGAACACTCGAGAACAAACGTGAAATTTATACTTCACAGTATCTTTGGAGTATAAGAAGATGTAACTGGAATAAGGCTTCTTTCGAAGTGGCATTATGAAATCATAAGGGAATTTTTGTTTGATCCAGCAAGAAAATCTTTTCGATGGCCTTGTGTCTTCGATTGGGAGATATTTTATTTTTATCCGGACAGAATGATGCTGTCTAATATGATTAAATTATCTTTAAAGGTTGTTACTTTCCTGGATGAAGCGATGATACCTCATACATGTTGAATAACCATTAACATTATAAAGTGAAAAGTAAGGCGACTATGATCATGGATTCTATTATATATTGCGCGGCAAGCTGGGGAAATCCTGGAGCATCGTGAGTGCGTGCCTGGTATGCTAATAACTCCTAACGAATATTAGTAATAGTTGAAAGTGCATGCAGATCGTGGATGTAAAAGTGGCGGCGGCGCCGCTTCATTCCTTCCACTCGGCGTCGGAAGGTTGGTCGAATTTGAATTTTGCTTTGCGTGCACGCTCGACTATAACACAACTGAAGGCTTTTGCATAAACATTGAATAATTTATGGACGACGCCGGCGCGACGCACAGGCACACACCATGAAAGTGATGGGCGCCGCATTTCGCATTCGAGGCACGTCTACTAAATTACAGCATAAGTAAATCCGTAGCGTCGTTACCTTGCACCGTCGTATTGCTAGACTACGAGCAATTAATAACTTACACCGAGGTGCGCTGCTTGGTGAGACGAATGCAAACTTGAGTCGGATTTTAATTCATTCTTACGTATTGCAAATAGATGGGGTAGTTGTAGAAACATTTATAGTTGAGCTTGATGGGGAATTGGGATGAAGGTGTAAAACCAAATTGATGTAAAGCATGTGATTCTCTCGGAATATGCAATTCGAAATAAATTAAAATGTCTACTCGCAATGTAAACCGCTTTTTTTCATCTATGGTATATTTATTGACTACTGTATCGATTTTACTAAACTAATTAATTACTCACTCACTGGCGAAATGTTGCTTAATTAAGCGCGATGGAGCTATCCATATGCCCGTCATTGCGCCTGAGTGGCATTGTCGGTGGTTTTGGCAAAGTAACGTTATTGTTGTTTGGCGCTAACAGGGAGTGCGCCCTCATGGTAGTTGCATGACTGCCGCCGCTGTCGGCCGACAAGAGCAAAACGGCTATAACATTGTCGCCGGCGGCGGTTACACTGCGCTCATATTTCGCAGGGTGCGTACAAAGCGCGCGACTCAATTTACTGGCCGACAATTCTGCACAACGTACGCCATAACAGAGATTGGGGGAAAGCAGCCACCTCTGTAGTGTTTCGTGCAGGCTGCGTACAATTAACGCTATTGTTTACGACGTTTCATTGTGATTATGAATTTCTTTGCGCGGAAGGTGCGAAAGTGTATGATATCGTTTTTATCTGCGGGGAGGAGATAGTTGATGTCGGAAGCTTTCTAACAGCGACTAATTGGGCATATATCATTTATACCCGGAGAGAAGTTAAATTTGAGCTAAGTGTGAAAGTGACTTGGGTAATGATAATCATTTGCAATTAGAATTGTCATTAATATTTAGCAAAATTTTCGAATATTGCAAATTTAGTTCTGTTTTAGCTATGGCTGGAATGCAAAATGTTTTCTAAACATTATAGTGCTTTCATTGAATTAGTTTTAAGGAGGTGGAATTTGTGGCCAAACGAAAGTAAAAAAATCAATATTTGTGAGATGTAGTGTCTTTATTTGGTTCTAGTATAATCAATTTATTGACTTTTACGTTGCAAGCGCAAAAAATTGCGCCAAACACTTGACAGACAATAGAAAACCTTGTTGAAGAAATTTCCATAATATAGATATGTATATACATAATTCTATTGGGATCATCGGCAAAGGAAGAGGACGTCACGTAACATCATCACACTGACACCCCCTGCCTCTCTTTCTCTTTCTATTCAACATTGAAATTCGCATGAATATTGTTTATTCAATAAGGCAACGAGTGCACAGAGCGACTGTCTCCATGGATTTCCGTTTACGGCTCACTTCCTCACTTTAAGCATCCTGGGCAATGTCTGCACACGACGACGTTCGCGTTCGCCTTGTTGTGCCGGAAGGTGAATGCGTCGCTCACGATAATCGCCATGATATCTTTATCGTTGGAGCGGAAACAACGTGCGCTTAAAATAGTAACGAGCGAGCAGTTTGCTTCGAAAGAGTTGAATGGACAAGAAGGACGGTGGTTGACATTACCGCCTGCATAACGATTTCTTTAGGATTTTGGATAATAAAGGCAGCTTTCTTATATTGCCGATGAAAATGGAAAGTGCCGCGGCTGTAAAGCGCTTACATCAATGCACTTAGTAAGTGAACAACATAACGTAGGCGAATGGATAAGGAGTAAAGTCTATTTCGAAAACTCGAGGACCTTGAGTCTTGAGGATTTTGCAAGCGGCGGACATTTGCTCACACTAAAAACATATTCGGAAGTTGCTGTTTGCGACGCGTCTATTCAACTCAGAAGCGAGGAGGATGCAGCAATATTGGATCATTTCGTCTTATACTCGCCTTGCCAACGCATACTGGATTTTCTATTTCGTGGATGGACGTTATTCTTGCTTTCCAGATATCATCACCTCTTTGGTAGGGAGTTTTTGCGATCGTTTTTGTTGCGGTGGCGGCGACCGCTGCGGCGATGGTGAATAAAAGTACTTTTACACGCTTGGCCGACTTGCATGCGAACAATACACCTATTGTCCCTAAGTGGTCAAAATCACTAAAATTTTCCGTTTTCATGTTTGACTCACGCAGTGCTCTTTGCCTCTTAGTAGACGTGAAACCGTCCTCAGGATACACTTAATACTTGACCTAAAAAACTCTACTATTAAAATCGACTGTCCGTAAAAATCGGGTTTCCTGATTTCTACAATAATCCAGACAGAAGGAAATCTTTTACCGTTGTACTAATATAACAGCCTCATTTACAATGCAGGTTGAAGCAAACCCCGGATGCTATTCACTAATAAGTTAATTACTAGTTAGCCTCAGAAATTATTATCCTGTCTAGTGTGTCTGCGACGCTGTGCCATCCACGCTTGGGGGAGCTGCTTGGCGCCGCTAATGCAGCCAATTTAAATATTTACGTCGCTCTTCAATTAACCCTCACACGCAAAGCGGTGTGAATCGACGTCTGTACGTAGTTTTGCACACTCGAATGTTTGGTGCAGGTTGACAGGCTTGGGTGTGTGTGCCGGAAACGTTTGCAAATTGAGAGGAGCACTATGTTACGACCATTTCCACCCGCATGTCGTGTGTTTGCCCAGGCAGGAGATGTGGGCGCGTGCGGTAAAATTCGCCACTGGAAATAGTTTAATTAACTCACATCCCTACACTCTGGCACTTACATTAGGTGTGCTTTGGCAGCAATCGGAGGCCGTTCGAACGTAGGCGATGCGCCGCGTAATGGCGTGCCTATTTTCCAATTCCCTTTGGTCTGGTATCCAGCGTGTTAGGATTACACTCAGATTTGTGGTGGAATTAAACTTTGCTTACATCTTGTGCACACATTAGCAATTTTGATTAATGTCAGCGTTTTTATTTCTCCTTGGAATTCATCAGATATTAAAAGTTGTCGTACTGTTTGATTTCAGTTGTCCTGGAGAAATTGCAGCTGGTTATATTTATTTCTTCTTCAGGCTCGTGCCACTTCTAGTTTCAATCTATAGCATGCAATTTGTTTGCCCATCGCAAGCATTCCCGTATGTTTACTGACAACAAATGTAGCTGCAAATCGCTTCTCCCGTCTCGAATTCAGGCGGTGGAACTTTATATTTCACTCTCCAAACTAGAAACTATTTTGACAGGCAAAATTATAATGTCGGTTAGAATTAAACTAAATATTGTTGTGTTTGCTTTACTATGTGCTGCATTAATTGAGAGATACAAATATTTATAATGTAGTTGTTTCTTCCACTTTTTTTATTGTTTTTCTGATGGTAGCAAGAGATTGCGTTTTAATGATTTTTATGTAAATTAATTATAGCTAGTGCAATGTAATAATGAATTTATTAAGCCCTGTTGTGAATATGACCATTTTTAATGGAGGAAATTCAGTACTTTAAAATTCAGTCATAAATGATAGGATCGTTAAATTGCGTAGTATACTACTGATAGTTATAGTGTGTAAAATATGTCATAGATTTAATAGTATAATTAAAAAGGAATATTCTGTTTTGTGGTTTTTATCTAATTTGTTGCTTCTCATTTCTGTTTTTTTTTTTCCTCACATGAAACGAGCTCAACGTGATACGAAGCGAACGCTTTAGTATTCTTCAAGTTTCTTGTTTCGTCCTTGCTGAAACGAGACGCTTATAATATGTGTGGACTCTTCTCGTCGTCCTCGGCGCGTCCTCATCTTACTATTTTACGCTGATAATCGCATTAACATTTTTATTCTTGTGTTTGCAAAGAAGACCAGTATTGGCCGCTCTATGCACAAAGATTTCCTGCGCTTAAAATGTTTTATTCTGTAGCAGCGTGCGGCAAGGAATTTAATACCCTACGCTTGCTTTCAGCCAGCTCTAGTTTAATAACAATAATGAATGAATTGCAAGAGTGAATTCTTAACGAGGAGAAATTTGCGTACCTTCTCTTGTCTTGCTCACGCCTGCGAATTGATTACTTAACATAGAAATTGAATTTTTCTTGTGAGGATTAATCTTTTTGCCATGCTACATAAGTAATCAAAGCCTAGTCGGATTAGAGGTCTGAGCGCAGTGAAAAATTCATTTCTCCGATTCACTTGCATACTGAATAATTGTGACCTTATTCTTTCTCTCTTGTTTCTTTCTTTGTTTGCGAACTAAGAAATTATTTTTTATACGACTTTGATATTTTCCTCTGTCTGGCGTTCTTGACTTTCCAAAATGCGTTCCACATTGTAGCACTCTCCGGCTTGGCACTCGCGCACGCTGAACCTATCGGTTTTTCAACTAGTTTCAGCTCTTGTGTGTGCGGATGGCAAAAAGCTTTTTCGGTCGCGAGAGAACTATGGGGCTATACAAACACCGTCGTCCTGGGGACTTTAATTAACCCGAAGCGTAATTCTCCAAAGGCCGGACAATAGCTTTTCCTCTTGTCTCTGACGCTCGACGCCACCACGGACGTCCCTTTCTTCCTTCCGCAGGCTTTCCTTTGGTAGTCCGATGCAATATGTGCGAAGCGTCGACAACGAAGAACCAGGGACAAGCGAGGAACCTCCCAACTCAACGAAACTCTCTACTTGGCTATAACTAGCTCTTTATTTCTGCCGCCGCGATCAGCACAGTTGCCGGGAGTAATAAAAAAGACGGATAAAAGCAAATCAGTGCGAACGCTTTTTATGCTTGCCAGCGGCGAAATAAACGGCACATCATAGGGAAAATCAATGACAATAAGACGCTTATCTGGCTCATATTGAAGGAATTTGTGGTGAATCATCTCGGATCCGATTGGAGAAAACAACGTTAAATAAGTGAGGTGAAGTTGCAATTTTCCTGGTGAATACTATCTACATAAGAGTGCTAACTACGTTACTACAGAGAGAAGCCTTGCCGTCTGTTTGGTCTATTTAGTTTATAAAGTATTAAGCATACTGGTTGTGGTTTGCAGCCATTCCATTCTCAACTATGTGCGAGTGTTTGCGATAGATTAAGCTCGCGGATTTGAATTACAATGTTGTTGTTTGTCAAGCGAGATTTGCGGTTGGATTTGTGTCTTTTCATCGGCGAATCAACAACACATGAGCGAACACTTCTTAATTTGTCATTTTCCTAGTGCAACTTAATCTTGGTAATATAGTTCAAGGGATGTGGTTACCATACGCAGGGGATGTTTGCGACTATCCTGGACCAGTCACAAGGCTTTTTACTTGCAAAACTTGTGTTATTGTTAAAGTATCATAAATAAACTCTGCATGTTTTGCTACTATTCGCAGGAGTACGATGTTGCACAGTGATAACGTCTCATGAATTAATATGCCCATAAATGTACTCAAGAGGGCTTTCGCGGGGATTTTCTCTACCCTTGTGCGCGGCTAATGGAAAATACCGGCCGGCCAAGATTGCTATCTGTTTAGATCTTCTCGAAATAGCAATGCGTGTATTAAAACAGGGGTTTAAAAAAGTAAAATTTATGAGTTTTATTTTTATGCAATTCGAGCAAATGCGATGATTTTTTTTGCGGGTGGCGACGAATTTAATTGTCCCGAGAGAGCGTGTTCTGCATGTGATCTGGGTATGAATAATATGCACATGTTTCCTTTCCGGGTGGGCTTAGACCAGGCTTGTATAGTAATGTGCGTAGGATGTGGGTGGAATTGGTACTTTATCAGTCGTATACATCCAGGTTTCGTTGTCTATCGCAAACGTCGTTGGCATGCATCAGCCTATTTTCCTATATTTCTCCGGATGTGATGCCTTTGGGCATGTCAGGGAACGCTGCTTCATCTTGAAACTAGTTGGGCTGCTTTTCCTTTGGTGCTTCATTTCTTAGACCTTCGTGTTGGCATCTTTCAATGTTGATGTAGTCATGATTTGCCTATTCTACCCTTTCCCGAAAGTTTTAACTTTATACGATGTGCATGGGGTGCTAAGCATCTTCGTCTTCTTGGCGCTTCCGCATGCGAGGGGAGACTTAATAATGATTTAATTAATTTGGCAGAAATTTTTGCCTCGTGCCATGTGCAAAGGAAGGATATTGTAGTGCATAATCGTGTAGGCGAAATGGTTCCGCAATAAAAGCTGTGTTTCTAAGCGTGTAAGAATATGTTGCAATTACCATTTATTGACGTATCCATTTGGGACGATTTGCACGTCAGTCTGACAAGTGCTTGTGCACACTGGATTAAAAAAAATGAGCATCTCATCTAGAAAATTGAGTCCAATTTGACAACCATTGAGTATGCGTTATTCGGATTTTGGACGTTACAACGCATATTCTCCAATATTCTGGCACCCTCTTTATCATTTCTCACACTTATATTATTATTGCACGTCATAACTCTGAACATTTCCAATTTCGCTCTTTATTTTTAACGATTCCATTCGTCGAACGCGCGGCACTCAATTTTTATTCCAAACGGTTTGGATTCAGGAATTCAAAGATATCGCCCACAAATTTAACCGACTAGATTTCAATTCTAAACTGTTTTATTTGGGCAATTTTCATATGACCATTGTTGGACACATTCTATATTTTTGACGTTGACACTAGCAGCCTAATACCACTACCTCTATTCCTTTATTTATTCACATTATACAAGTACTTTACTTGTGGAAATATTGCAGGCACTCAAACTTCAATTTTTTGTAGTTACGGTTCACTCAAATCTCTTGATATGCAACTTCTGTCCCTTGTATTTTGCAGGTTTTTATTGCGAACATCTTCTGTTTTTCGGAATAAAATGCAATGCATGATTTTTTTCCTTTGTTTCTCTCATAGCATATTTGTCCGCAGCGATGTGCTTTACCGATCTGTTTCGGTTGTCTGACTTTTAGCACCTGCATGCACAAAGCGCACCTCATTGCATTTTCACACATGCTGCATATTTATTTCTTCCAGTCTTGTTTTCATTTCTTCATTCTCGCACTCGTACACTCGGCAGCTTTTGCTGGATATTCCTGCTGTTGTGCATAATATACCTGTCAATCCCGAGTATGTTAGCATAACAATCTGACAACATACAACACGCTATTTCCACGGTCATGGAAAAATTTCCAGAATGCATGATCAAAGGTTTTTCATTAACGTGACACATACGAGTATGTTCGTACTTGGACTTTTTGCGTGGACATTTTTGATGATCGATTCTAACATTTTTTGCTCTTAGGGATTGCAGGATGGTGGCATCAGTGGCGGTGCTGTTTCGCACTTTGAGCCCCAAGTGGCAATTCTTTGCGATCCTGGATTACATGGTCAGGAGACTTATCATCCGCAATACATGACCGAACAGGGTAGATGGCAAACCGACTTGAATTCCAAGACTACCTGTCTCAAGGACAAAATGGACATTTTGGACTACTGTAAAAAGGTAAGTGCATTAATGATCTCTTGAATTATCGCCAACGTCTTGCCCCGTTGGATATGAGTTCATATCTTGGTGAATAACTCAGTTAATGCCGAAGTTTGCGCATTATATGAGATTCATGTGCTTGTCGCCAGCTGAAAAGTTTTCCATCGTCGTGTCAAAATTAATCACATATATAAGGACGGCGACATTCTGAGAAAGCTTTATCTTATTTAAAGGTCCTGCCCTTGCCGTGCTAATCTCAAAATTAGTACTTTCCTCGGTTTGTAGGAATTTACTTGATGACACTTGGACCACTTGCATCTTCAGTTCTTGCCGGCGACATGTTGATTTTCCTTTTAGCGCATTCACCCCCTAGTCATCTTGTAGGGGGTTGTTCCGGGCATTACAGGCGGACGTGGCAACAAAGGCGGGGGTTCCGATGAGGGAACAATCGAGGGTGTAATGCAGCTGCAATGTAGCGCTTGGTTCAAGGCCGATGGTGGAAAGCGCATTTAACTTAAATGACGTGAACGTAATGCGCTGACAGTTTGTATTTATAAAACATTACTCTCTTGCATCGCTCCGCTGTCTTCGCCAATCACACAGTTTCCCGATTGCGATCCTGCGGAAAAACAAACAGAGAGAGGCGTTTTTAAAGCTCTGGGAAATATAAACTGAATGCGGGTTGTGGGGCCGATGGCAGAGACAATTGATTTTAAAATGGAATTTTCGACGGCGCCGCGTCGGGGTTTTTTTGGGGGGCGTCGAGATGCACACGAGTTTTGCAATTTCCGTGTTTCGCTTTTTTGCTGCCGTTGGGTGCACGCGCCCGGCGAACACGGTCGTGTATTTTCCACCGGCGCGGTCGTAACAGAAGCGTGCTACATTCACATTATTGGCAGGATACGCTCGTCCAACGACGCTGCGCGAAATACAAAACAGTTCAATCGAATGCCTCAGTGCACGTTATTGCCTCTCGCATTTTCCTAAACGCGGCGGTAATGAATGGAAAGCGGAAAAGCCTATAAGTGCCATGTTTTTGCACGTCCAATGACCATCCAGCCTAGTTGCTAATGCTTTCCACTGGGGCGCACTATTAATTTGCAAGCACGTACATGATTTATGTAAATAATAACTAATGGACTATTGATTAGTCATTGCCGTGGGAATTATGCATTTATTTGACACGCCTATTTCCTACGATAAAAATTCATCGTTGAGGAATAACCCTCAGGTATGTGCAGAGTAGAATTTTTAAACTTAATTAATTAAAAAGAAGTCACTTTAAGAAGTGACTTGAATGTGTCTTCTTGATAAGGCCAAGAGCTAAATTTCTTAATCAACTTAATCAATTAAATCAGCAAATTAAGTTGGTCATCTTTTGCACATCTTTCCGCGAGAAAAATTAGACTTTATCTCATGTTCCTTACTTTCCAGTTCGTTCTTTTCTTCGTAAATTATAGCGTTAACTTTGAACTAACGAATTTCCTAATTCGATTACACATATCTTAGCCTGATCACGTATAATGCTGAGGTGCTCTTTAAACTAAAATGGCGAGATAAAACTTTCCAGAGTAACTTCCATTTGACTTTTTTTTTACTTGTATATAACGTAACAAGGTTTTGTTCATTCTAAACCATTTATTATTAGCAGTTTTTGTTTCGTTGTGAACATTATTTATACATTTGTTTAGCAGGAAATAGTAAAAAAAAAGTTAATTTGGGTTTGGTATGACACCAGCATACAAAAACAGCCACAAAAACGCAATAACAATTGAAAACGAAATACAACACAAAGCAATCGGTAATTTTTTACATCTTCCATGTGCTTTGTTCATTTAATTTAAAGTTATATAAAAAATATGCTGCCAACAAAACTAAATCTAGTCCGTCAATTTAATCTTGCGCCTCTGAGTTGTGTACGCATTCTATTTTTCAATTTCCACTTGTCTATTAAAACCCTTGCGTTTCCGGTATTTCATTAATTCTCCCGAAAGCTTTGTGCCACTGCTAGTGCGTCATCTCAATTTCGTCAGCGTCGGTGAATGCGAAAACAAAGCGCCGGCTTAGATTTTCCATTTGCAATTGTTTACGTCATCAAAGCGCTGCAAATGTCGTCGTCGGCGAATGCAAGCAGCTACAATTTGCTAAGTTGTTTCTACTTATTAGTCTCTTTTCGTGCACGTGCATTCCACAACATACGTGCTTTCACTCGCTGAAAATCTTGGAAACTCAGTCACCGTATGACGCGAGCATTTAATGCTTGTGATATTAATTTAAACTTGGTGCTTGATGCTTATTTCGTACTCCTGGTGCTAACGCTAGAAGTTTTTACTTGTTAGTGTTGTCGAATGTGCTGGAACTCATCAGGAAAGTGCGTAGTGAATGCCAAATCTAGCAAGATGGTTGCAATTAACAAGTTAGGTCGTGCTCGCAATTGTTATTTGCGTTTTAATGTCGACACGCGTCGCGAGCCGAGGCACGTGTATTTGATGATACGAGTTGGGCATTACACGTTTTGCACGTGGCTTTGTGAACAAGTGGATTGATAATGACACAATTTTTGTTTGCAGATGTATCCAAAGCGGGACATTACCAACATTGTGGAGAGTAGTCACTATCTCAAGATTGGATCTTGGTGTCGGACTGGATCTTCAACAGGAGCTCAGGCACGTGGCAAGTGCAAGACTGCCAGATGGGTTAAACCATTTAGATGTCTTGGTAAGCATAACTTAATAGAAATATAAAGAAAATTTGATTGATATAGTATTGTACTCTACTGTGTAGGTTTGTTTTGATGATTGGGATGTAAATTAATGAAATCAATCTGTTTATTTCTACTTCTGACTTATAACGTAATAGGAATTAAGGATTGTAGAGGAGTAAATTGTTGATGTCGTTTGAGAAGGGACACTACTTCTAATATAATTTCTCATTAGTCACTAACAAAACAAAAAAAAAATGATTGAGTTTATGATTGTATCTAACTTTTGCAACTGTCGCCGAAAACAAAATGTTTTTATGTTAAGATTGGCTTTTTATTAATTATATTACACTTGTTTTGGAATTACTTTCAAATGTGCCATACATTATATATCTTGAATTGTCATTCTCTAATTCTTTAGTAATAACTTTAATACTTGGAGATTGTAATTAAAAAGGTTAATAATCTGCCGACAATTGGCGGTGAACGTTATGCATTATTTGTGTGAATTTAATGCAAATGTATACACGTCTACCGGTTTATCTATCCATTCAAGAAGGATTTCGGTAGCAAAGAACACTATCCCGAATTGCATCTCCGCCTCTATTCTGCTCCAGAGTTGCGTAGATAACTAATGTGATTAGTGCGTGAGTACCACCGCACTTATATCGCAAGCGAGATCGTGCACGGTAATATTCTAATGCGAACCGGAGATACGCAACTTCAATATGCGGGGCAAACTAGGCAAAAGCAATTTCTGAGTGTAATTAAATCGCGTTGTGATTTCGACGCGCGCTAATGCCGCAGCCGGGATATTCATTGAAATTTTGCACATCTAAGATTGGAATTCATATTTGTCAGTGCGAAAACGCCGAAAGTTTTCTCATGTAAACACGCATTAGCGTGCATTGGGGCGGCTGTCACTTGTTAGCTTCGCACCTCTTGCCTTTCAACACCTGCCCCAGGTGCCAAGACGGAGCGGATGTAAGAAAGGCGTCCGTATGTTACACTTAAACCGCAGTGCTAGATATTGATTGAACGTTGCGCCGAATGTTGGCACACGTACTGAACGAAGGCAGGTGAAGCACTAGGGTGAGAAAACAGGTTAGACCTTCTTGCGACAATGACGACGTTGAAGGTCTCGTTCTATCACAGCCGTTTGCAAGATGAAAAGGATGAGACTACTGAGGAAAGAAAGCAGTAGCCGCAGGGTTGCTTTTAAAAATGCACTCCTCGCACATTTGCATCGAACAGGCACGCATATTTTCTTCATATCTCACATCAGACACTCAAGTTCTCTTCTTTCGCGGCGAGCGGGGCGAATATATAATCTGGTATCATTCTAACTGCAAACAAAGTGCTCGGGAAATAAATCGATTGGGAAATTGGATATGCAATGAGGTGGACGGGGGATTTAAAATATGGAAAATTTCTGGATAATAATTCGCGCATATTTAGTGTGCGAATGGACGGTGGGCACGTTTCATTCCGCTCTAGTGCCTTGTTGTTGTTATCGGGCGATCGAATTCCCGATCGGCTCATTTTACAACACAGCTCCCACCCTTTTCCCCCAGCCCCAATCGTTGGTTACAATGCGGCGCAACACGACAAACGCATATACGCCGAAAGTTTAACCTCCACCAAACTCTATCCCTCTCACACGGCCCGGCGCAAAATGAGCGGAAGCCGCTCAGTGAGTGCACAGTGTAAACACACGTGCCAGCAATACGCTTTGCATGTTGTTGCTGTATCATCTACAACGACAGGGATGCGCTTTGCCGTGGCATGCGGCTCATCATCGTCGTCGACAATCGCCTGCTGTGGAATTGTGAAATTTATGCACATCAACATATATTGGGCGGCACTGAGCGTTGCGCTGTTTATCGCAGCGTAATTATTTATGAGTTTAATTGCATTAGTTTCAGGGGATAATTAGTATGTAACGACGGATTTACGACCGGTGTCGACTCGCAGCATAATCGCAATATACATTGGATTTTGCTAGTGCCAACAAACATTTATTTTGATTTGTAAATTGAATGCATGCAATTATATTCCGACATACCACCGAACAAGCTTTGATTGATTGTTTATTATTTTCAATATTTTCAATTTGGCGGTTGGGCCAATTTGAACTAGCTATATTGGAGCAAATGACATTTCGATGGATTGGTATTGTACGCCAGGGATGAACAATTTTAGCGCGGCCACAGTTTAACGCGCGTGTAACTATGAAAATAAACATTAAATATACCACTTCTGCATGAACGATTGGAGTGTGTTCAACGCAGGATGCTATAATTTACATTTCGATGTGATCGCATCCCCTTAGTAGCACATAAACCAGCCGGGTTGTGCATTCGACGCGAAAAACCGGCAAAATCAATATGGCGTGCCGCTGGTATTGGTACAAAGTTGTGGTCAGGGCCTGACATGGGCGCTGGTTCATTACGCGGATGTGAGAGCAAAATAAAATACTGAAATTTCATATTACGGTTCAGCGATCGGCCGGACAATATACGCATATTTCACCTGTATTAAAATTAATTATTTATTAACACACTGTCGCTGCGCAGGCGGCAAATGCATTTATTGTGATGTTGACCGTATTTCTCGTTTGCCATCTAGCAATTTCGCCGCTTTTAAACCAAGTGATTACATCGACGCTTTCTGTCGTGTGTACAACACAATGAGAACGTGAAAAGGTTACACAGTTTATTTTAATAGTGTTTCCATACCTCTTGCTTCATTGCACACTCACTGTTGCTATTTAGAGCATTGTTCACTACTAGAGTTTGTAATGAAAACAGATGACGCTCTGCTGAAAGTACCCGGGTTTGCTTGCTTTGTTCTTCTTTAATATTCGCTAGCGGTAACTATTTTTCTCTATGATTTAATTACACGATCATTAATGAGCAAACAGGAAATAACCGTCTAGCAGTGAGAGGAAGTAGAACGTCGCAGAGTGGTGTCAGGACTAAAGAGAATTCCGCGTGAAACCCATGAGAATCGCTATTCTCTTTTTTGCACGAAACGAGGAAAACCACTTGGCGATTGTTTTGCATATGCTTTTTTCTTTTTGCACCGTCTTTTAATTAAAAAAGACGAAATACGAAGCACAAATAATGCGAAAGTGATCTACATGCCATGCTTGCTATACTCTAGGCGCGGCTATGTTCAGATTGGGAAATGGAGACGGAAATATGAATTCACCATCATGCGGGCTGGAATATAAAGCGGCCCATGTTTCACGGGAAAACTGCAAAATTGGACCCGAGCACAACGCTTTATGCTTCGCAGTTTCGCTGCGAAATTCGTTGTGAAACAATCTGAAATAAAACAAATATTGTAATATCATTTGCATTATAAAAAGGAAGAAACGCGATAAATCTTCTGGTATATAATTCGGGGAGATTTATTGTTCTTGAGTAAATATAATCCTGCTTTTAATCTTAAAATTAGGATAAATTGCAGGTTTTGCTATGAGCAAAAATTGCTTTATTTAAAGACAAAGAGAGTGAAATGCGATATTAAAAGAAATAGTAGAGAACAATTTATTACCTCATAATACGAGCAGTATAATATTTTATTATTCATTGGGGCGAATGATTTAATAATGATTTGTCTATAAATATTTGGAGTAGAAGATTTGTGCTTTATAGAACTGTTTACGCTTTGAAATTAAATTACACCGTTGATTTAATAAAAAAAACAAAAGAAATTATTTTCATATTAGGTTTAGAGGATTTTATTAAATGTTGCTCAGAATTTATAACCAAAAATAGATGATAGGTTGATGATATTCTTTTGGATCCAATGATTTACCGCGTTTCCTTCAAATCTTTGGTTGATTTTTATTTCAACTCAATGTTGAATGGTTGATTCATGTTGGCTCAATAATGACCTAGTAAACCTACTTATTATTTTTTGCAACCAAGTTTTCTAGGTGAAAAAGAGAAAGAGAGTTTATAGAGAAAAAAAAATGCCAAAAAACGAATTAAGTCGATATAAGTCTATAAAATTTATTGTTTAGTAGATTTATTATTCTTTATGGTACATTTAAAAACATTGCTTACTTTTGAACAATCAAGATATACACATCAAATACAATGATTTTAAGTTTACAATGAAATGTAATAAAGTCCAAGTAAAAACTCTTCACCCTTCGTTTCTTGCACCCGTGCATAAAACCAAGTCTTGTCGACCTCGTACACAATGGTCATAACAACGACGTTCGCATTTGTTGGCGTTTTTCATCTCTCTAAAGCTCATCCACGCAAAGTTAAGTGCTTTTCAGGTCCCTGCCTGCGAGTCCGCGTTTTCTGTCGTGCTTATCAAGTTGACTCGTTTCGGTCTCCACTCGCACCGGCTGCGTCCTCATAAATCGGACAAAAAATATGTCAAATGTTCTCTTATTCAACGTCACTTTTTTCTTCGTTTGCTTATTTTATGTCACGTCACTATGGCCGCTGGTGTAAACTTGATTATGCATATGCGGGGCGCAGGCGTAAAGATGTAATATGAACGTTCTCTAAGAGGGTGTTTTCCAATCATATTTGTTGTCAAAACTTGTTGTGATTTTGTTTCTGTTTTTTTTTTTTTTTTTTTTTTATAGAGGGACCCTTTCAGTCGGACGCCTTGCTGGTGCCAGAAAATTGCCTCTTCGATCACATCCACAATCAGAGCAACTGCTGGACCTTCGGGCGTTGGAACGCCACCGCCGCCAATGCATGCCAGGAGCGTGGTCTTCAGTTGCGCTCGTTCGCCATGCTGCTCCCTTGTGGAATTTCACTCTTCAGTGGTGTTGAATTTGTTTGCTGTCCGAAGCACTTCAAAGGTCAGTAGAATATTTTATAGTAAACGTGGACACTCGAAGCGTTTATTAATTAGTGTCGTACGCATGCACCTTTTGGTAGATCCTTCTGTGTTTGTCCATTGTCTCACAGGCACGTGCCAGGGAGGCACGTCACGTAGTACACACGTGGAATAATTAAACCGAGAGCGTAATATATGGGGCCTAATTGTAAATCGCGCAATGTGCCTACGCTCATTAGTAATTTGTTTGCATCATGGTCATGCGAGCGGGGCATACGAAGGGAGGCGGCAGTGTGTGTTTAGGGTAGGCGTCGGAATAGGACACGTGTTTAAAGGATGGGAGGCAATTTTGACGGTGTCCCGTGCTTTTGGGGAAACTATGTCACAGTTTAAACTTGCATTTTTTATAATCAAAACTTATGAACGCGTTTTTCTGCGTTTTATTTAATTGTGTAGCTTGTTGATTATTCCCAACTTGGTTGAGACATGGGGATTTGATTTTGAAAATTTTAATTACGGTTACGAGTGCCAATGCAATATGCTGAGCGGCATTTGAGTGGTTTCGGCGTTTTCTGTTGTTGACATTTAAAATAAATAACGGCTACTAGATAAATAATTTTCTGTTGTTGGCTGGGTGTGCTCTAGATTTATTGACACTTTGTTAAATTAGATTTTTGGTTAAGAATACCAGAAAATATATTGTACTATACAAGTGAAACAAGGATTTTGATGCTGCTTATAATACAGGAACCGCACTATCGAATTGGCCGTCGGGATGGAAACTTGAAAGAGTGATTTTCCATGTCGACTAACGGCACTTTTGATAGCGAATTGAAACGGGTCGAAGGCCGGAAGTGTTTATTAAAAACGCAATTCGCCTGGATTGCTGGGTGTTGGGGATTACGATTTTTCTTTTTCTCTTCAATACTGGAGCTCTCAGTGCATACAGCAAATGTCGATTAGTGCTATTCAAATTCACATCTTAGTTTTTCTAAAACTATCATGGTGATGGATTAAACTTGGAAGTACGTTATCGCTGAATGGCATGCAAACAGTTTTTGGACATGTTTCTGTTTGGTGCTCAAACTCGGTCGGTGTGTAATAATGATAAAAGCTGGAAAGGTGATTTTATTACGTAATTTTCTTACATTGCGTTCCGCCAAGCATGCTGTGCAATTACGCGGCGTAATGAAGCTTGTGTGTCGCGCTCTTTAAGGAAAATGTTGCTCGGATATAAAACGGCGGGTAGAAGACCAGCCGCCTCGCCTCATGATCACATTGGAACGATCTACAGCCGCTGCTGAGTCTAAGGCTGCAACGTGCAGCTATCTCCACTTCACATTGCTAGACGACGCCAGGCGCATAACATCATTACGTGCTGAATTTATTTTCAAAACCGTCGCAGAAAATTATTAAAACGAACAACGAGCTGGCTCGCGCCGCACTTTACGAGCTTGCGCTCGTTTGCATGCGTTCATAATTACACGATTACAAATTGCGCTCGAACGCGGACTGGAAAAAAAACACGCATTCATTTATTCACCCATCATGGTGCTGGCTGGCCGTGTCGTGGCTTTGTTGATTATGCTTGCTTGCTTGCTTGCTTGCTTGCGCCGGTCCCTGAACAAACTACCCTACCGCAAGCACGGCACCTTAGCTGGCAGCGGCAATTTGTTCATAACTTTATTGCCGCTTGATTAATTACGAACTTATAGCGGGTGTTTAACTTGAAGCGGGTGTCAAGGGAACAGCGCTTTTCTTGCCTTATACACGTTGCTTGCAGGATGACGGCACGGTCTTTGAACCGAATCCTCAAAGTTATTACTTGTCCGGGTGCCTTCCCGCAACATTGTGCAAACCGATGTTTCCACTTTGCCCCAATGTGCTTACTGCCGCCGCCACCATTTAGCATTAACCTGGAAGGTAATTTTAATTAAGTCAAGTCCTCACGTCGCACTGCTGCAGCGCGTTATGGGGTGGGATATGTGCTTGTGTGCGGCACCACGCTAGATCTTGACAACAATGGACCGTAAATTATGTTAGGGCAGTGGCAATCTGGTTTGTGGGTTTAGGGCTTGCGATGAGAAACTGTTGCCAACTACCAGCTTTGTGTCATCGGCGTTTGGACAAAGTTCGCTTTGAGTCAAGTTTTGTAGTTTCGTTATTACCGAACATAATCAATGTTCTATGAGCACAAAAAGCAAATTTCAGCCAAGCCTTGGACCGTTCCACTCTACCGGCACTAGCGTGTGTACCCTTGGAGCAGAAAATTAATTTATTAAAAGTTTCATCGGCGATTGTTTATTATTTTATATTGTTTCATCTTACTATTTCTGCTTTTGACATGCTGATGGGACGACGCTGAACTGAATTTCGGATTGATTGCCATAATTATCGGATTGCTTAATATAGTTAAAAACAATTCAGAGAGACCACAACGGACCTTACTTGCCGTATAAAGAAAATAACCATTTTACAATGCTCCCAATTAATACTCCCCAAATTTAAATACCAAGTTTTGAGCGTGATGATAATCGCGAGAAATAAGGATTTTCTATTGGTATGCGCGAGGCAATATCTTCCTAACGAGATGGGATCTTTCAGCGCTAGCGTCCTCAATACTTTCCAAAGAGGGGTTGATGTCGGATTTAATAATGCCAGCGCGTCCTTCTCCGGTTTGATTTATGTTCTGGCAGATGAGAGCAATAAATTCGCCTCCTTCCTCATGCTCATTGTTGGGTGGCTTGGTTCGGATTAATTAATAATTGGCGCCGCGTGAGCTGTGCGCCGCCTTCGCGTGTATACGGCGGGCATAAGTTGAATAGAATGGAAGTGTCGACGGTGGCGGCGGAATGGTTTTCGTACAAAGTACTATTCACGATGGTGGTGGCTGGGAATATTTCGCGGATCGCACGTCGCCCGGGTCGTGGTTGGCGCGGCCCCGCTGAGCGGCCACGAGGCGGGACGAAGGAATGGATCCCTGTCGACGTGACACGTATAAATGGCTTTTTCGCGTTAAATCGAACACTTGGGTTCTTGCTTCTTGGTTTTAGCGAGTTTATACATCGGTAGCACTTACCATGCCAGCAGAACTGTCTACTTTGGGAAATATTTAAAGGTACGCTTAAACAGAAAATGCCCTTCGTTAGATACTGAAGATGAAAAACACTGTCTGAGCTAATACTTTTAGTTTTTCAATCAAAGCCATTCATAATTATCTCTCATGGTTAAATAAACCTATTTTTTGTGGTGCATTGAAGGGTATTTTATCCGGCGACACATCTAATCGCGTTAATAGAAGTTTTTGTTTAGTCTTTTTGTGTTAATATTTTACTGAAGTACTTGGTTTGTGTGAGATTAACGTGATTGCAACATTGCGCGAAAATTTATAATTCACCTAGGGAGATTATAGGGCTGATTGAATTTCGAAAGTCATGGTCCACTGAACGCGAATCTGTTTGAGATTATATCGGATCTGATTTTATCGTTTTGGCGGTCATTCGTCTTCTGACCCTTTCAGACTCATGAGCACCCTACTTGCATCACCCCAATTCTCCTAGCTCATTAATACCGCATCACAGGTGCAATTTTAATTGAATTCTATCTTATTTGTTTTTTGCAGACAACATGAAACCAGTCAAGAAACCTATTGACCTTGCCATTCTGAAGAGTGACCAGGATCTTCTAGATGCTGACGATGACTCTATGGATTCCGACGAGGACGACGACAAGGACGACTTGGATGATCTTGGCGATGACACCGAACTCGCCGACGATCCTAATGTGGATGATTTGGACGATGAAGATGATGATGAGTACGATGATTCTGATCAGGACTGGGACGTCACACCTTCGTCAACCACGTCGACAGCTAAACCCACGCCGCCACCGCCATCAACTACAACTACCCCAACAACAACCTCCATGCACACGCCTGACCCGTACTTCACTCACTTTGACCCACGCAATGAACATCAAAGCTACAAGGAGGCACAGGTAACGAATGTTAGATCCGTTGAATAATTGAAACGGTCGTCATTAACGGTAATTCCCATTTTGAATATAGGAACGCCTTGAGGAAACTCATCGCGAGAAAGTCACTCACGTGATGAAGGACTGGTCCGATTTGGAGGAGCGTTATCAGGACATGCGGGCAACCGATCCACGCGGCGCTGATGCTTTTAAGCAGCGCATGACTCAGCGTTTCCAGCAGACTGTGCAGGCTTTGGAAGAGGAAGGCGATGCCGAGAAGCATCAGCTTGCGGCTATGCATCAGCAACGCGTGCTAGCCCACATCAATCAGCGCAAGAAGGAGGCAATGGGCTGCTACACTCAGGCTTTGAATGACCAACCACCAAATGTAAGTTAACTGATGAATAATGGATTCATCTAACGATGGATGGAACTTTATAATGTGAGCGGATTATACTTTATACACATTTGTTGCGTATTGAGATAGCAACAATACCAAACAATGCCACTGTCGGATATTTCGCTTCGAACTATAATATTTGCTAGAGCCAACTGAGTGATAAATGATATCCGGCATGAGTTGATGAACTCATTTTACCACGTGTATGATGACATAATGCAAATTGGCTTAAAATTTAGTACCACCTTTCCATTGTATATCCGATCGAACGAATTAATTAATGTGTCCATTTTCATTTTGTAGACTCATCGCGTTCAGAAATGCCTGCAGAAGTTGTTGCGCTCGTTACACAAAGATCGCGCACATGCCATCACTCATTACAGACACTTGCTGTCGAGTAGTTTGGAAGCGGCTGCTCGCGAGCAGCCTCGAACTTTGGAAAGGCTCACAGACATTGACCGCACCGTCAATCAGAGCATGCAAATGCTGAAACGCTTCCCGGAACTGTCTGCCAAGATCGGACAGTTGATGGATGACTATATTCAGGCACTGCGTTCAAAGGATGAGACGCCCGGTGCACTCCTTGCCATGACGGCGGAAGCCGAACAAGCCATCTTGGATAAATACCGCGATGAGGTGGTGAGCAAGCAGCAGGAACGTGAGCGACAGCGTGTGCAGGAAAAGGCCCGTAAGGAGCAGCGTAAAAAGGAGCGCACTGAATTGCGTGAGGAGAAGAAACGCGTTGAGGCTGTGCTAGGCAAGAAAATTAGCAATTTTGACGCGGAAGACATGGAAGATGAATCGTTGCCTGAGGACAAAACTACCATGTCGTCAACTTTCGGAAGCACTGTCTCCGAAATTATGAGTAATTCCATTACCACCGTGGATGATGAAGATGTACCGCCACGCCATCGCGAAGTTGATGATGCCGCAGTGCAGCAGGCCGTCGAGGATGTGGCTGCCGTTGCCCATCAGCAGGATGTCATTCGAATTGCACATGCAATGACTCATGACTTTGGACACGGCGAGCCCGTAAGTTACCTTTCCACAACGTCTCCAGGATTATGATTTTAATTGTTACTTGTATTTATTTAGAGCTACTCTGTTCACCGCGAAGTATACGGACGTAGAGATGGGCGTAGCGTGTACTTTACGCTCGCATTCGCCGGAATGGCCCTGATGGCCGCAGTCGTCGTGGGCATTGCCGTTGCTAGACGTCGATCAGCACGATCTCCTCAAAGTCAAGGATTTATTGAGGTTGACCAGGCGGCCACGCCAGAAGAACGACACGTTGCGAACATGCAGATCAACGGCTACGAGAATCCCACCTACAAATATTTCGAAGTGAAGGAGTAAACTACGACACGCTTGGTGTGAGAAGAGATCTGTATAACAAAATGAAAAGATTAGTGTAGTAGGGCTTTATTTTTCGAACTGCGTATTTAGGCACTGGGGAATTAACATTCCCTGCTGCTGGGACCCAAAGCAATGATGTCACTTACCAAATGCGGGGCAGATCAGATCCACCAATTCAACAACGTAAATCAACAAGAAACGTAATCAGAACGATGATATGATCTCCAAGCAGCAGGGATTCGTTTGTTGTGTTTCGTTTTTATATGTTCATTATTATTAGCGCCGGTGACGCCGAGGATTTGTTACGTTTTTATTATTGTGTTCATTTCGCGTATGCCATATCAATATTTTATTGTATGTAGTCCTTAGGTTATATATATATATATATACGAATCATTCCACAACACACACTCACTTGTTTGTAATTGTTGTTATGTTGTTCAGCGTACTTAATACTTTTCCACTCGAGATGATGCACCACGTAGGCAGCGCTGCTGGGGCTGCACGTTCGACGTCCATCGACACCCCGCATGGCGCAGCTAGAGCACATAGCAAATAACCAACTTATCACTACATAATCTATAATATAGATAGAGCTATACATAAGAGAACAACCATGAAGAAATCAATATTAACTTAATGAACAAGTTGGTTCGAAAGTGTCTTAGTAGAGTTCAAGAAAATCGTCACAGCGTCAGGCGCGTGTCCGTGGGCGTCGTATTCGGATGTAACCGTAGCTTAAAGAGAATATTTATAAGCAAGAAAATGAAGCAAAAAGTAACAATAATATTTACTATTAATTTCACATGTGCAAACGTTCTTGGAACGGCGGCGAGTGCGTGGCGTAGGACGCCTCCGATGCACCTGGAAGCATTCTGCACGTGTCAGTCCATGTTTTTGAAAAACTTTATTACTTAAAGAAACTTTGATTGAAATCAATATTAAAATAATTGATCGATAAATATGCAACCGCAGCTGATCCAGCTGGAAGGAATCTTTGTGCATCTAATTGTAAAGGGTGCCGGCAGACGGCGGCGGCTTGATGTTTTACGCGCGAAGATTGCTTTCTTCATGGAGCAGTGGCGAAAATAATCGTAATCATATAATTTAGTCAACGGAGTGTCGTGAGAAGTTCATCCCGCCTCGAGGAGTATGCTCTGTGTAGACAATGCATTCGCGCATTCGAGAACAATAACTATTCAAGCTTATACGATGCGTCGTGCTTTTCGCGATACTTCACCAAAATAACATTCTAGCTAGATGTAAACGGTATATTTATAGACCCTCCATAACTTGAAAATACCTAGATTATATAAACGATGCATGTCTATCCTTACCTTGATTCAAGCTTTTTGTACAAAGTAATTCATTTTATTTATTGATATTGATTATACATAAAGTATATATATATATTATATATAAAATATACATAAACCGCTTCGTCACGGAACCGCTCCCGGCCGTATATTTAGTAAGTAATCGTTGCGAAACGAGGGCGGCGCTCTGATATTTACAAACTAAAATATGAGACAAAAACAAGCATGAAAGAATTATGATATACATAATACAAAATGATTCATGATGATGAGCACAATAATTAATTAAATGAATTGAGGAAATTTGCGCAGTGCGATGGGTCTATCTTAATGTTTATGTAAAAATGTTTATAAATGCAAATTAAAGCGATGAAAACGAGTTGGCGGAGGAGGCGCGTTAGACAGGCGTATGAAACATTAATTGCAAATGTATTTACGAATCAGTTTCGGAGCAGTTATGGAACAAATAATTTGGAAATACTCTTCGCACGTCTGTGAATATACTGAAACGAACTTGTATGTCTTTCTTTCGGCAATGAATGTGTTTTTACCATTTCCGTGCATTCGTCATTATTTTAAATTTAAAACTCATGGATTGCAAAGCATACAACCAGGTTTTAAACAAAAGCAAATCGAATTGGTGCACCCGTGCGAGTGCGAAAGATGGAGAAGACGCCCTCCTTGGTCCCTTGATGGGCAGTTTCTTCGTGGCACCCGCACCAACGCTTTGTTCATGACGGCCATGTTACTGTCTGATATTTTCAACTTATGTACTACATGTGTAACGACAGTATTCGATTCCAATGTTCTAATTGTTACGTACACACAACAGCGGTCGAGTCATTGATTGGCACATGCAAACCGATGTCCTTTATAACTTACTACGAATCTCTGACTATCTATCAATAGCATAATAATAAAATAAAATTAACGATAGATAGTGAAGAATCTAAAGAAATAATTAATGAAAAGTGTGTCGTTCGATGTGAATACAATATAAAACATAGTGATTAGGTTCTTATAAAAGAAAAATGATCAAAATTAATATGTTGAATACGAATAATATGGATTCGTGGGATCATTATGTGTTTAATGTCCAAAAACCAAAGCGTAATAATCTAAGCGTGAGCATTCAACACCGTGTTTCGTCTTACTAAAATTATATCTGCAAACATGATCGATCCGCAAATTGAAATTATTAGTGTTAGTCACCTAGTAAGTATATGTTTTGTGGCCATGTAATTTTAAATTTAATGTAATAAAGAGTTAATTATTTTAGATTTACTCAAACAGGCCGATTTAGTTTTGATTAAATAGCAAATTGATTTTGAGTAAATCGGGATTTTGACGCCTACACCTCAACGAGATAATGTAACACTGGAATAGCAACGGATTTGTAATTTATTAAGAAAGGTAGGTGGTGCCTAAAATACAAGTCATGTTTGAAATTATTTATCTATTAATAACAATTTTATACAGAATTTACGCGACAATGACAATGATTTGAAAGGCTTAGAAAAGCCCAGCGTCATATTATGTTTTCACTGAATCCAGTCCCAATAACTACGGCTAATGACTATAGTAGTTGATACAGTAGATGATGTAGTGAAGTCCACTCAATAGACAATAGTCCACTCCAGAAGAAATTTTTAGTTTTGCAAGACTTGAAGACAATTCGAAAATTACCAACAGAAGAAGTCACCACACATCCTTTGAAAAAGCATGGAATTGACAATTACCTGAACAAATTATCTGTAAAATAAATTTAAAATATTACAGATCCCAGAAAAGTAAAAGCAAATTTAATGCATATCACATTTAGTCAGACATTTTAAACCATCATTAAAGCATATCTCCACCTTCAGTGGAAACCGCGAAAGAATCCAGAGTTTTCTCATCATACGACAAATTAGATATATATAATAACAAATAAACATACCTTGTATAAAGTATCCCTATCCTCACAGCATCATCGTTCGATAAACAGCGCTTGATCACTAAAATAATGCGTGAAAAAAATATTAAGTCGTTCATAAATGAGTAGCCATATAATTTGTTGCAGTACAGTGTATTATATCGACTATTATAGAAGTTGACAAATATAGCGAGCACAGCAAATAATCTCCACAGAAAAAAAAAAACGCCACACTAGCCATTGATTCATGCTATGTGGAGCTGGGTCTGCGGGTGTAATAGAAAGTAATGAAGTAAACTTACAAATCCACATTCGTTTAGGGTTAGCACAGACACCTTCCACGACAAGCCCAATATAAGCGACATCAGACCTGCATCTAAAAATTTAAGAAACACTATTAGGAATGTGTATAATGCTAAATAAGTAAAGTTTAAATTTGACGAAATCAGACAAATTAAGCCATCATTAGAGCATGTCTCTACCTTCAGTAGAAACCGCGAAAGAATCCAGGTGTTTCTCATCATATAAATAATTAACTCTAAACATTTATGTACTCCACTTACCTTTGTTCATTGCAGCTTTTGCATAACCATCCATATGAATAATGATCCTTAATAAGAAGAACAATTGATATCTACAACAATAAAAATTAGTAAGCACTCATTAAAACAATATATGCCTAAAATCAAATTAATATTAAGCATGTAGCAGTACAGTGTGTTACAATGATCATTATTGAGATAACCAAATATAGCAAGCACAGCAAATAATCTCCACAGAAAAAGAACGTCAAATTAGCCATTGATATGTTGCTATATGAAGCTGGGTCTGTGGCATTGTATCAATGATATTCACAAATACACATAAATAGTAAATTAAACTTACCACATATTAATCTTTTCATAAATAATTAAAAAGCAATAATCCACCATGCCAACAAATATTTGTTCTAGAAATGGGCTAAAAAATAAATAAAAACCATTGTAAAAACCCAACAATATCTTATTTAAAATATAAATAAATAAAATAGATATCAGACAGATTAGGCCATCAGAAGAGCATGTCTCTCCCTTCAGTGGAAACCGCGAAAGAATCCAAGGTTTTCTCATCAGAATTTATATAAAAAAGAGAATATAATCTATAAAATACATACCCCATAACACATTTCAGCCAAGAAACTTTCGGAATTAAGGAACTTCCTTCATCATGTTATGTTAACCTCCTGAGAAAATGAGGTTGTTAGCAATACATTCACACATATTTGATGTAACACACTCCATCACGACCAGTCAATCTATAAATAAAGCAGACATTTTAGGTCGTTTTAGGGCAATGAAGAACACGCGGTCGTATGAAATAGAGGTTAGAATGTTGCAGTACAGTGTATTATACCGATTATTAGACAAATCGGCAAATATAGCGAGCACAGCAAATTATCTCCACAGAAAAAAACGCCACACTAGCCATGAGTATGTGCTATGAGGAGCTGGATCTGTGGTATTGAAACAAAATTATTTAAAACTTTTTATGTTAACACGTGGTATTGCTTCCAAACCAGCACACGGCAGCGTAACATCGGTGCACATAATCAATATATTGACTGCGTCAACGCCTTCTCCAATTTAAATTTTAATTTACAACATGATAAAGTGAGAAAAAATAGTTATTTGTGCTGAAGAAATTAAATATACAAATAATAAAGAACTTACCCGCCTTGGCAGCACAACGAGAAGGGGACTTGGAAAGAACGTCGCTGGCGATCGTACAAATTTATATGGTACGCGTGCAGACCAATTCTGGAATCCCCACTTTTATTTCATTGGTGCCTCCCTCTAGCTTTCTTTATTTGATCTCTGAAAGAAGAGTCGCAAGTGCGCCTGCAATTTTAGCGTGCTTATTAGAAAGGCGCTAAAATTTAAAAAAGTAGTGAAACTCAAAAGAAATACTTATATAATATTTCTAAATTCATCATTATTCATTTTAGAAATAATTCATAATTAAATACTGTTGATATTGGATTTATAAGATGTTTATTATATATTTTCTACATTATCAATATAAATATTTAAATAACATAATTATATAGATTTAGATTTGCAAATAAATAGATAACTATATAAATTAACAAGGTCAAATAAGAAGTCCTAAGAATGCTCAATTGGAATGTTCTTCCAGTCCTCTTCTCTGTCATTCTCAATTGGTGCAAGTTTCGGGGCTGTAATGGAAAGAGACCCTGCAGTCGTGAATTTAGATGTCATTTTCTCCAAGTCAAATCCATCTGGAACCATGTATTTCTTCATGTAATGCCGGAAAACGTATCCACTTTCACCGCCCTTGCCTTCATGTCTGGCTTCAATAGAAAGCACGTTGTCATTGTCGATTTTCACCGAGATTTCCTCTGGTTTAAACTCAGGCAAGTCTAGTTGCACGTTAAAGTTATCACTATGAACGACTTCGTCATTTCGCTTGACCAGCGAATCATCTGACTTTTTATGAAGGCTTCGTCTTCTTGGGCAATTCGTATGATTTTGGGGTTTTGGTCGTCTCAGTAAGATGTACGGATGGAAATTTGTCTGTTCGTCAAGCATATCAAATACGCTTTCCATTGGAGAACCAAAATCTTTAAACTCGTCCATGGTTGTAAATCTTGGAATTATTGTAAGAACCATTTTTGTATCTTGGTATTATTTATGCCGTCTCTCAAATCACTTCTTGATTGAATTGTATGTTTACACTGTTGGAAACTCTGCTGTTATATTTCTAGTTGTGCTCACTTTGCTTGTTTGAAGCGAATTGATGAACAGGAATCACTGCGCCACCTTTTATTTCTAGCACGGAGTTATTCTAGAGTGTTCGGGAGTCACTCTAGTGACTCCACAACAACTAGAACTGTTCATAGAACCGATAGATCTAGAGCATCCAGAATGCTGGTATATACTCCTCTCAATTTTAAACTATATTAATTTTAGAAAATGGTGTTTCCATTATTAAAACCCAAAGCAACTGCAGTTCTAGAAACATCTCAAAATCATAAATTAAATTGATTATCTAGAATTGATAGAGGCATATTCCACCAATTCTAGATAGTCGAGAATCTGTAGATCTATCGGTCTTGCTGTAACTCTACAGTTCTTGATACCTAATCACAATCATAATTTTATTTATTTATTTTTCTTTGTACCCATCCACGCGTAGTGTCGTGATATGTGACTTGCAAGCGTATTGTTACCCATGCTGGTTATAAGCCGGCACCGTACTCATTCTCTCAGTACAAGCCAAAAAAGTGTAAATAGAAATTTTTCATCTTGTTTTATTCGTTTCTCCATCAGATATTTCCTTCGGTAGCTTTGTTTACATACCTGTCTATAAATTCTGTCACATTTTTAAAACAATTTAATGTTTTTTAGACATTATGAATTGTTGACATTTTTCTATCCTGATTCCATTAGAAGAACAAATCAAAATTAATAGAAATTTATATAGCAAAATCAAAATGGCAAAAATAAAGAAAAGAGGTCCAAAGAAGGAATCTTCTAAACTCAAAATTAAGAAAAAGCCGCCAACTGCAAAGAAGCTTGAAACTGTATTTGCCTTCATCTCTATGCTCTCAAGAAGGATGCCGGAATCACCTGCCAAAATAGCAATTAAAGGAGCACAAGCATGGGCAACATTGTCCACGGAGGAAAAGCGCATCATTGAAAAGGAGATGGAGCGGAAGAATCGTCTTAAGGCACGACGAAAACGAAATGCAGCACGACAAATGGCGAAAATGCGTGCTTTGATCGGTACACCGGCCAAAGGTTAATGTCTGAATAATTCTGAATGACTACATTGTGAAAGTTATCGGTATAAAATTTCTTTGTTACCGAGGAATGACAATTCATTAAATTTATCAATGATCAACCTCAATAAAACATGTTTGCTGCTATTTTAAACGAAGAATTTATGCAAACGTTTTACTCATAAACAACTCAAACCACAATAAAGAATTCAAAGAAAAACAAAAAGTTGTTTCTTTACAAAGCCTAGTAGATGGTAATTTTATATCATTTCAAATGCGCGCATCGTATTGCATTTTGTTTAATTTTTGTAACAAATTTTTGTTTCGGATGAAACAGGCGGCCCAAAATCAAATAAAACAAACCAAATTTACTTTGCATACCACGAAAAGGTGGCACCACTGAAGATGTCGCAACGCCTCATAAACGAAGTAAACACGTAAACAGCATAAACAAACCGCGTGCAAACATTGCCAAATTTCTAGAAATTACATTCTAGACTCAGGCATGCTGGGTTTTTCATTAGGTTCTGGGTGGGTCGGCTCATTTATTAGACCAGTTATGTAATTAGTGTACTCTCAGAGAACCCCCATAGTTTAAATTGCAAGATGGTTTTCTGTTTTGTTCCTAACTGTAAACATTACAGTGAAAAGAATATCTGCAAGTGGTTTGGATTCCCAACGGATCCTAAATTACTGAAGAAGTGGACTGTACTAATTAGGTATGCATATATGTATATTATATTAACATTGATCTGGTTGACAGTGGTCAACATGTTTTAGCCGGAAAGATAAAAGACCAACAAAAGCATCTAGAATTTGCTCCTGTCATTTTGTTGATGAGGATCGCAACAATGGACCTACTTTATTTGAGGATAGTGAAGCAAAACATTATTTAGATAGGCTTGGAAGGCCACCAAAAGTATTGTAAGAATACTGGATAATTATAAGCCAAATGATGTCAAAAAACAATTTCATTTTTTAAGAAAACAGCCAGGATCAGGTAGTGTAGAGGAAATCCAAGGAAGCACTAGTAATACAACACCACCTACAAGTACCATACAATTAGCTGCAAAGAATTCCTTTCTTCAACAAGAGTTGGCCAAAGCCAAAACAGAAATCAAATCATTAAAAGCATTTTCATATAGGCATTTCAAAGCAAGTGACAATAAGCTACTGCTGTGTCACAGAAAACGCCCACATGATAGTAGAGATGAGACAAGGCTCAAAAAGACCAACTTTGATGGGATTATATTAACAGTCAATGCTTTTACAGTGAAGATGAATGTACAAGACTTTAAGCCAGAAGAAGTGAGTGTAACAGTTGATGGTAATGTGGTTATAATTGATGCTAAGCATGATGAGAGATCAGAGGGCAATGGATTAGTTTCTAGGCACATAGTAAAGAAATATACCATTCCAAAAGGGTTTGATGTAGGTGAAATTAATGAGTCTATATCAGGTGAGGGACAGTTGGCAATTAGTGTGCCAAGATTTGAAGAAAAGCCTGAATTTCAACAATTATAATTTGTTTTAATTGTACTAAACTGTACTGCATTTTGTAAGGTTGAAGATTTTATGTATTATGATTTTTTATTTGAATTGATCAAGTATTGTATAGTAAATATGTAAAATTATATTTCAAAATATTTATATGAATTATAATAAATGATTCAATGATTTTGTTAATGTTGATATTTGATTTGTAGTTTATTTATTAAAACTAAACTGGCTTGAGCTTATTAGCTTTGCAGCTTGATACTGAAGAATATAATACTCTCATCATACTGAAGTAGGCAAAAGCAGTAATGATAATTAAGACGTCAATTCGAAAGCACCATTTTCATATAAACATATTAGAAAAACTAATAATAAATTAGTTCAAACAAAATAATTTAGAATTTCAATTGATGTTACAAGTTGCAATATGGTTGCAAAGTAACAACGATAACCTTAAAAATACCGACGACGGTCAGCAGGAGTCTACGAAATACAATTTATAATGGCTTTAACGAGGTTTAGAAATTTCACCACATTATTGAGGAAACCTCAGGCAATTTCCGTGCTTCAATCAGAGCAAACACTCCATACAACAAACGTACAAGATGCACGGCAAAAGCGTGACGATTATAACCCGAAGCACTGGTTAACATACAATGATGTTGTTTATCCCCCACAAAAACCTGGTGAAGAACCACGACCAGCTGTAAGCACTTTAATAATATGATTATATTGGTTGATACTTACCCCTAGTAACCCTTCTTGTTATATTTTAGTTTGTATGCCATCAGAAGACAAATATAAAATACAGTCCATTCAAAATGTGGTATATTGCCTGCTTGGTAAGAGGGATGACTGTTGATGAAGCTATTAAGCAACTGAAGTTTGTCCCAAAGAAAGGTGCTCAATTTGTTAGGGAGGCAATAGAAGAGGCCAAGGAAATGGCAGTGAAGGAACATAATGTTGAGTTTGGAACTAATTTATGGGTTGGTAAGTATAATGGATTGAAAAAAGTTTAGTTATTCACAGGGCAATTATTTTCATATATATCATATGTTTATTTGCAGCAGAATCATTTGTTGGCAAAGGACAAGTAATTAAGGGTCTGAGGAGGCATGCTAGAATGAGAGCTGGCCATGTTAAATATGTCCATTGTCATTACTTTGTAAGATTAGAAGAAGGTAAACCACCAAAGGATTATTATATTAAAGTTGGTCCAACAACACCTAGTGAACAGCTGAAGGAATGGTTAGAACAAATGAGGAAGAGGAAAATTACTGGATCTTTGTAAGATAGTTTGTTGGTAATAAAATTAAGACAATTTACTGAATTTTTTTGATAAAATTTACTTATGGTGTCACTACAAGTTGGTAGACCCGGCATTGAACGGTACTTTCTTTTTGTGTTAACATATATGTCACCCGTCGCATTTGGTCGTAAACTAAGAGGCAATTTGAAATAATACACCTAATACCATGTAAAAAGACATGTGGAAAAATCGAAAAAAACGCTAATAAACCGTTTCAGTTCAACTCGCAAAACGGATAAGTTCATAGTAGTTTAATAGCTTGCCTCAACAAGGTGCAACTGATTACATAAGCCAATCAATACAATGATTAATTTACCAGAAACAATTGCTTTGAAATATCATTCTTTGTTAAAACAAAATAGGACTGGATGGACATCATATTACTGAACCCAGTGTTCTTACACAGGTCAGAATATTCTTTCAAAAGCAAGTTACTAGAGGTCTTCCCTTATTATTATATAAGGACAAAAATAATCCTTTTTGAGCTCCTTTAAAAAATATTTAAGTGTATTTAATAAACTGTATTGTTTACTTAATCCACAAAGATACTACAGATAGTATAATAGTTGATGAAACCATATCCAACCAGGGGTACTCCAAAAATTTTTACAACTTTAGCTTAGTTCTGCGCCAGTGACGCCTCTTGGCGTTGTACCTTAAACAAAATAGATTTGATTATCATCACAAATTAAATAATTTAAGGTTAAACTAAGCTACCATATGCAAAGAAAACTATTTTCTTCAACAAATTGTCATTATTAATCATGGACAATAAGCACAAAACGTTCAGCTCTTAGACCATACAATTACTGACAATTGATAATTGTTTTAACAACATACCTAATTGTGTTTCCAGTTCTCATGCGAACCCATTGGGGGATTGGTCTGTTTTGTTTGAGTTTTTTGGCAAGCTTGCGCTTGATAATAAACGTCTTATGGGCAGACTAGAAAAAATATAGATTATACAATATATGCAGTGTATCCAAAGATTAATTTTAATTCTTGTGATACATGGATGATGCAGAATACCCGCGATTTTTAAAGAAACTCACCATTGTGTCGTTCCCTACGCAGAGACCGAGAGGAAAAGAATTGACGAGCAGAAGGCGTAGTTGCAAAGTTGATTTACTACTCTAGCGCCCTCACTATTGTCGTTTCGAAATCTTGAACTTTGAATTTAATTTCAATTAAACTTAAATTAATGAATATTAATAAAAATTTATAAATTTTTTATATTATTAAAGATTTCTATTTATTTATTAAATGCCTTGGTAGCACACTGAGCAGCGCGTTGCCTCACGAGTCAGTGGGTCACTAGGTCGATTTTCGACAACTACGTTTTTGGCAGCGTTGCAGTTTAAAACCAAGCTGAAAGTTTGCATCCTACCGAACAGAAAATCGGTGACGGTCTATAACCAGTGTGGTTGCAATACACACACCACGACGCCCTTCATCCGAAAATTGAGTATAAAAAAATTAAGATTGATGGTGCTGATGATTTTTTATTTTTGTATAGAGTAAAGGTAGTAAATGTTCAAAAATAAGAGTGTAATATTTTTATTTTATTTTAGAATGTATTAGATATATGTACATAAAAATATTAATTCTATATCAATTATAATATAAATTAAATATTTTAACAAAATGAAAATTTGTTAAATTAAAAACAAATCGTCAAACTTTGCAAAGATTTGAAACACCGCCTTCACCATAGATTTAGTACGCACCTTTTGCAATGATGTCGCGTTTGTAGCCGGTACAACCGCCAGAAGAAATTCGTTCACATTTTTTTACCAACAATGTCGATTACCAAATATTGCAAACATTAATTCTACCAAAAATAACGCCCACATTATCACTCGGCCATACCTTCAACTTTTTTAATTGCGTACCGGGTTTTCGTCACTAATTTAACTAAATCGTTATCAACTTAGGCTAGGTCTAGTATGCTAGGTGATACTTAAGTGCCATGCTGTTTTGTTTTTATGACATGTGTGCAGTTGAAAAATCACGAATTCAAGAGAGTCACAAATTTTGTAAGTGTAATTGTTATCCAAATATGTTAGCATTTAGTTTGGCTGAACCCTAAAAGTGGTTTGTTGGCAAATTACAAAGGTTTTGCCACATAAAGCAACAGCTTGCATTTCCAAAAGCATGCCTACATCAAACATACTCCAAATCTAATCAGAAATGTTTTCTCTTGTAGCAGTGAGTTAGTACAACCCACGTCCAAATGGCTGGGCCTGATGTAGCAGCAATTGCTGCTGATTTAGCACGAGCTGTTGAGCTCACTATGAGCCCAACAGCATCACAGACTGATAGGCTCAAAGCCTATAATGCCTGTGAGAGTTTTAAGGAGACATCACCTTTGTGTGCTGAAGCTGGGTTATTTCTTGCTGCTGGCACACTAAACAGCATTATATCCAGGCATTTTGGATTGCAGTTGATGGAACATACAGTCAAGTATAGATGGACACAGATATCACAACAAGAAAAGATATTTATTAAAGTTAGTTGTTTAAACAACTATTTAATATTGATAACATATGTGTCTTATGTTTAGGAAAATGCTATGAAACTATTAGCTGCTGGTGGCATTGGTGATGAGCCACACATGAAAGATGCCCTCAGCAGAGTGGTAGTTGAAATGGTGAAGAGAGAATGGCCACAACAATGGCCAGGACTTCTTGCTGAATTATCAGATGCATGTGCTTGTGGAGAGTTGCAAACTGAACTAGTTCTATTAGTTTTCCTTCGCCTAGTGGAAGACGTCGCTTTACTTCAAACGTTAGAGTCGAATCAGCGACGTAAGGATATCTATCAAGCATTGACAACCAACATGGCAGTGATTTTTGACTTTTTCTTGCGACTAATCGAGCTGCACGTAGGACAGTTTAGAGTTTCTGTTGAAGGAGGTAATCAAGCTAAGGCTACCTCGCATGGACGTGTCGTACAAGTCGTCCTTCTGACTTTGACTGGATTTGTCGAGTGGGTTGGCATGACACACATCATGGCGCACAATGGGCGACTGTTGCAGATTTTATGTTTGCTTTTGAATGATAATGCATTTCAATGTCCTGCAGCAGAGTGCCTTTCACAGGTAATTCTGCTCAATGTCACTTAAATGTGATTGATTTTAACGCCAATTTCTTCTTTCTCAGATTGTAAATAGGAAAGGAAAGTTGGAAGAACGCAAATCGTTACTTATCCTCTTCAACGACGAAGCCATTCAATGCCTAGTAGCTGCCACCAAGAATTTGTCTGTTGACTTGGATGAACAGAGTTATCTGTTTAAGAAGAAGCTAATTCAGGTGCTCAATGGTTTGGGCACACAAGTTTGTTCCCTATGGGGTAAGGATGGCATTGGTCGTCCTGCCAACTTTGTTGCATTTCTAGAATCTCTGATTGCATTTTCCGGACATCCGAGTTTAACACTTGCGCATCAAGCAAATCCAATTTGGAACAATATGATGAAGCATGAGCAGATCTCTCGAGACCCCGTGTTTTTGTCGTACATTCCCGAGTGGTTACAGCGTACTGCACCGAAGATAATCAAATTGAACTATCAGAGCAACAAGTCTAATCCGGCAGTACCGAATCTACAAGATGCGTTGGCATTTGTTCGTAAGGAGTTTGATAGTGAAGAGGAATATTCAATTGTGTTCTACCAGTCAAGATCGGAGTTTCTGAATAACTTTAGGTAGTTTTAAAAATGTTAAGTGTTACTCTATATTTTATATCTTGTCTTTCTTTAGACAAGCAACTGTTATTGCGCCATTAGTGACGTTTGCGTACGTTGAACAATGGTTAGTTAAATGTTTACAAGTCCCCAACGTGACGTTTGGACTAAGTCTCAGCGATCCTGTCTATTTAGAATGGGAGGCATTAGCATCCTTTTTGGACAGCATTCTAAGTCGTGTTTTGCAAACGCAAGAACGTCCTTCGGTAACTTCTGGATTGACTTTGCTACAATTGTGTTTGACGTATCAACCGGTAGATCCTCTGATACTCTCAACTTTATTGACATGCATTTCTGCACTTTTTGTTTTTCTGAGTATGTCTTCGGGACAAATGGCTCCTGCTAGTAAGTTTCACCAGTGTGGTTGCATGTAATGAGTGTTTTAATTTGTTTTCTTTTCAGTAAACCCTGTAGCAATGTCCGGAGCTGCCCTTCTTCCCCAAGTTCTCGAAAAAATCTTCTCTGCACTGGTGTATTCTCCCGCTGGACAAAGCAAAGACACTCGCTCACGTGCTGTCAAGAATGTTCGTCGTCATGCTGCCTCTCTAATGGTAAAAATTGGTAACAAATATCCACTTTTATTGCTCCCAGTTTTTGATCAAATCCGAGTAACCGTGGAAAACCTCTCGCGCCACACTGGCCCCGAACAACTCTCTATGCTTGAACGTGTTACCCTACAAGAGGCCTTGCTTTTAATCTCGAATCATTTTTGTGATTACGAGCGCCAGAGCAATTTTGTCGGTGAAGTTATGCGCGATGCCAATGCTCAATGGGTGTCTATTGCGAATACAGGCGCATTTAAAGGTGCTGCTGATTTCATGTCATTCGTAGGATTAAATAAACCCACAGACTTTCTGGACGATTGCGGACTTAACCGCAGTAACCTTGTGTTTTGTGTGAATTTGCTTTTGGGAGCCGTAAAGAGGTGTAATTGGCCTGATGATCCTGAACGTGCAACTCGGGGTGGGTTTGTCGTGGCTCATACAGAGTCCGGCAATCCAGTCTGTCGAAATCCAGCTGCACCACATGTGATTCCATTATTATCACATGTGCTGTCTTTGATTCGAATATTCAACGAATTATTCTCGCCGGAGGCTCAAGCTGTGTTGAATCACAACTATAATGGGTGCTTGAATATGTTGGAAGTTGAACGCGCTAATTTACTTGGTTTGGTGGGACATACTCCGGAACTGAATGAGAATCTAGGTGGGCAGAGCCCGGTTGAAAGGATGCAACGGTTTTTGACTGGATTGCATGAAAGTTGCTATCATTTGATGGGATCCATTGGTTCAAGCCTAGGGAGAGATTTGTATACTTTACCGGATTTGGGGCCTGCCATTGTTACTAGTGTTTTGGAATGGTTACAAGTAAGTTACGCAAGCAGTAGACTTAATAACAATCGTCAATTAATATTGCTTTGTTCTAGTTTATTCCAGATCATCGAATTAGACCAATTATTCGTATATTTTTGAAGCCATTTATATACTCGTGCCCGCAGCCATTTTATGAAGTGGTTCTACTACCAATTATGAGTCATTTAGCGCCGATAAGTAAGTCTTATATTTAATCATCACATTAATGTTTTAATTACACGATTTTAATTGCATAGTGGCTACTCGTTTGCATACTAAATGGAAACAAGTCAACGAACTGAAAGTCAAGGAAGCACAGGAAGACAATAATGCCGACGCCCAGGAGGTTCTTGAGGATATACTCACTCGCGCTTTAACCCGCGAATACCTTGATTTACTTAAAGTAGCTCTTGTTGGTGGTAGTCTTACTCCAGATAGTTCCTCACCTGATACTATGGAGACAGAAGATCTTAGCATGGACTCACCAACTCCATCTGCTCGGACAAATCTTACAAATGAAGTCATCTCCGATTTGGGCACACTTTTATTACGCTCGGAGAAAACTTGCCAGTCCTTGGTTTTGACTGTTTTGGGCGCATTATCTTGGATTGATAGTAATGCTTCTCTTAAAGCTACATACCTATGTGGTCCTATTATAAGATTATTGGTTTCTGATAATTCACTCAATGGCGAAATGGCAGCTCATATTATGGCGGCGGTTTTGAATGGCATGACTCTTCATGGTCAACATGAAACTAATCAAGGATCGTTGCTTACATTGGGTGCACAAATGTATGAGTTGTTACGTCCGACTTTCCAAGAAGTTTATGCTGTTATGCAACAGATTCCTGGGATCAATCCTGTTGATCTACAGAAATTGGATGAACGTATTTCGGGCCAGACTAGTAAAGGAAACAAGGTGGAGAAGGTCAAGAAAGATTTGTTTAAGAAAATGACAGCACCTGTGTGTATTAACTCACTTTTTATTATTGTTAGGGTGGTTATTATATAGATGTCTAATTTCAGTTGGTGGGACGTAGCATGGGACAACTCTTTAAGAAAGAAGTAAAAATTCAGGACTTGCCACGATTAGATTTCCGAAAAAAGACGGAAAAGAAGGAAGTAGTTCCAGAACTACAAAACATATTCGGTGCATGATAATACTTTTTCATATTCTAGGAACAGCTATTCAATTTACTTTAACTGGTTTATCTGTAATTTATTATTATTTTTCTTTTTTTGCAAATTGCACAACATTCCACTGTTGTCAATGATTGGTTATGAACCTAACATTGTGTGTATATATAAAGAATTTGTTACATTATTATTTCTTAAGGGTTAATTTCGTAATAATCGTATGGATATATAAATTGATTGGTATTGCCATAAACCTTATTTATTTGTTGGAAGGATTCCTACTAAACTTAGTTATTCAGTGTTTATTCACAAATAAGATTGCTAACTAATTAATATTGAATTTGAAAAACAATTTGTAACTGTTTAAATTTATGAAACAGTATGATTAAATTGATATAAAGTCTGAAAATTATTCGTACAGTACAGAACAATTATTCGTATTCGTACACTTCTTAAAATGATCAATAACGCTTCTTTGAGAAGGGAGAAACAGGGCACGAAATAAGGTATATATAACAATATTGTTATTTATTTATTTTTGGATTAATAAACATGCCCGTACATTTTTCAACAAATATAATTTTATAGTGTCTGCGCAGATCCCAGTTGTTTTACAAATCTTTTTATTTGGGATGGAATGACGAGACACGTTTCTTTGTTAATTCGGATTTCGTTCACGTAAAACTGAATGGGAGCGCAGTCGTGTGCCCGATCGTTAAAGAACACATCATCATTCTTATAAAAAAATAAATATATAATTTCAATAAGACATTCATCAGCAAATAATAACCGAACAAATAAATTAAGACGCGTACTAAAGAAAGAACAAAGACAACAATTAATAATTTAAAGTAATGCTTCAATTTTTAATATTTTTTTTTTGATTTTCAATTGTATTTTATAGTGTGAGTATTTTAGTGTAGTGTAAACCTATTGTTGAGGTGGTGTTGTTTGAATATAGATCATAGTTCAGTTTAATATTAATTAAATCTGTAGTTCTGTTGCAGTGATGTTTTTTTACATAAAGTTGATGAGACAACTTCGCAGTTTCGGCAGTATCCACTTGCCGTTTAATAAACGGCAGCTGAAATTCATAATAATTCATTATCACCTTTGCAGTAATGTGTTGGAGTTTAGAGTCAGAAGCAAATGAGTAAGTTATAGAGATAGGGAGGCCCATCATTTAGTAAAAAATATTAAAAACATCGAACAGACAGCTAAAAACTATTACAACATACTCGTAGGTATTGGAAGGACTGTTCAAGGACATCACTAAGGAGGTGGCTTTTATATACTTACTCCAAATGAAATTGGACTTAAGAGAGGACTTAATTTTCACCTGTAATCTATTGTTTTTTTTTACAAAATGCGACGCGTATACAAAGATTAAAAGTAAAAAACGAGTGTTTACAGCGATTTGCTTTGTTATTAGTTTCATAGCGTTGGTAGAAAGCCTTGAATCTTTGAAATAAGCGATTGTCTCAAAGTTTGTAAAGTCTATGCTGTCCATAAAAAATTGGGCTTAATTTGTTTGTTCACGGGAGAATTAAATTATGATTCTGTGATAAAAATCAAAGCCGGCTACGTTTTGTGCTTCGATGATGGTGCTGATGCGATACAGTCCAAGCCCTTGCTTCCAACTCCAAAGCTAATGTTTGAAACGCTTAAAATGATTTCGTTTGGTGCAGACCGAAAACAAAATTATGCGCGGCTGGCGTTCACGAGCGGTACTTACAAAATGGTCGGCAGGGATGTTTATCCCACAGGTAGGTCCTCTTCACCGGGGAGAGGTAAGAGTCCCTTAGCCAGTAAGGTGATCTGCCCCAGCTGCTATAGGGGCGGTATGGGCGAAGATACGGACTGAAGTGCCACCAAGGATCGCGGGCGATTGCGGACATTGGGAGATAGGGGGATGGGTTGAGAAGGTCGTCATATATGCTCTTACTTGGGCGTAAACCACCAAGGGAGAAGATTGGCTGACCGGCGTAGTTGTAACCAACTTCAGATGCGCGTGGGCCCCACTCACCAGGCTATAAAAAAGACAACAATATAGCTCCAATAAGTCACCACAGATATATACAACTCTTGAATAATCATTCGTTTGTTCTTTAGTGGTTTACCTTGATAGGAGTTGGGGAGAGAGCTCTTGGCCAGTAGTGGTTCAGCCTGTCAAGCAAGTTGAGACGGTCAAGGGAGTCCAACCAGTCCTTGTGGGGATCGTACTCGGGCTTGCGCAACTGAGGCCTCTTGGTGTAGACCAAGTACAGAGGGTAACGGCTGAATGGATAGGTAGTGTGGAAGATGCTTGGTTCGCGCTTCAACACACGGTCAATGTGGTCCCTCCAGGCAGCATCAGCGTCGAAAGGCTTCGACTTGGACACGTGAAACACTAGAGGTAACAAAGCAGTAAATCAATAACCTTGCTGTCCAACTACCACAAGGTATTAACATTAATACAAGTATAAAGAATATTAAACGAATGCACAATTTTCAATTTAAACAATTCGTTCAATGTCACCGCCAGGAAACAGTCACGTCATGCAGTCTGTGGGATAAGTCTTTGATTATTTTCTTTACTATGATCGTGCGACTATAATATGAATCAATAAAGTCGGTATTAATTTGACGTATAGATTGTTAATGGGCACGTCCTGGCGTATGCGGTAAGCACTAAAATTATTCAGTTTAGATCAATGATCATTAGTGAGAGTTACAGTTAGCAATGATTCTTACCTCGACTGAACATCCATTAATATTTTCAAAAAGCCCCAAAATTCATCCATCGTGGCGTAGACAAAAAATGTAAAAAAAGAGTCTTCTTTTTTAGACTATCAGAGTACCTTGGATATAATGTGAGGTGATTGTGATGTTTGGGTGCAAAGACTAAATTAAAAGCAAACAAATCGCCCTGGCAAATGCTGGAGTTATATCAAAAGCCGTTCATTTCTCTGATATTCGAATGATTCGGTGACACTGAATCGGTACGACGTTCTACAATCGAATTGACCAAACGCGAAACGTCTGTGCATTTTTTTGGCACGGCTGCGGCGACCAAATGGTCTCCGATTGATTGCATATTGATTAGTTGCCCCACTAAGATGAGCAGTTAGAGAGTGGACGGAAAAAGAGTCAGCGACGATTTCAGGCCACAATGTAAGCGATGATTCATTTGTGAAGCTCAAAAATAGCTCAAGCGTTTGCTGGGGCAACATTGCGTTCATCGTTCGGTTATCCCAAAAAATGTATTTTTATTCGAAACACTCATAAGACGTTTATCCGTCATATATATATATATATATATATATGTATAGTATATATAGGTAATATCAGAATTTTATAAATAATGTGAAATTATTTACAGATTCAAATATCTACGATTATCTTCATATTTGTTTAGAGTGAGAGATATAATATTTATACTTTTGTTGGGTAGACGGGTTACTTGGGTAGTACAATAAATATTTTTTGCGTTTTCGTTGGTATCATATAAGTTTAACTAAGTAAGAGTCTAAAAATAAAAAAGTGAATTCATCTTATATGACGCCCTTGATGCCTTGTAGTTGTTTTCTTCCGGTTGTTGTAATCGGTTGCAATTTGAAAGATAGAGACATAAGTTTGAAATTGTTTATAAAACCGCTGTTGTTATTATGACTGCAAAATCGGCAACAGAAAGAGAAGAGAAAATAAGTACATGGAACAAAAGAGACGAAGACAACACGGACGACTACACTGACATAGAGATTACATGACAATAACTTGCGTAATAATAATTTGATTAACTACTGGTTTGAAGTGAATCCTAAGATTCCTTCTTCGCTACCGAAGCAAGACACGAAATTTCTTAGTCGATAGTTCGATTGGCATGATTTCAGATCAATTTTGATTAGTTGATTAATTTTCTATTGTGTTTATTTCGTATTGATTAGGGTTGTCTTGACTTGACGAAGGACAGCCAATCGTGACGATGTTCTAATGTTGTTGTATTTATTGCTGACTTTCTCGTACGGCACAGCACATTACAGATGGCGTCTGCTGGACTTACCGGGTCTGTACCTATCGAGGCTTCCGTAGTTGTGAGGGTAGATTGGGCGTGGAGAGTAACCATAGGTGTCGCGGTGGAGTGGGTCGTATCTGTAGCCGGGGACGGTGATGCGTTCGGCAGCGTGGATGGGATCCTCGTAGATCGACTTGCTGTAGGGCCATGTCGAGTCGTAATCAGAGATGGGCCTGAAGATGCTGGATGGACGCTTGATGTCATCGGCCTTGATATCTTCAGAACCTAGAACAACCGAATTATAGTTCAGATTATTAGCTTGTCGTCGTTCACCAAAGTATTTGTTTACCTTTGAGGGATCTGACAAAAGATTGCCAGAACTTGGCCTTCTTGGAGGCCGTCTCGTTGCGACCGATCATCTCTAAGTGGCTCTTAAACATTTTGCTGCCTTGCTATGCCTCGTTCGTCCTGTACCAAGTTCAAACCCAAGAAACAATTAGAACCGAAAGTCACCATGTGTTTGATGTGTGTGTTGTGTTTTGTGCATGGGTGTTTAGTATCGCGTCGCGGGGCCGCACGCTCTAGTTTTGGGCGTCGAGGCTATCGCAATCTAAAATTAGTGCCTTACTAAATTCCGCCGCGCACCCGAATCGCGTACATTGCACAAGCAGCAAATTTGCAACACTCTCTGTCACAAGACGTCACTCTATCTGCATATGAGTTAGGAACTTTTCTCAAAAATACCCGCCTGTTTCAGCGAGTTTGCACACAACCATTCCCGAGATATTCGCATAATTAGGTCATGTTGGCAGCGGCGGCGGCGTGAAATGAGCGGCACGATGCAATAAACCGCATAAATCAGCTGGGGACATTGAAAATCGTGTTCCACAACCACCAGATGATTATATCGATCATATGTCTTCAGTAATCACTGATGTGGTTTTTGGCGATCGCTTGATCTCTATACCTTGTTGGCAGCCAACCGTTGCCAATATTTTCATTGTGCGTCGACAACCTTCGCACGTGCTTGTGCAAAAGAAAACAAAGGAAAATTAGTAAAGTAAACAATTAGGTAAGACTATCCCAAGTGTTAGCTTACAATAGAACAGTTGGTGGCTTAACAAAAAAAGGTTAGAATGTAATAATCAGAGAGTTGATTTAAAGTTAGTATACGACTTGAAGTTATTTGAGACGATTGGAGAGCTATTTTTGAAGCGTTTTTCACAAGCGGAAAATGCGAATTTTTGCCATGCTCATACCGGGTTGCTGAAAAAACGAATTGCTGACGCCAACGCGCGTCGTAACGATTTTTGGCAGGCAGCCACCACGCAATTCTGACACAACAAGGTATGCTGGGATGTTGGACGTGTTAGAAAATGAAAAACCCACATGCAATGCAAGGTAATTGAATGACCAACAATACAAAGTGCAATCTACCGATATGAAATTAATAAAGGAAATTAGGTTCTTGGCATTTAAAATACGTTAAAGGAAATTTAATGCTTGAACTTGATCTTTTATGTGCTTTCCAAATTGCAAATACGTGTCATTAGTGCACGCTGCAAAGCGTCATAATTATGCTCATTGTATATTTAGTTCTCATCAAATGACCAATTGCCGGGTAGCCAAAAGGTGTTATCTGATGTAAAGATAAGACGTACATTATTTTGTTTCCAAGTAGAATTAAGTCATATGCACACGACACAACGGGGTCGTGAGATCCGGGCTTAACAAACTTAACAAATAGGGCAAGCATCTCAAAATAGCCAACATCCTATTATAGATTGTCGGACGGGCGCGTAAAACGGCCGCGATCGCGAATGCGGATACTGGTAGCGGTACAAGAAAGGATGCGGCGGCAGCGTAACATTTCGTCAAAGCGCACAACAATCGCACACTATAAATAAATTATACATCGAATTGTATTGCTAGGTTAAATTTATTTGATTTTTCTAATAAAATTTAAAAGAAAACTGAGTTCCAAAAATTTGATCAAGAGTATTGCCTTAGATTAAGTTGAATTTCATTTGTTTGCTTGTTGTTTATGAGGTCACCAAGTCAGTATGCAGTGAAAATCGATTTGATTACGCAACAAGTGGAGGGAAATTGAAGCAAAATCAACTCACGAAAACGGCGCTTTCTTTCTGCGTGATTGCCGCAAATGAAGGCGAAATAACAAACGTACTTACTCTTTGAATTGCAAAATCAAACAATAAATCAAGGATATTGCTAGGGCATACGAAAAAAACATCAATAACTCTCAATAATGTCGCACTTTCGTTTAAAACAACTCAAATAATTTGTTTCTTTCATTTCGTGTCAATTTGTGATAGTGTATCGTGTGCAATTACTATTGTTACTATTATTATGAATTGCTTGGCGTTGGGCCTTGACTAAGAAAGTCAGGAGCCACGAATTGCAGCAGTTACTAACCAAATGTGTTCAATTTGCGAGTCGTAAGCGTCGACTGGCGAGATCGGTACTAAGAGCGTTTACAAGTAGGCACCGGGACGCCAGTTTTTCGGACGGCGACGGTGACGGCGTTCAGACCAATCTCGTGGGGGGCCATCACACAGCGACGCGCAATGTGCCGACTCTTGGGAAATCTGCATGTGGGATCGGAATGGAGCGATATAGGGGACGAGGAGGCGGCAGGTTGCTTATTGTTTATAAAGCCATTCATGGGCTACGAGATGATGCACATTATGTGGTTGCAAACATGTGAGGCTTATTTAAAATGGTAGGAGTGGAATTAAGTGGTGTTTATAAAATCTGTTAGTTTTGTAACAACTTATATAAGTTACAATTCGAAATAATATGAAGGAAAATTCAACTTTGTGATATTGTTTTAAGGTATTTTTTTTTTAAAAATTGCAACAATAATGACCAAAATATCTTGACAACAAAAAATACTTTAACATAATAAAACTTATTTTAAAATTTCTTTGTTTTTAATGCAATAAATTGCATATTTCTTCTTCAGTAGTCCGCAGTTACTGAAGAAGACAACAAAGATTTATACATAAATAATAAGTAAGGATCAAAGTAAATTTATAATAACTGAATTATAATTAGACACTTTCTGAACTCTTGAAGAATACTTACAAATCATATATAAGTAAATACATCATT
>JAODIE010002995.1:210565-225134 GCA_027575565.1 Diploeciton nevermanni
TTATTTGACCAACTTTTTTCAACTAGACATTTAATTTAATCATGATCTTTTATTTACTATGAAATTGTACCTGGAATTTATTTATTTTAATTGATTATTTTAACTGAAACATAGTCATATAAAGCAACAATGCAAAAGAGTTTCAAACTTGACATTATATTCAACATTCTGATAAAACTTTGTCCCAAAACCTCTTATTTTTTTAAATTCAGAAGTGAAACCAATTTAAAAAATTAACCACGCACAAACAATTGAAACAAATTTTAGAAAAACCTGTAGCATTTTTTCGAAGCTTACCTTAAAAGAATGAAGGAATCTCGATCGATACGGCAATAATAATTTATAAGACCTATTTTGTAGACCTCTTGCATCAAAAAACGGCAAAACGGATATTGGGAGTGGGCGAGTGCGGAGCAATCCGAATCATTTCCAAATTAAGACATAACTAATAACTCATTACAGAACATGGACTTGTATCCGCTAACTAAAATAATTTTCACCCTAAAAATCTTCAAGAACTGCTAAGTTTACACATTCGAAAACTTTTACCTAATAATAACTATTATTGTACGTATTGTACGATTGTATATTTAATTCGTTTTAATGAGTTTTATATTTAAAATGGTTGAAAAACTTGTTATAATTGTTATGGAAAATTAACATCTTAAGCTAATATCTACTATTCCAATTCATGAATGCAATCTGCCCTAGCATTCATTGCATTTAAACATAAATCAAAATTATTTACGCAAGATTAACGTAAAAGCACTTATAAGTACACAAGTCATTGTTAAATATAAACAAGGTATCTTTGGAGAGTAACATGTGTTTCGCGAAAATATTCACACGTGCGATATAAATATCTCTTCCACCGCCGCCGCCCCGAGCAGCTCAATATCGCTTGGTTTTTCGCACCGCTCGCTCGCGCCGCCAATAATAACCGTTTCACTTACATATCTCATGAAAACATACGGCGGCGATGCTATGGGCATTCAAAAATAAATACTCTTGCCATATGTACGCTTAACCTTGCTCGCTGGCTTGGTGAGTTGTTTTTGCCCATTTGTTAGTTATGTACGCGTGGAAAGGATAACAACAACAATATGTGCTGTGGCTTGTGTGATCTAGAACTAGTCAGTAATATATTTGGTATACTACATTTGTTTAGAGACAGTAAAATTTCATAGTGGCAAAGTAATTTGAATTTGATGTTATTTATTAATTGCTTGCTATTAATTTTACTCTGCGGAAGATACCATCCAAGATTGCGATATTCTAAGTCATTCATAAGTTGGGAAACGTAACCAATTAAAATGAAGAATTTACTATGAAATTACTTGGATAACATTCATTCAATAAGTTCAGTGTATTTACACTCACGAATGAATTTATTATGTTAAATAAAGTTTGAGTGTTTATTTCTTTGTATCAAATTCAGTTAAACATAAATTACCGGTATTATCTTAGCGACGGAGGGCCAGCAACTTATTCGTAAGAACCTTATGTAAAATGTTATTTTCTCATAACTCAAGAATGCAATTTATTGCGCCTTAGATACTTTAGAATCTCATTTGCTGGTATATTAATGATGCGATTTTAATAGTTCCTTTCTCACATTCCCCAACTTCTTAACCAGTAGTAATACGATCATGCAATTAGCACCGTTTTGAATGAAAATAAAAATTACATCCCTTGCATCGATGAGTTATTGATTGAGTTATGCAAAAGTAGAAGAAAAATATTTAAATTGGGAACACAATAAAATGACAAGAATAATATAAGAGTAAAACAACAATTTTAAAACATATTTTACTCTGTCATGTAATTGAAAGCAAATGAATTATTTTATTTTGTCTACAAACGTTGAAAGGAGATCGAAATTAGTGAATATTGTCATTTGATGATTGCACAACATCTTTTCACTCTGGTTGTTAATTTAGCAATTGTTAATTTTGCAACATAAATAAGAAGCAAAAGAAACTGTCAAAGACGATTACTCAGATTAAAACCTTGTACTTCGAAATAAATAAATTTGAAAAGTAAAGAAATCTCTAATTAATCGGTATATTAATTTAATTGAAAAAATATGTCTTTTGAAAACATATTAATTTGTAAATTAATTTTTTAACGCCACATGATTGAATACACAATCAAAGATCAACTTCCATCACATCAATGATGAAATTCTATAAATACACTTGTGTTCACACGTTGCACACAGAAATTAGCTTTTCTACAAGCAACACGACTTATGAAATCTCAACTTCTTAAATTTGCAACACATTTGCACAAATCTCATTGCACGAAGTTTTTCTTTTCAAGTTCCAGAAATAGCAGACTTAATTTACGCATCTCACACGATTGAAAGTCATGCCATGACGTCAACATCGCAAGATATTATTATTCGCAATTAATTTTCCATCCAACTTATTTTTTTTGAATGCATCATCTGTTATTTCTGTTTGGGCGCGGCGTTGCGCACGATTTTATTTATCTAACTGCTATTTTCTTGCTGTCCCCAAATAATATTTTTTCGGTGGCGGAGAAAACTCATCGTTGGCCAAATTTTTCCACGTATTTTTAGATTACTCCGATACCGGTTAGCGGCGAAAGTGATATGGCATTTTCCGTGGCTTGTTCTAAATTGTTGTGACCTTATTTTCGTGACCTATATCAATGATATATGTTGAGAGGCATTAATGCATGGAAATGTTACAGATTTTTAGAACGAAAGAGTAGAGCAATTATAACGGACAACACATCATTAAATGTAAGGAAAATCCGTGAAGAATTATTTGAGAAAATTCTATATCAAGTGAGTATATTTGGTTGCATAGTTTAAGCGCATTCATTCATTCAAATTTAAGATTTAATCTATTTTTTATTGAAAACTACGTTAAATATCTACAATTTATTTCTTCTTCCATGACTCTACACTCTGCTAACAGGCCTTGGCCACCCTCAACTTGTGTCTTCAACTATCACTGTTCACCACGTCTCTTTGCCAGTTGGTGGATTGCAATAATTGTCTTGCATCTGGGATGACTTTGTCTTCCCCCCGTTTATTTGCGTGTTTTTTTTTCTCTTGCCCCGCATATTAGTTTTAAGAATTCTATAAGGTATTCTGACGTTGTCCATTCCGATGATGTGCCCTGTCCATCTTAGTCTTTGCATACCCACGTGCACTGAGAGACGCGGCTCTTCCACCAGGTCATACAGCTCGTCTCCTCCTGCGCCCAGGATTCTTCTGAGGACCTTTTGTTTGGGTATGTCCAGTGCGTTCAGTTGTTGATGCATAGCGGTTTATACTTCGCATCCGTAACATATTGTTGATCATAGCGCGATGGTGTACAACCTTACTTTTGTTCTCCGCTGTATGTTAATTTATAATTCACACACAATTAGATAAAGAACCGATGATATCTTTGTATTTACTTCGACTGTGTGTTGTCTGTTATTTGCATTAGCCGCGTGACCATGTTTGCACCCCATTTAACACCAATCCTTTATAGCCGCCCCCACCACACCAATTAACCCAGCATGAAAAGTCAAATATTAGCAAATATTTGTCTCCTACACGTGTCTACGTTCTACGTCACAAATATCTGGAAGCAATTCGAAGCGTGGGTTTACCTCGTAAATGGTGTAACCTACCAACGCCGTGCATAGTTGGTAATGCACACGTCGTATATGTCAATATTATTTACAGACAAAGAATGTAGCGTGGGTGGATAAAGTGAAATAATTTGCGTGCATACGAACCATGTACGTGTGAAAATTGTTCTATTTGTGGGCGTAAAACAACGGAGCGTGGGACTCGTAACGCACATGTTTGTTGGAAGTATTTATGTAAAGAATAGTTATTGAGCAATTAAATGTTAAAATAATATATTGAGTAGAGGATGGTTTTTAAGATTTTGTGAATTTAATATTATTTTCTATTGAAATATTTAAAAAAATAATGTCAGTATGGAACATAGACCATTAACAATCAATTTGTAAGTGTAATGATAAACATATATAAACGTAATTTATGAGATTATTTAGAGTATGTTATTATTTTCGTTAATTTGCTTCTATGATTAACCTAAAAAAAAAAACTATAAGTTTGAAGAAATGTTCTGAATTCTGAAGCTTGAATGTCAATTCCAATGAAATTTTACATAAAAAAATCAAAAGCTTTTTTTAGTTTTTATTAAAAGACACTGTGCATCTTTTTAAGATTGTAATTTATAAATCAAGATTCATAGAAGTCACCAAGAAGTCGCATGAAGTAAAACTTCTACACGTTTCCGCCGGTCCGCCGGATGCAGTTGAGAAAGTTGATCGCGCCAACCCTGGAAAACTTCAGTATTGTAAATGCGTTGTGTCATGTTTACTCCGCTTTCCATTCGAGTGCAGACTTGCAGGCTTGCATTGCCTCCGCAGGAGTAGCCAAGGGCGCAGTTTCATGTCGAAGTGGTCTGGAGGAAAGCGGCGAAAACTCCGCGGTCTGTCGAGTTCTCGGCGTCCGGAACTCGTCTCCCGGACATTATTCGATGTTTACGGCGCGCTTCCGTTGTCGGAGCACTCGTGCATACAAAGGATGCGTTGACATCTATCACAATGTGCGTCTTGCATGGCAGCAGCCAAGTTTTCACAATGATGTAAAGTCTACACAACTAAACTAGTTTCACTGAGTATTATTGGATATCTATGAAAGTTATGTGACTGAATTTAAATATGTTGCAATTGAATTATCTATCGTATCGGAGTGGTTTTGTTTTCTGCGTGGAAAGCTGGCGGGTGAGTTGCGCGTGAAAGCTCTTTAGAGGCGTGCGTTTCCCTTTCTTCCTTCCGGTCGTGCGCCAATCGCAGCAGGGTGAGAAGAAAGGTGTCCATGGTAACGGTGCCGCCGCCAGCCGGGAAAGACACACGGCCGATTAAGTTATTGCAACACCCTTGGTCTCCCAAGCATCGTCAGACAATGCGCACACCGGTGGAAATCTAAAGCAGTTGCCCAACCACCGACAACAATGTGTTCAAACCGGAAGACAATGGAAAGGTGCAAGGGAGTGATTTTGACTAGGTCCCACCTATACTAATCTCTAACGAAACAAGAAGAAAAAAACAATCGATCATAATCTAAAAACACGATAATTTAAAACAATATTTATCTCATCTGTTTTATCTCCTTTTTGAAATAGGTACATTTTGTTCCATGTCAAACTAATGATTTCTTAATAACACCGTGCTAGTAGTTGTTTTAAGTTCTCGTGCATTTGGGTTACGGCACGTGCAGGAAACGCGAGAATCACTTACCAGTTGCTGGTAACGTGCGCCGATATAAAGTCGATATCTGTCCGATGGTGGCAAGACACGTGACCGCGTTGTTTGTCTGTGCCGTCCATCCGGTCTATTATGGAACAATGACTCCCTGATAGACGCATCGCTCGGAAAACACCGGGAAAGCGCCAGTTTCGTGTTAGATTACATAGACAACACAAACACTATGCCAGGAAGACCCGTCAACTTCAGGCGGGAATGGGCATTTTCATAGTCATGCCACATCATAAAGTAACGCATAGAACGGGCACTTAGTGCGATATGATTATGCGATGTGGATATGAGTTATTATCGTGCAGTCAATGAATATCCAACAGAGACGATCATTTAGTGAGTAATGATGTTAGGAACACGTGCAAATGATGTTCATTTGAGAATGACGAAAGTATAATGTTTAGATGCAAACAAATAGTTGGAATTTCAGTTATTCGAGTATTCTTATTTTAAACTTTTAACACTACAATTAATTGTCTTCTGTGTATTGCTCCACTTTATAGATGAATTGTGGGATGCCTAAGTATATAGGATAACTCATAATTTTATTTTTTTATATCATAAAGACACAATATTTTCTTGTAATATATTTTTAAGTAAAATCTAAAAACTATTCTAGTTAATAACAAATATTAAATGCGGACTTTGACAATTATTCTATTAAATTAAATGAAATATTCTATTAATGCATAACCAAATCAAGCTTCTAAAATTACCAGTAATGTTTATAGGGTTTAAAAAAATAGTTAATTATTTTACTACTAGGGCTAATTCAAATAAATATGTACATTTTATTTACAAAATTAACTTAAATTTTGCTGGGAATGTTCCAAAAGTCAATTGTTTTGATGTATTGTTTTGCAGGCTTCTTAAAAAAAACTGTGGGTTGCCTAGATATTTAGAATGACTATCGTGTTTTATTGTTTTTTATTTCATCATTCCTCGTTACAATTGCATACTAAAATTTAAACAATCCATCAAATTGTATTAAATTTTATCAACCTAGATATACAAACAGCAATAAATTTGTTAATTAAACTCCAATCAATAAAAGAAGCTCGCAATGTATTGCAGGTACTTGGGACAATTCGCTTTAGCTTAAGCTCAAGTTAAACGTTTCTGTTAAAATGAGATAAATAGAACGCTTAGAAACCATTGAACTCGGTTTTTAGCACCTTATCTGTTGCTTTTTATCGGAAAGCAGTAATCTTCACTTTTTGTACTTTAAAGGTGACAAACCGTCACCTGATCTTTATAGTCCTGTTAGTACGTTTGTTATAAGACAGATTAGGTAAGCTTGGGTAACATCTAGTCGGCTAATGTTCAATAGAACGTCAAACGGAACTGTATAGTTGCCGTCGGAACAGAAGCCTGAGATTGGCAAAGAAAACGGAATCAACAATAATGCTGATAATGCAGGCATAAGCTCGAGCAAATTTTAATGCGATTTGCACACCAGACGTAGGAGTCTTGGGGTTTTAACATTGTTCGACAATTTAAAGCTAAACGAAACTAAACGTTTTCTTCTATTCATTGCGGATTATTTTAAAATTGTTTAAGGAATATAATTTTTTTCATAAAATAAGAAAACAGTCTAAAAAGTTGTGAATATTTAAGAATATTACAACTTTGTACATTGTATACCAATTACTTCTGCCCTCATGTAGTCCAATTGTTTTACTTGAAATTGAAAAGATTGTGGAAATAAAATTCCTAGCTACGCGAGCAATTTTCGTAAGACGTAAAACGATCCACTGTAAATATCGAACAAACGAACGCAGGATCCTGGCTAGTTTTACTTTTGTCGCGCAAACAAAGTTTCACTCCGTTTATGGCCTGGTCTCAGATTGTTTTTACAGCAATTGATATGTGAATGGAAAAAGCTTAGTCTATAATGCAGAAGCAGGAGTATAAATCTCCACAATTTATTGCGAAAGTTGAATGTAAAAAGGCACCGAGTGCACACGAGTGCCCAACCAGCAAATAAAAGGAGTTGTCACAAAAATATGAACAATCGTGGGATGTCAAACAGCTGCGCGCAATAAACTTGAAGATGCTACCATTTTGTAAATTACTACTGGTACTAAAAACAAATGAGTTTTATTGATACATTTTTATTGCGCTGCTTTTAAACTAATATCTAGAGCAAGAAATGATTTCACTTCAAATGACAAAGTAGATTAATCCCAATTGATTTTCAAAGAAAACATCTTAAAGAAAAAGAATGGTGCACACAAATTTGAGGTCCGTGCCTCGTTAAATAACTGATTATTCTTGCAAATCAATTATTCAACCTACTCTACGTCACGTTTTCTCGTGATTTTGGGAATTTTTTTGATATGTAAAATGTAAAATGAATATAGACGACATTTATCTTGCTTTGTTGATTTCCGGGTCAAGAAATTCAAGATGCATTTTCCTTATTTTTATTATAATTACCATTGATCCTGAATAGTTAGATCAATAATCATTTTTCGCTTGTGAAATGATTTTTAAAGATCAAATACCTCTCAACCACCTCAACAATAAAAATTCAACTAAAAGCCACAATACTCCCTTAAACTAAATTTTATTTCCGAAGTTTATTGTGTACCGTCTTCACCACCAACCCATGAATGAATTATGAATGTACGAATGCCCGACACATGAATGAAACACGTTGACCACCAAAAATACCAGAGAACTAAAGAACTACCAGGTTTGAAGACAAGGCGTGATCGAACCATCCTTGAGATGTTGTTGAGATCCATCGAGGAAACGTAGAAATTAATGTAAAGTCAAAGAAATACAAATAAAGAAAAACGTGCATGTTGGAGGCGTGTTTGAGTTAAATAACTGTCTGAAATATTGAGATTCCTGTTGGAATTGAAAACATTCAAAGCATAAAAGTTGTTTGGGTTTGAATTATACGCAATCAAGTTTGAATTGTTAAAAGTGTGGTTTCAAGTGGGCTGAACTCAATTTTTCTGCAGTTTTCGAATGCTTTCAAGATGTTTCATGATTGATAATTGCACGCCACTCATTCACACTTAAAATTGTACAATCAATCTGTGTGTAATGTTGGTATTTTTAAAGAATACACTTTTGCGTTTAGCGTATTTACAACTGTAGTAAATATGTTTCTCCCGTTGAGTCTTTGAAAGTGCTAAACACTGCGATTATGGTTTAAACTTCAAAAATTGAAAGTCTGACTATTGAAAAAAAAAATGCTGCTTTACTTGTGATTGATAAGAATTCCAAATGTTTGTGCTTCGTTTGTCAAAACGTCCCAATCGTTATTTTGAAGTTGAGTTTGCACAGAGATCGACGTTCCACTTCCGGATCTCATGTCCGGATCGGAAACTCGTTGATTTGCTGCGTGTACCTCGTATACCACCCTAAACATTTCACTGATATTAATTTTCCAATTGTGGCTCCGACTCCACTCAATTGCTACAAGTTCACTACTGACACAATCAATACCGTAGTAGACTGTCCAACAAGAGTCATCAGGAGGATCAAGACAAATCGATGTGTTGATTAATGGATTCTAAGCAGCACGCATAGCGGCATGATCAGACACAAACCGAGAAGAAAACAACAGTAAGATATACAACTCAGAGGGAGGATAAAAAAGATTGCACAAAAGTCTGCGATAAATTAGGAGAAAATTCGACTAGATGAATTTGGGTGGGCGTCAATGTCGACGCAGCACGACGTCCATGGCTAAATGAGATTAGAAAAGTTCGGTAATCCCATTTCAGCTTGAAACTGCGTAGGTCCGGTGAAGTTTGGTTAGATCGGGGTTCTATAGGGGGCGTAGTGGTTGTGAATACACGAAGGTGAGTTACGGAAACGTTCAACGAAAGTGAGGCGAAGGTGATTGTGTGATAGCGGGCGAGACGAGACAAATGAATTCATTGGGATTGAAGGAAGTCCGAAGAAAGAACGAAACGTTTAGATTTCGGCTAGACATTGTGTCGCCTAGAGTTGACCAGCTAAGAAGAAGGATCCTAGACAGTACAAGTTTGTTGGCAATAAAAATACAAATTTTATTCTTTAATGACTAAAATATTCTATTATTCGATAGAAAAAGTTTATTTATTTACATCTACTTTAAATTAGTTTCTTTAACGTAGGCAACCAATGAATCACTGCAAACTTAATATCAATCAAAAAATTAATCTCTTAAAACACTCTAATCCAAAAATATATCTAAATCAATGAATACTAAACAAATTGCTTTCCGCCCTTTCATTGCACCCCATTATTCGCATTTCTCCGTTTTTTACCCCAAAAATATTTCTACAGTTTCCATTATTCTCCGCACCCAATAAAATCATAAAGCATTTCAATACGCTGCCAGCGATAATACTTCAGCAACATTAGCCAATCGCCAAAACAGCGCCCTGATTTATGGTGATGTCATTGTCAAAGCGCCCGGACAAGAAAACATTATTATCATCAAGTGCACCGTTGCTCTCAATGTGGCGGACGTTCGGAAGAAGCGTCCCGAGGGTAGACGTAAGCATACATCCTGTAGGTGGCTAAGATGCATCTAAGTAGATAAAAAACGCCACAGTGAGGGTGACACAAACGCACTAGTTGGGCGGGTAGACAACTATTGTCGATTCAATCGTGTCAGTAGCACACGGACCGGATGAAATTAAGCAGGATTAGGACCGAGGATAAAAAGTCTGTGTAGGAAACGGAACAATAAATAAGAATTGTGCGTACGAGAGTGGACTCAACGACAGACTCTCCGGAGGCGATTCAAATAGTCTCCCGGTAGCTGAATATCTGAATAAGTTGTAAAAGATACAAAGTGTTTTATAAAGATTAACCAGTACCCAGAAGAAACATCTTAAACAACACCAATAGCATGTTGTTATCAAGAATCCTTATAGTAATTGGTTTAAACATTGTAGTTTCAGGATTTGTGCTCAATGGGTGAGATTGAGGTTAAAACTGGAAATTAAACTATACATGTATTTCCTCAGTATAAACAAAGCAATAAACCTGTTTGCATGAAACTGAAGCATTCCGTTTTGTAAGAACATTAAGCGGAAAGTATGTCGTTAAATAAAAAAAACTTCTTTTGAGCTGTGGCGATTTCAGGGAATGTCTACTTGGGGCGCGTCTTGTCAATGAATACGTTTGGTTGTCTCCGTTCCAGACGTCCAAGTTGTCCAAAACGAAAGGACGGACTCTTGATTTTATTGGACCATCTCTCGCGAGCGCGTCCGACAGACGGAATCAACATTCTCAGCGTCGAGAGGGTTGAACTCATTACCAAATTACGACGTACTTGACCAACGGATGAAATGAATCACGAGAAGGTCGTTTGCATTTTAACAAGATCCATAAACATACCCGGTTAGTTATTATTATTAGTTTAGGTAGTCTAATAAACTAGGTAAACTCTACTAGAGAAAATGAGCGCCCGTTTAAAGTAATACACTTGTCAGTAGATTAATGAAGATTGGAAAGTTGATAACAGTGTTTCAACGGTTAGATGAAAGACGCAGTGGAGGTAGGTTCAATAAACAGTAATGATAGCGCAACAAACTGCATTGTTAAGCGGGCTTTAACAGCATAGATGCTAGTTATCCACCGCCTCCGCCGCCGTCGGAAATATAGCTCCACTGCGGCAAGGGCCATTGAATCGAAGTGGGTGGAGCTGGGCCGGAAGCAAGGATCTGACGATTATTACGTCCGTATTTCTTCATTACCCAAGAACTCTGGCACGCCAGGAGAAGTCCAACCGATGAAATTGCTTTCTTGTTAGCTGGATAACAAGCTGGTTGATATTACAATTTTACCACAACTAATAAACATCGTTAAAATAATGAAAAATATATTAACATTAAAATTACTTTGCTCTTTTTGAGAATTTTCAGCTATGAATGTAGCCTTGGATCTTTTGTAGAAAATAAGTGATTTCACAGTCGATTAGCCGTGTGGTGCTTGCATAATAAATCGTAACACGCCGAATTTCGATGCGCATGAGCAAATATCGACTTCCGGGCGGCTCCGACTTTCATCTTGACAAGCACAGGAACAAATCACGGAACTGATACCTGCCTACCTATTATTGCACAAGGCATTAAAGAATGGTAGCGTCACAATGCCAAACTTTTGCTTACATTTGATTTTATTTGTCAATTCCAACATCATTCGATTCTTGTACCGCATTGTCAAAAAGTGTTTGTTATTCTTTGACATTCTGCATCTTTGCGCGACTTGCGCCTTGTATCACTATCTAATGATGCATCGTCGGAGCAGAATGGAATTCAAATAACCGAGGTGAAAAGCGGATAAACATTGGAACAAGGTAGCGAACAGAAAATCAATATTTGTGATGATGGAGCATGCTGCAACACCTGGCCTCTATTGGCCAGACTGCGCTTGTTCTTGCAAGGAGTAGCACAATTCGGGCAAATAAGATTTGCCCTAGGAGGGTTTGGTTTCTTGTTGATATTGGGCGTCTAGGAATTGCATTGATAAGTCCAATAATTGTTTTCACTTGGGAGTTTAGGTGGTATGACTGATTGTGTCGGCTCTTTTTGACCATCTCTATCAGAAATGACGACGGCACGCTGTCTGTTACAACGGTTTATAACGGTTGAGGTGATGTTACACGTGTTCGACTATTCTCCTCTGAGTTTTTCATTAATTGTGTTTGGCAAATACCTTAAAATTGCTTATAGATAGACGCAATCGGTGAAATCTCTTTCTAGCACATTCTAGGACCATAGTATATTGAGGTTAGGTTCCTTTCAAATGCAGTAAATCAACATATTATTGATTGCAGTTGATTTTGTTAAATTTACTTTTGAATTTTTCTTCTGTACTAGCATCTTGTATCGATAGGAATTAATTTTATATTGTAGCTTTCTGGTTGAATGGAAAAATTTAAAAAGTTCATAATTTATTCTACTCTCAATCAAAATTATTCTACTCTACCAAGATCGGTGTCTATTTTAATGTTGAGGTTAGGTTTCTGGCAAACTAGAAATCAGGACTCTGCAAACACACAAAATTCTGTATATCAACATTCGGTTTCTCTAAATGAATATTTTAATATTTAAATGAAACGATTGAGATTCACTTCTTTTTATCTTTCTTCTCTCTATACTATTAAGCAATTCATTGTTCTTCCTTCTTGCCTTCCTTGTGTTTCCTTGCTAACTAGCAGCTTGTTTCAGTATGAATCAATTTTACGATGTATGAACACGACGAAGCTTGACTTACTGGCATTTGTTGCAGCATGCTGTTTACCATAATGACATGTTTCTTTCGGGGCTGCGGCGTTTATGAGGTCCTGCCGCCTGCGACTGCCGGCAGCGAATATAGGAGCGTGACACCGACGGACGCGTATCGTGCAAACAGTATTAAGCTAAACATCTCCATTGATATTCAGCACGCTAATAAATGTCAGCGCTATTAAAAACAATCAATCACTTCTGAGCGTTAGGGCTTGAAGCAAGCTGGAATCATGACACTATAAGGTGAAAGTAGAAAATTGCTGCTGGGGTGGTATTGTACCAAACCTTATTGTAAACTCATTACTTTTGAAATTAGATTTGATATACAAACAATAAAATGAAAGTGTAGCATTTAATTTCAGTAGAATGAAAATAGCAAGTTTCTAATTTTAATTGAATCGAAGTAGAAAGTAGAAACTCAATTTTTATTCACTTCTTTATTGTCTAAACAATTTTAGTTAAAACCATATAAATGGGCGTTGAAGAAGCTATAAAATAATATTTAGAAAATTATATCCAAGAGCAACTAAATGGTTCACCTCTATTTGATTTCTTCCAAAACTACAGTTTCACTTCTAATCTACACAGTCTTTACTTTATTTAAACCACCATAACATCTAACCTTGAGCTGTGATTTGCGAATTAGATTTCCTGCCCTTCATTTCCCATTAAATCACTTACACCCTGTCGTTGCAAACAACTAGATATTAGATTGATACAAATCCCACATAGGTCATAAGGACACTGAAAACAATCACATGGTGTGAATTGCAAGCGAGGGTGCACACACTGCATGGCCACAATAGTAATACATGGGCTTGTGGAGCGTGTAATGAAATGAAATAAATACTCCCGAACGCAATGCGTTGATATGTTCGCTGTGTAATGTTAGCTTAATGGGATTACGAGAGATTTGCGCGTTATGTCCTCGAAGAATATGCTAAGGATTTAGCTGAGGCGTAATTACATACTGACAACTTTATAATCTTGATAAATATTGAATTGTCAGTAAACTGTAAATGAGTCAAGAAACAATTTTCTTAATAAATGCATCAAATTAAAACTTTGCTCACTGTAGGAAAACGTTGCATGTCAACATTTTGTTTGAAACCCGTTAAAGTTTAAATTAAGTTCTATAAAAACTTTACTTATAAAGCTGTTAAATTACACCTCAGAAGTAAAACACAATTCAATTTCTGTTTTAATGAAACTTGGAAATTATGTTAAAACGATGAAAGAAATTTGATTAAATGGAAAGTGAAGAATTATTTGAAATGACTTTATGAAGGATCCGAGAAGTATTTGATTGGATTGATTGTATCAATCACAGTATGACATATATTTTTCCATTTATCTTATCGTCTGTTTTGCGCATTTCGTTGACACTAATGTCAATAATCCATTTAGGCAAGGTACAACTTATGCTTGACTGGCTAAACACAAGTTGCCAAGGCAATAAATTATGATTTACTAAAAATACAGACAACAGCATGTTTAAATGGTTTCAGTGAAATTTGTATTAGTTGCAATAACAAACGTGTTTTGCTTTCAAAGCGAAGTTTAATGAGGAAATTTGTGGGAGATTAATTGCAGTTTATTTGGTGATTGAAATTTAATGGTTTCGCGAGACACAGGTTTACTTAATAAAAACAAAAATTTACATGGTCAAGAATTGACTTTTATAAAAATACTAGAAATTGAAATAAAATTAAAGTAAATCATTTAAAAGTAATCTTTTTTATTACCTAGCTTTATATAAGAATTGACTAGAAACAATATCATTTAGTCATAGTTTGGCTCTGTTAAGATTTTAATATGAGATTATATTTTCACAAATTTCTTTCAATAATTAATTATTTTTAACTTTCGTAGATATAAAAATACAATTTTAGATAACTTTACAAATTACCGAGAAAATAATCAATGTTTTTTTTATATTAATAATGAAAACTAAGAACATGAAAAACTGATATAAAATTGACAATATTAGGTGATAACTTAGA
>JAODIE010003436.1:7604-49239 GCA_027575565.1 Diploeciton nevermanni
ATGGATGATACTACTTTTTAGACAAAATACTTTTTTCAGAATAGCCATCTCTTTTAGTTAGCTGTTCGATCATAGTTACAATCCTTTATTGACCAACTATTTTTGAAATTTTAGCGCAGGTTTGGTTGAATTGTAGGATTTTTAATTGAATTTCTAGCTGATTATACCAGAAATTTATTGGGATTGAAATATTTTCTTGCGAAATTGCTTCAAACAAAAGAGTTTCTTCTAACCTGGCGAATTCTCGACTTGTAGGGTTTGAATTATTTTCAACATAATTGCAGGGTTTTAATTGTTCTAATTTCTTAAGTTGATTTTTAATGCTTTTTACTGGGGTATGCCATCTCAAATAATGTCATTTGTTTCGCAAATAACAGACTTATTAAGAACAGAGACTCCAGAAAAAAAGGGAAGCTCGTAGTCTCTGATTGCGGTTGGGATACCTCACATAACGTGTCATTTTTACAACGAAAACATTTTAATGCAACGTAGATAAAAACTCACTTTTTTTTATCAATGTTTATTAAAAATGATCTATTGTATAAACACGAGATAATGCAATATGTGGCAACTTGATATCAAGTTAAATTTTTGTTAGTGCTTAGTCTGCCTTGCTTTGCCACATTGTCGACAATGCCACTTCAAAATCAAAAAAAATTGAGAAGACTCTACATTGTCTGCATTTGTGGCATTCTCTTGGTGGTTCTTTTGAACTACATTCTCAACTGCAACTTTGTTTTCTTTCCGCCTTGGAAAAACTACTCCAAAGTAAAGATATGGAATAATGCTAACGCGGATGTTGAAGTGGAGCTCTTAGCTGCAAAGCGACCGAATCTCCCAGTCAAATTCTGGCACTCTCACAGAGACTATGATCTAAAATATAACGAGACTTGTGCTCTATTTCCTAATATCATGAAGATACGGCATATTCATGGGTATTGGCAGTTGTTGGAGACAGAGGGTGGTAATGTCAAACTTCTTAGTGCACATTTAGATGACAGAATGGAGGTGAATACTGTAAGGATTCTGACAATGATTGACCAACAATCCCCCTTGAAGATGTCCTTATGGTGTCAGTTTTGGTTTCATGACAGGAGTCAACCTGTGATGGTCTCTGTAAGCGAGTACTTTTTCTTGTGGCATGAGTATTGGTATCAAAGGAAGAAGGGAGAGTTTCAGCCCTTTTTACTGTCTTGTAATTTACCAAGTGATTTTAGTTATGGAGTTCCTTCTAGTGTTTCTCTAGTAGAAAAAGAATGTGATGGTGCTGGAAATTTGCTTAAGGTTATCTACAAGAAGCTGGCACCGGTTGAAAAAAAAGGATTTGCGGTTTGTTCCAAAGGAATCAATTTTACCCAAGACATAACAGTTAGACTTGTAGAGTGGATTGAACTTCTTATTCTTCTAGGAGTAGAAAAGATCTACATTTATGATATTTTTACAATTCCTCAAGTGCAGAAAGCCTGTAACTACTACGCCCAAAAGGGTTACCTTGAAATGACCCCATTGATGTTACCAGAAGTCAATGTAAATGAACCGTTCTTGCAGCATATGTTTCTGGAACATGATGCTAACATACAAACAGAGGTGATACCGTTAAACCATTGTTTCATGCAACATATGCATGAGTTTGAATATATTGCTGTGTTGGATACTGATGAGATCATCATTCCCAAGAATGGTCTTACTAGATGGAGGGACTTGGTTAATCGTGCACAACAACGAGCAGATGCTGAGAATGTCCGAGTGGCTTCTTTTGTTGGCCGGAATTGCTATTTTTTTGAGAATGCCACACTTAGCAACATGAAGTCTATGTTTGATTTTGAAGTTTATGAAGGTATCAAAGCAACTCTGGAGGGACTTAAAATTCCAGAGTATATGCATATGTCACAGAGGGTATTTCGATCTACAAATTGTACCGGCCCTGGCATGTACATCAAGTCGATACATTCTACTAAGACTGTTGTAGCAGTTCATAATCATTTTCATTTGAAGACCATTAATGATACATGGCATAGTTATGAAATGGATATTGCAAAGGAGGGACACATGCATCATTATAGGAATGGATGTCCTGGAGAAATGAAAGATGTCTGTTACTCGGACTATCAGAGGTCTTTTATGTACGATGATAGTCTACTAGGGTATTATTATGAGTTGAAGAAGAGGGTAGTTAAAACATTAGATGACCTTGGATATTTCTAAGTAAAAATTGATTATAGATTAATTTAATACATGAATCCATCACTTGTTACAATTTTTAATCCTTGAATTTACAATCACCATTTCATATATTCTAGGATTAAGATATTAAGATGGGCCTAGATACATCTTCTTGAACTAATTCTTGCACAATTCCCACATTCATTTTTCCAACCGGTTGCTCTTCTCTTTGAAAAGTTTCTTTGGTTATTGTTTCAATGTCCTGAATCAACTTTTTGTTCTCTAGGATGCTAACATGATTTCCATCATATAATCTCACTTCTACTTCCTGCCCTACAATTTGCCCTAAACCATAATCTTCTTGAATATCCAACATGCTGGAGCTGTTTGCTCTAAATAGGTATACCTTAGATTCTAAGGTATCAAATGAGGGTACGTAGTTATAGATTGCTTTCATCCGTTTGTAGACAGCGTTGAAGACTTTTTTCATGTATTCGGGACGATGCGGCAGTTGTTTCGGGGCTACACCTAGAGCCACGTCAATGCGTTGTTCATAGGTATAGCATTGTAACATTTGTTGCTGAGAAATAAGCAAACATTGAATTAATGATGGCAAAGAAAAATAAAATTTGAAGTTGTAGGTACCTTGTACTTTAGTATGATATCAAAGGGTAGGAAAACCGACATCAACGAGCAGAGCAAACTGGTCTGGAACTCTGCTTCTGTTGACACTACCAGTTGGCTGCGGATTAGATCTCTCATCAAAGCGGGAGCACCGTCTAGAAGGATTAAAGTGCCTTTAAATCCTAATTTCTCTAACTGGGATACAATTTCTAGTCCCACTGCAGACCCGAAAGAGTGGCCCGCGATGCAGAAACGGGTTTTGAGCAACTTTTTAAGAATCTAGAAATAATAAGGTTTGTCAAACAGATCAAATCTTTCTAGCCAAATATATAAATACTTCAACTTGATTTTGGGCCATTTCAAAGATGGTATCTTCAGGATCAGTATAACAAAACTGGGTACAAATTGTATTTACTCTCAGATATTCTATCATTGGATTAAATAACGTAGCCATTCCTTCAATCCCAGGCAAAAGAATTAACTTTTCGTCATTGGTACACTTTTCATGGACCATCTGAACTAAGGGAATATCCGCCTCGGTCTCATTAGCAATAAATCTCAACAAAACCTTAACTCCTCTTGGGAGCTCTTTTGCTACATCCTCCTGACCATTATGCTTCTGCAGGGCTATTTCTTGTAACATTGAAAATGTCATCCTTCTTATATCCTCAGGAGAAAGAAAAACATCGTACTCTCTCTCTAAAGTTTGCTTAATCTCAACAGCCATCATTGAATCCATTCCTAGTTCAGGTAGAGTCGAATGATGGCTTACTGTACGTAAATCTCTAAGACCCAGAATATTTACAACCGCATCTACTATATTGTTAGCACCGCCTGAGCCTGTCTTTTTCTCAGCCACCACCATGCTACTCACTATTGGGTTGTTCTGACGTAGAAAACCATCTAAAGCATCTAAACACGAAGAGATCTTTTGTTGTAATGTTCCACCAATGACTAACTCAGTGTTTTTTTCCTGCATATCTGCTACAAGTCCGACATCTCCAATTGCTCCCCATTGAATAGCTAGTCCTGGAAGGTTGTCTTTTCTACGCTGTTCACAGATACGTTCCATTATGGAGTTCGCAAGGCCATAATTAGTCTGACCAGCATTACCACGTCCACAGGAAACGGAAGAGAAAATAACGAACTGCTCTAATTCAGGGCAGAGGGTTCTTGAAAGAATATCCAAATGTTGGGTTGCAATTGCTTTAGGATTCATCACTGTTTGAAATTGGTCAAGTGTTTGATTTTCAAAAAGAGCATCTTTTAAGATGACAGCAAGATTGAAAATGGCTGCAATTGGGCCATTGGATGAGGCATGATTCAATAAACATTGGCATCCTTTAAGAGTACTAGCATCTTCAATGCAGATTTTGATAGTAACCCCGTAATTCTTCCAAATATTTAATCGGAATCTTTGGTATGAACTGCTAAGACCCCTTCTGGAGTTGACCACAATATTTCGAGCACCTCTCAGAACCAACCAATCGATTAATTCTAAGCCAAATCCACCTAGACCTCCATTAATTAGGTAGACTTTATCTGAAAAGCAGTAGAATCTTGCTTGGGCTTTGAACTTAATCATCTTTTTTGGTGTAGTTATTTCATTTTCTTGTGGTCTAACCTCAATTACCACTTTTCCGAGGTGCTTTCCGGTTGCCATGTACCTAAATGCTTCTTCGAGTTGATCTTCCTTGAAGGCAGTCATGGGTATAGGTTTAATATACTTAAGATCAATTCCTTCTTGAAGAAGTTTATGCAATATTCTCTTTGCAATTGGATCGAATTCAATTAGAGAATCTAACATAAGACCATGATACTCCGCTTCTTTGCTAATAAGATCCAAGGATAGTCTAGAATCGACATCAAGATCATACTTGCCAATCTCTATAAACCTGCCTCCTTTCTTTAAACATTGCACTGAAGCTTGCAGTTTATCACCAGCTAATGAATTAAGAACAAGGTCCACGCCTTTATAATTAGTCTCCTTGTTAATCATCTGTACAAAAGACAAATCTCTTGAAGATCCAATATGGGTGTCTTTGATAAAAGGAAAAGTTTTTCTGATATAAGACCTTTTTTCTTGAGTACCAACTGTTACAAAAATATCGCATTCATGGTAATTTGCTACATGGATAGCTGCATGCCCAACACCTCCTGTTCCCGAATGGATTAGTATACTTTCTCGTTTTTTAAGACCGGCTCTGAAGACAAGACCATACAAGACAGTTCCATATACAGCTGGTATAGTCACTGCATCCTTCATACTCCAATCATCTGGTACTTTCCAGAGGAGATTAACATCTGCAGCAACAATCGAAGCCATTGCCTTTCTTGTTAACATTCCCATAACTCTTATTCCTTCCGAGGTTTTTCCGGAATATTCAATACCTTGGATACAATCTTGTATCAGGCGATTTCTTGTAACCACATCGGGTTGAATTCGGCCCATTGAAGTCATCACATCGCGGAAATTGATGGAGGAGTAGTAGACATAAACCAATTTTTCTTCCGGTTGTAGAATTGTGGATGATGTCATGTGACCTTGGATCCATTTTAAGGTAGAGAGGTCACCTCGGGTTGTGACGTTGACGTAACGGTGCTCAACAGAAATTTTGGTGAATGATGCAGGGAGTTTAAAGTGCCTGTAAGATCCCCATTTTTTCGATTTATCGTCCTGTAAAATGTTTATTGAGAGATTCTTAGCCAGTTGTTCTTTGATATGTGGATCATCTAAGGTGAATTGCTTTATGCTAGGAGGCACCCAAAGCATGGTTATTCTCCCAGATAGATTTGGTTCTCTTCGGAGACAATTTACAAGTCCAAGAATTCCGCTCTGAGGATCATTTGTCCAAAGTATTATTGAAGTATCATTTAAACTAAGTTTTTTCTGGAGTGGGTGAAACCAAGACATGTTTGTTGTAATTTGAACTAGTTCTTTAGGTTTCATTGTCGAACTTCCACTGCTATCAAATCTTAAAAGGACCAAATTATAGTTTTCTGTAGAAAGCACAGAGATTGCTTTGAGATTATTAATTAATTGTGTCTCCTCCCAATTTTTGTCTTCAATAGATATAAGAAAACCGTTTGGTTTTAATACATTTGTCCACTGATTGAAACTTTCGAAACTGTTTGATCCTCCATGTGAAATTCCCAAATAGCAATCAACTTCACTATTAATCTTTTTATTTTCCACCGAAATTCCTAACCCAACGTCTATATTCCTATTAGTCAATACGATTAACTGTGATTTAACAACGGGTTGATCCTCAAGAGCGAGTTTAACAAACTGTGATAAACATATCACCTCTTCATATCCATTTTTAATGTTTTTTTCTCCAAGGACCTCTATGGATTTAAGGTTTGTAACTGGTTCATTTTCAAGTGCAATTTGTACAAATTGCCTTACAACTTCTTCAAGCTCTTGTGGTCTTTCTGAAATATAAGGTGCAAACCTATAAGTTTCTAAAACAGGTTCAGCTTGTTGTCTTTTCACAATTGCAGACGCCCACAATCCCCTAACTTCAATTCCGCCACATCGGATTACATTGAGGTCTCTGTGGAAATAAACCGGCACATTTGGATGTTCATCAGAATTTCTGACATAGGATTTTGCAGTAGTAATATGTTTAGCACTGTCTATTAATATTCTTGATATTCTTGTTGGAACATAGAGGTTTCTTGTATCTTCAGACATAATTTGCATCTGCAGCATACAGTCCATTAAAAGGATCCAATTTCCAGTCCATTGTATTGCACCCATTGTGCCATCTACACTACACATTTTAAGACCTCTAAAGTGCCCTTGGTAATTATATCCTCGGAGTCTCAATTCCTTATAGATATCTTTTTCAAGGAGTATTTCTAGTGGTGATAATGGTTCAGGTGGTGTTTTTATTAACTCCCACTCTGCTGACATTTCCGGTTCTTCGTAAATTCGACCAGTGACAACTTGAGTGCCACCTTCTACTATCTCAAAATGACCTGTTCCTTTTCGAATGTTTAGAATTAATTGAAGCTGACCTTTGATGGGAACAGTAGAAGCTCTAAGAAATTTGACATTTTCGAAGACTATCTTCATGTCGGAGGTAAGCCTGCCCACTACTCTTGCTAAAGTTTCCCAGACAAGAACCAAGTATGCCGTAGCTGGAAAAAGACACCGTCCATCAATGACGTGATCTGTGAGAAAGGACCATTCGTCGTCTCTTAGGCTGAGCTTGACTGTACGTTGCCCTGTTTTAGTTACGTCTTCTGCTTTGTAGACCGTAACAGACCAGTTTTGAGAGTGGTCCCATTTTATAAGAGGAGAGATCATTCGGGTGCTGCGACCTACCGGCCAATGAATTTTTGGATAGAGGTTTTCCAATGTGAGATCATAGCCGTGTTGATAAAGATTGCCTAAACCAACAAGGAAACTTATGATTGAATCTACTTGAGGATTAAAAAGGGAAAAGTCTTCTCTGCTTCTTGGTGACCCAACAATAAGAGTATTACTATTTTCTTCTCGAATTGATTGATTTAAGTCACTAGTTTTGAAAGAAGGAGCTATAATCTCTTTAAGGCATTCTTCCAAGGTCATTTTATAAGTTAGATAATCAATCGTTTTCTGTCCAGCTAAGTTAGCTCCCCAATAAGACCGTATGTCAAGACCTAATTCTTTTAAGATTGTCCCAAGCCCAGTGTAGAGTATAAAAGATCCTAAATTAGTGTCAACTTCACTTTCCAACAAATTATTGATTCTTAGAATATTCTGGACTCTTTTAACGTGAGTAGCAAACATTGGAATGTTAAACAAATGCTTTCCAAATTTAAGATATTTTTCTACGTCTCCAAACACAATCTGGAGTGGTTTAGGATCATCATCACTCTTCTTCACAGATCTAGCCAAAATTCCTTGTTGGGACACCACTAAGAAACCTCGATAACAATGGCCGGGTATACTGTACTCAAACGCCTTTTGCATAAGACCGATAAATTCATGATCATATCCATTTTCATCTATCCAATGATCCATCAAATGCTCTAAGGCTTCTTTCGTACGTCCACTTAAACAAATCAATCTTGGAAGTGCATCGGTAGAAGACACCTTTAACTTTGTATTCCAGTGAAGTAACGAATGACTGTTTGCGCCTCCAAAACCAAAACTATTAATCCCAATCACTCCATTATTATCTGGCAAAGGTGTTTTCTCGCTGACAACTTTCATTTTTCCATTTTCCAGAGCATGTACTCCTTGTCGGGGTGTATTATAATTGATATTAGGTGGTATGATTCCTGTTTCAAAAGCAAGAAGCACTTTAACGACGGAACAAAGCCCAGAAATTGCTTCGTTGTGACCTATGTTAGATTTTACTGATCCTATTAAGAGAGTATGATCACGGTCTTTACAGAAGATCTCATCTAGCGTTCCTAATTCTTCAGGGTCGCCAACTTTCGTTCCAGTTCCATGGGCCTCCACGTAGGTAAGACTAGCAGGATTAACACCACATTCCTTGTAGAAATCCTCTAATAAAACTTTTTGTATCTTTCCGGATGGATACGTAATTCCTTGTTCTTTGTATCCATCACAATTAGTCTTGCTATGAATGATCTCAGCGTAAATTCTTCTGGCATCATTGGCTTTCTGCAATATTACTACTGAAATGGCTTCAGATCTAGCGTAACCATTTGCCAAGTTATCAAAACTCTTACAAGACCCATCAAGACTCAATACTCCCAATCTTGCAAATTGCAAGGAAACCATTGGCTGCAAACATAGATTACAGCCCCCCACAATGGCCATATTGCATGCGCCTTGCTTAATTGCTCGATAAGCATGTTCAAGTGCAAATGAAGAGCTGGAGCAGGCAGTATCAGCAATAAAACTCCTTCCTTGCAGTTGAAACCAATAGCTAATACGCTGTGCCAACATAGAACGGGAACATCCTGTTATACCGTACTTTTCAGGATCTAAATTATCGTAGAAGGAGGTCTTTTCCGATTCCGAGAAGCAAGCACCTATAAATACTCCTGTGTTTGTTCCTTGGAGCTCCTTAGGGTTAATGCCTGCGTCAAGGACTGCTTCGAAGGTATGTTCTAGAAGAATTCGGCACATTGGATCCATAGTATGAGCTTGACGTTGGTGAACTCCAAAGAACCCTGCGTCGAACTTTTCAATGTGGTTTACTTTTCCCGTGCGTTGGGGGATTTCAGCATGAGTGTGGAGCCAGCGGCGCTCGTCACCGCTTACCAAGTCTACCTTATTGAAAAGATTGTCGCGGAAAGAGTGGATGTTATCGGAGTCCGGAAAACGACCAGCCATACCTGAAATTAGACAAACGTTGGTATTCTAAATCGAAAGATAATGATAGAAGTAGTACCTGAAATAACAATTAATTCAGGTGGAAATTCTTCTTTTTTCTGAACACCATCTTCTTGTTGTAACTTTGATTGAAGTGGGGCCATTTTAGCAACACTGCAGTAGAAAGTAAATTAAAATTTCTCTTACAAGAACTTAAATACCTTTTCCAAGACAATGCAATGGATTTTTTTAAGAAACTTTAAGGTTTGTACAAAAATAACAACAATTGTATTTTTTTATTTGCATCTCCAATAATACTGAAACTCTGAATAATTATGGTGATTTCCATACAATAATCAAAATAGGCCACATTGTTTCCAAGACCACAGCAAAGAAAACCAAGTTCAAGTCGTTTACAGCAAATTAAGAAGTTTCTTAGTAAAAGACGTTCGTTTCGTCATGATAGAATCAGAAATTGGAACCGTAGTTTTAAGCAGACAAAATTAATGCCACGCCTCCGGAAGATTATGATGTTGTGATTACAGGTAATTTATTAATTTTGTGTTAATTTCAGGTTTCTTTGCTTCATTTGCATGAGACCAACGACTCGAGAAGATGAGAATCAATCCACCCGGAAATTTCTCAACCAGGCGAAAAAAATTGAAACGTGAAGTAGTTTGTTGCAGGATTTTGAATCAGAAATAATCAATTGGGTTATTGTGACAGAAGCTACATTCATCTGCATCTACTATCTACATTCATATGTAACTATAAAATTTTCTAGATTAAAATTGTTGAGTTTTGTTGGCTAGATTAGAAACAATCTGCTACTATACTATTATAATGTAGACATCAGAAGCGAACAATGCACATGAATTCAAAAAAAAAAAAACAGTCAATTGCTTATTTATTTAGAAAGAAATTGAGTTGAATTGTAATTAGGTCTGCTTGAAAAACTTAAAGTTATTGATGAGATTATTTTTGAGAAGAGAGAAGAGAGATTTTAACGATTGAATCTGTAAAAAGTATGGTGGTCCAATGATAATCTTAAGAATTCCAAGCGGGAGATTAATGCGATGAGTAATGAACAATGAATGATTATTACGTAGTACACACAATAATCGATAAAGACTTGGTTGAGATTAACAGTTATAGGTTTAGTAGAACAAATTGTTATACGATTTAGCAATGACACTATAAGATAAAAGAAAGTAATAAGTATCAAACAAAAAATTACAATACACGCGTTATTGATTTGACAATAGAAAGTATTTTGGAAGATTTCTAGCTTTGTAATCATTTTGATTTTGAGAATTTTTCATTGATGTTTGAAAGCAAAACCAAAATGCACCACAGTCTTTATTTCTTATTATCAAAACAAAGTTGACTTAAGCAAAATCGAATCAACCAATATTAAATCGATTATAATATTGTACATCTCCAATAAAATCAATCCGTTTCTGAGTTTTATCAACTACCTTAGAAGGTTACCCTCTCTAGGGACCAACGCAAAATGCTTGATTTCTGACCAACCTATCAAAATCTCCTCTACTTTTATTAAGGATCAACTCCAGAAACAAATGGTAATCAACATTTCTAAAAACAACTAATGGAGCACATCATAGAGATTATTGAATGCCACCAGAACCTACTCTGTTACTCTGCTTTAGCAATTTAATGAAGATTTATTGCAAATGTAGGACTTGCAGATGTACTGATCAATGATGAGCTTAATGAAGGTTATATATGTAGGAAGCTTCCGCAGGAAATATCAAATTGTTTAGAATAGGGTGTTTATGACTTATAAGAAGACAATGCTGTTTTCAATTATGGTGGCAGAGAAGAAAGAGAGAAGAATGCCTAGTACTTTACAGTATGATGCGTTTAGTTGTTAATATCATGAGGTTGAAAGGTCTAAAAACGCTTGGTTTACACTCAAGCTTGCTTGATTTGAGAATGGACTGGAAGCAAACATGATTCTATGGGATATAACCTAAGTGTGAAATTCCATCAAGTACGACACGTTCTAAGATTTATCTAATATAGTATTAAGAATATCAAGAGACTATAAACTAAAAGGTAAATAGAATTTGTTTAATTTAAGCAAACAAATAAATATAGCAAAGATACCATTGAATTTTGGAGAGTAAGAAAAGAGCCGGCAAAATTAGTATGTTATTAGTTAATCTACTACCAAAATGATATATCTTATGATAAAATCATTGAGTGGCGTATGTAAGAATGGTTTAAAGTACTGGGTTTTTATGTGTAAAAAAATAAATGGTGATGGTAGGAATTAAACATAGATAAATTTTGAACAATATTTCTTCGGTTAAATTTTTGTAAGTTACTGGAACCTCCTTTGAATGATTGCTCTAGATTTTGGCAAGTGGCATCCCGAGACATTGTGCACCACTTCGTTGAATCCACGCTTCTCGATTGCTTCTTCCAGTTTCTCAGAGATTTGATCTTTTTCCATCACTTTTTGCAATGTATCAATCACGTCAGATACAAGAGCTTGTTCCACGCAAAGTGGGCATGGGTCTTTCGATACCAGATCGGTGATGGTCACAATGTGGTGCGTGACTTTATCAGCTCGAATCATATCTGATGTTTTGTACTTCTAAAATACCCCATTTTTATGTGGACATGGTTAAAATAATATGAACAAGAAGAATTACCTTCATATCTTTGTAGTAAATTGTACATATCATCTCGTTGACTCTTTCTTCTAAGATCTTGAGGTACATCAGAGCATTGTGAATATTTATTGTACTGTTCTGGCCCAGTAACTCTAGGAGCGGAGCATTTGAACATTTGCAAAGTTGAAACAATTCCGAAATTCCCACAAGAAGTTGATTTAAAATGTCCTCGTTCTCGTTAAAGTTGGCTTCTTGTTGGTCAGCTTCCTCCTTGATCTGTTCCAGTTTTGCTTCGAGATCTTGGAGACTGCTCTGTTGTCTTCTGACGTACTTTTCATTGGTTTTTCGCGCCTTATCGATTCTGAGATGGAGACCCATAAGGTCTTCACTCAGACATTCCATTTCTTTGTTACTTTCATTAACATAGCGAAACTTGGAGAAGTTCTTCATCTCGTTAAGACAAAATCTTTCGGCTACCACTTTAATGTTGAATTCGCCCATAAATTCTCGAATGTTTTCAATGAGACCTTCGTAATTTTCGAGTAGTTGTTGCATTTCCTGGCGCTGCTGCTCCCAGCGTTCTTGCTCCTTGCGCATAAGGTTCAGCATGATACGGCGTTGACCTTTAGTGTTGAGAAAGTTTTTGAGCTTGTTGCCATAATCAATTTGCCTTTGGATTGTTGTCATTTCCTAGGAAACAAAGTAAATTTAGAAAAAACTACAAGTTGAGATTGATCTACCCGTTACCGATGTATGACTCAAATACTCATTATAGGCTTTTGTTCTTAACGCCGTCAACTTCTGACACCACTCCTCTCTCTGGTCGTACGCAATCGTCGCTTGTTCAATCAGATCCAGCATAAATTTTTTTCCATGGCTTAGATTATTACACAATCGATCCCATGATTTGTTAAAATTAGCTCTCTCAATCAATAAATGGTCAATTTCCTCTCTCAGTTTTCTGTTTGCTGCAATCGTGGTACAAAATCTCTTCGTGGCAGTATCTAGCTTATTCTCCAACGCCTCTAAAGTTCTCTGCTCTTCGTAAATTTTTGCGGTGCATTGGATCTCAGTGAGCGTCCTGGATCGCAACTCAACGATATTCTTTCTCGCCATGGTAATCTGCATATCAAGCTCATTCAAGTAGGCTTTCTCTCGCTTAATCTCACATTTGAAGTGACTGTGCTCTTCTAGAAGTTTCTCAAGTTGCTTAGCTATTTTCTGATCATTCTTTACGTTAGTTTCCGAGCTAGCAACACCTAGATCAGTAAGAATCTCCTCGTATTCTTTCTTGAGAATATGAATTACCCTGCGTTGTTTTTGACCGCCCCCGCCGCGTTGTACCTTGCGGTCACATTCGAGAATATGGTACTGGCGTTGAAAGCGAAGAAGTTGTGTTTCTGTTTGTAGTTCAAGTTTATATTTTTCTTCCGGTGTGAGAACTTTTTTCTGGCCTTTTAATGCAGCCATACTTGGATGTATAAAAATTGTAAGTGTCAGAAATGTCAGTATTTATTTAAAACATCTGCATTGTGTTTATTTTTTTTTATTTACTTTGCGAAGATATTCAGAAAATGGACGTGTGATCTTATAGCGATCTCCCTCCGACGGTGAATGTGGCTGAAGTGGTTGGGGTAGTCATGGCGACACCCGCCTTTTGCGCCCTCGGGGGGTGCGCGCGGCTGGAGAGGTCGCGCCGCGTTGCCATGACGTTGGCAGGCAGGTGGCCGTTGTCGCACAACCACCGCCATCGCCGCCTCTTTGTCGCACGGACAGTGTGCGACGCGTCGCCTTTGCCTGCCACCCCCAGCGTCGATCAATGTTTGCGCAAAACGCCCCGGCAGAGTGCTACATTTCTGCACCAATTCAGCCAGGTATAAGAGATGTTATCCCTGGATGTTAAAACTGATACAATTTTCAAGATTTTAACACGGAGATAAATTTGAAATAAAAACGAAAGCGTACAAGATGTTGCTGCCTATTGCGATAAGATTAAGTTTGTGCTATTGTTTTGATAGTTAAAAACTAATCAAAATTTAACAACATAACGAATGTTTTGGAGTTTTGTGTTTGTACAAAAAGTTTTGTGTTGATTTAAAAACATTTCATTACACTGATGGGTATACAAATTGTAAACTTATTTATTGTCAGAAATAGATAATTCACTTATAGTTGTTGTGGAATTTATGAAATCTTCAAAGGAATATCATCATATCACCGCTTGATTGCTGATAATATCACACTCTCATTTCGGTTCATTCGCATGAAATTGAAAGCAATAAGCCGCCGCTGATGAAATGAAATTGATGCGCTTTGCAAACACAAAGTAAAAGCAGGACGGCAGCTGCAGGTGAGGGTGGCAAGAGATGAGAGAGAAGTGCGCGGAGGGTGAAATGACGTGCCATTTAATTACGACACTGCGCGCTGTGATGAAAGCTGTTGCGAGAGGGCGGAAAGTGGAAGCGACGCCGACGGATTTAGTCATGATACGCAAGGGTAAAGTACCATGCGGTACAGTAATGGGGGATGTAATGGAAAATATTTTTGCAAAAACAACATAGTTATAAATGCAAACAATAAACAAGACATTGTTTAGCATTTTTCAATAGGCAACTTGAACACAATACACTTATTTCAATAATCACATATCAAACTATAATACCTAAGTGTGAATAATGTAGAAAATGTAGAATTTTTGTGTTTGTGATGTATTTGCTGTTAGAAACAGTTTTATAAGTAACAAGACAAGAGAATGAAGAACTTCAATTCTTAAATAATCTGACGAAACGGCAATTTTTATTGAATTTTTTTTACTGTTATCTCTATCTCTAAGCACGTTGTTGTCAGCTTTTTTCGTATGCCTAATATACCTTATTACGCGTCGCACACATCCCTGTAGATTTAATGGGAACGTTGTTACACCGCTGCCATTGGCCATGGCGGCCAACGCCAAGGGTGAGAACGCGGCGTAGCCACGGTAACGGGTGGCACCCGGGGCAAGGATCGAAGCCCGCCGTGTTAGACTTCCCACCCCGCAGCGTACCGCAGAGTACAGTCGGCGACAAAAGCGGCCGCATCAGTTTACGACCCTCTGAAATTGGTCCCCTGCTATTGAAAAATATACTCTGTACGCTTGAAAACCGAGCTTTAAAGGAGAACCAAAACATATTCTAAGAGTAGAATAAAGACTAGAAAGTAGGTATATTTTTTAATTGTTTAAGAGAGATGATTGCTTAAATTGAGGATTTTCGACGTCGATTGTTGTTGCTAGCAGATGAACGCCGTTTCGTAGTAATTAGAAGGCAGGTGGTTGGCGGCGGCTAACGACAAAACATGATTCTTGATTATTTTAGTTGATCTGATTGAGTTAAATGCAAGTATGGAAGTGAAATTATGTACATTTCTGCTGATTGCTCTATAGTTATTCAATGAACTTTAGTGTATTTACTAAAGTACACCAAAGTATTGATTATTATATTTCATTATATTAATTACAATCAAAATAATACTTTATTAAAAGTACTCTTTTAAAAAAGTACTCCTCTTAAAAACCCAATCATTCTTTCTTCTCAATGCATTCAAGACTACAACAAACCATGGTTCAGATCTACTTAATTAAATAATCAGTAATTCTCTACAAAAAGCTTCATTGAATCGCATTTACAACTTTGTAAAACAAGGAAGTCGTCTCTCAATTAACTTCAACTCTGACTACTGCTTACATTATTTTAATTAATTAATTGATTAATTGAAATATTAAGCAACAATAAACAACTTCAATTACTTTATTAAATACTCAGCTTGGAACTACTTTTGTTTCTTCTCTCTTCATTTCATAAAGACAAATTCATCGTCAAGCCTAGGTTTTTAATCGTTGACAATTTTTTCAAGTGTACTTGTACTTGCCTTCCGCTTTCCGGCTGTCTCGCTGCATTTGAATGCGTTTTATGTGAAGTTTTCTACAGAGTAAAATATGCTCATCGAATGGAAAATGCGCAAATGTGGAAATTTGCGCAATGTGTGCCAACGAAAGTAATGACTTTGCCTGTCTGGCGTTTTTAATTTTTGTGTAATGCGGCACATTCAAGAAATTACATTCCTCAAGTATTTGTCTTTACATATATCAAGTATCAACTTGTCGTTGGGAAGAGAGAAAATGTGGATGTCATCGAGATAAAGGAAATGTTGTTAGAGCTTCATTTTGTTCATATCTTTTTTCTTTGCGGTGATTATTGAATCAACAAAACTGAAGAAAATAGAGCGTTAAATTGTTCATCATATTTAATTAAGTATGTTCAATTCTCTTTACTAACAAGCGTAAAACAACCAAGTAACAAAAGTGGAATTTTTTAATAATAGTATTCTGCAATTCTATAAAACCTCAACGATCCGCTTTGCAAGAAAGCTTTAAAAGCAACAGTTACCTCTCATTCATCTTAAATTCATCATATTCAAGTCCCGCAATATTTATACTCAAACAATTTGTATGCTTTTAAAATATTATTTTGATATGATATGAAGTGTGTAGCCAGGTAGAAAATGAACAAAAGTATGCGATGATTGAAGTTACATGCAATCTATTACAATGTATTACATCGCTTTACCACACTGAAAACTTGAACAGTTCGAAGAACTGACAAGATACCCGTAAAATATGATCCGATCAGGATCAGAAGAGAGAGGCATCAAAACTGACAGATGCAAGCTGCAAACGGAATAAGAATAATAATAATAAGAGCTAGAGAAGGAAAAAGACGTTGAGAATTCTAACTGTTTGAATTTTTAAATAAATTGTATGTTCGCAGAACGCACGTTTGCACTTGAAACTCGCTCTGATTTATTTATTTATTTATCAAAATCCCGGCTTTGAGTCATCTACACCGCCCGCCGTCAGTTTCCTGCGTATTCATCCTGCCGCTAATTCCGCACCCTCCCGGGACGCAATCTACGCCGATCGCCATTGTCGAAGTTTCCCCTATGCGTAAACCACCCTACAGATGTGCGATGATGGCGGCACACTTTTCAATCAGAATGCGAGCGCAATGAGAAATCATTTTTTGTGCATTAGGGTGGCTTGCAATTCAACCCAGCGAGCAGATATGAGCAATTCATTAGCTTCCGTTAATTAAGTTGCTCCACGTGCACAGGATGCAGTCAACAACCTACCAGCCGCACAATGATGCGCTATGATTTGATGACTGCATGTCAAATCTTGTCATTATCAAATAATTAATAAAAACGTGTAAAAATGGGCTTTAAAAATGCTTCACTTGCTCAAATTTCTTCTTACCATCTCTCACCTGTTTATTGTCCAGGCGAAATTACTGATCAATAACAATCCTGTAAATGCTATTCCTGTCCGCCATTTTGTTCTCGCTTCTCTGTGAATCTTCCTCATTCCTGTTTGTCCCGGGCGTTCGGAAACAGTCTGAAATGCCGTGAAACGCCGTGAATCATCGCGCGTCGCTCATGGTCGCGTTGTCATTTTGCTCTGGTGCTGAAAGGCGTCTGCAAACCGTTCAATAATCTCGCTTCGACTCTCTGCCGTCTCCAACGCATTGGCCTGACTATAATGTTGACAAATCGGAATAATACGGAAAGCATCCAGAGATGAGCATTTACAGAGAAGCATTGAATATGCATACATTTGTTGAAATCGGAAAACTCGCAATCAAAAGTGTGTTCAAACTTAATAAAATATCTTGTTTGCTTCTGATAATAAATTCTTAATTGAGTAATTAAGAAGGTTTTAGTTCTACCGAAAGAGTTTCTAGCTTGAGAGTATGCTTTCTCGTTATGTTTTGTTTAACAAGGCTTGAAATGTTGGCACAAGAAGATATATCAAATTTTATTTCTCACGATAAATGCTGCTTTTTACCAAAATTAATTGTACTTGTCAGGAATAATGTGATTTGGTGTATGCACTCAGAACATCCTCTCAATTGTATAGTACTATTATATGATAAAACTAGATGCATAATGTTATCCGTTTGCAGAATAGCTTCATCAGTACATCAAATTGTAGGATTTGCAATTAAAATAAACAAAATTCAGCCATCAGGGCGCATGAAACTTTTCAGTATTCACTTTAGTGTATGTTCAGCTTCACACAGAAAAATATCCTCCGGGCACAATTTGTCCTCATCCCTATTTAGATGTAAATTTGCAATTTCTCGCATTGCGCTGCCCCGAGGCCTGAAAAAAACTAACCTAGCCAAAAAGAACGCAAAGGAAGCAGTATAAAAACACTCACTCAACCAACAACTAAGAACTGTTGGGAACGCTGCGCTGCTTGTTCTTAGATTGAGGGTGAACCTCAAGGGTGCAATGGGTGCGCATTGTGATGATTATCCGGGCCACTTTAATGTAAACCGATCCAAAAAATACACAATGGCTGCATTTGTTTTCGCTCTTTGTCCACGCCGATGGCAGAGTGGTGGTTATCGAGTGATCTGCATCTGGCCAATTGACAAACAGCAATTCGCTGACGATTGTTGAGAATGCAGCAAAATATATGAAACCTGAGCGATTTGAAAAGAAATTAATTGATGTGATTTTCAATGGGAGAGGCAATTGTTGAAGTAGTAGAAATGCAATTGATATGTTTGAGACAATTTGAGACAGATATATTGTTCAAAAACTGCATTAGAAGTTGATCTTTTATTTATGCTAAGTGGTTTTTGAAAATCACTTAGAAAATGTAGACAAAAAGATAAACAAACTAGTTATTATCTGAAATAACCAAGTTTCCGAGAATTATAGTTTTCAATAACATCATATGTAGATTTACTTTATTCACAACTAACCGAACTTCAATTTTTTATGTTGAATAATACAGCCAAAATAAAAGTCCAATAAAAAAAAACCTTCTAATCTGTTGTCTAATATTCATGCGTACCTTAAAAAATACATCAACATCCATCATAATTCCATTGCTCCCATTTTAAGCGCTTTGAAGGCTCAAAAGTTGAAGAGTGGTAAAGAGATGAATGAAATTAATTGAAAGCCCTTACATCCGAATGAAAATAATGAAAAGAAGTCTTACTTTATTGTTATTAGTATTATTTGGATTATGGTGTGTTATTGACTATTATTCAACTGGTAAATTCTCACAAACCGTTAAAACTGTCTTTAAAGAATGTAGAAAGTGGTTGAAAAGCTTTAATTTGTTTACGACAAAACACAACGTTGTGTCACTCGAGTGCACTCGACACTAATCCTTTTCAGGCTATTGCCACTGCTATCTGAAAAGCCACCGCGCATGAAAAGCACCCGAGTGAAAGCACGACTTAACCAAGTTACGAAAACGACTTAACAATCACAATAGGTAAACAAAACATCCACTTAACTAAAGTAAACTGAGCTAAAAGGAAGCAAAGAATGAAGGATGACATTTTCCAACATAACTGCATTATGTTAGCTATCTAATAGCTATATGTCACAACATATTTGACAACAAAGCGAATTGATTATATTTTGTTCTCCTATACAACCCTCTCATTCTTCTCTTTTCAACTTGCAAAATCAAAACCTTTGAGATGAAGATGATGCAGATTGACTAAGTCTTTGAAGGCTTAGTAAAACGCACGAAGGGTTGTAATTAAAATGTCGCTGATGTCACCACCATTACCGACGCGGATTCGTTGTCCAATAGCAATTGGTCTGAAATGCGACAGGAGCGCAGTGGAACGGCGTAAGAGGACGCCAAGGGATGGGAATTGTGAAGCTAGTACTTGTGTCGCAGGCGAGTGGTGAGTAATGAGTGTAATGTAAGGGTGATTGGGGTTGCAGTGAGACCTGTGCAGAGTGTGTACAGTCGCGTCAAAACGGGACGACAAATCCAGCGCCAGCCAGCAACGGGGTGGATAATATAAGGGTGTGGATTGTTAACGGTGATAGGGACAATGGTGACAGTGGCGACAATGCAGTCTGGATGCGAGATAATCCGATGGGAGTAGAGAAAATGGCGGCGTTTATGAGTAAAGTTTAGAAGTTGATTTGGTAGACAAAGAAGACATTATTTAATTATTCTATCGCAACAATAATCGCAAAATATAAATTTCAAGTGCAAATAGCATAAATTGCAAACTTACTTAATTCATTACTACTTGCTTGATTAAATGCTGCTTCTTGCAGAAGATAGGCATTTTTTCTAAACTACAACTAAAGTTAAGTGCTTTTTGCTTTAACATATACTTATTATATACTTATAGTATAGTATGACGCTGTTAACTTGCTGGTTTTTTCAGTACGATACTGAAAAGTAAAGTATATCTTAACGTAATTATAAAATTATTCACGCCTAAAGTGGAACTTGAAAAAATTGCCCAAAGTTGTTTCTCTTTGGGCAATTTACCAATATGATTATAATTATAGAATAATTAGGTTTAAAATTTGCGCAGAAGAAAGCATCAATTCGCCTGAACCATTCGCTTGCTGTAAAACTTTATTTATTTATATATTTTACAAATTTTAAACCTGTCTGTTCAAATACAGAAGTCTACAATTGCATTCCTCTTTTTGTTTGTCTCTACCACGATAGATGTCCTCACAATACTCTATGAAAATTAACCCTCCCAGTCGCCCTAGGCTCACATTCTACCAATTTTCTCTCACTTGTCCATCCAAGAGTATGTGTGTACATACGTGAGTGTATGTTGTTTGCATTGTTCGCATCCCTCTTCGCTGATCTCGCATTCCCTTTGCGTTCTCCAGGACTGCGCGCGCTTTTGTGCGCCCTTCGTGTGTGCTGCATGCACTCGACGTTTACACACGTCGCCGACGATGAGGGTAATTTTCTACCCCGTGCTCTTTGTGTATTATTCTGCGTCGAGATGTGCGGAGACAAGCAGCGCTGAGAAAAATCACACGCAGTGGACGTAAAAAGGAATGCAAAAAGAAGGTGCTCATAATTGTTAAGCTTTCATAAGTGATAATAATTTTAAAATACGAATATTTTTTATTTTTTTATTAATTTAAATCAACATAAAAGTGATTGAAAACAAAAGATTACCACAATTTTTATTGTGAGGAAATATTATTTATATGGAATTGCTATAGGTTTGCAAGTGATTTGTTTGATTTGAGTCAATTAATTACCAATCATCAATTTGACGTGTATTTTATAAGTATTTTACATTTCAGATCATACATATGCAATTTGCTCCTTTGAGTGCAATCCTCTTTCAGGTCTCCAGAAGCTTTTTAAGCTTCTTTGTCTCGGAAAAGCGATAATGAGATGAAAGAAGAACCCGTATTGCCGCTTTCTTTGCACTCTGCTTAAGACAAAACTCTTCCTTTCGAAGCTTTCACACACTTTGAACGCATAATCCCTACGTAAATATCAATAAGCATGTAGGTACATTCATTCGCAATTGGCAAAATAATAAAAAGACAGCAAAAATGACGAAATTAATAAAACGTGTATATTAAACAGTAAGAAAGGCAGAGGGTTAACCATTTCGCATACGAAGTTTTCGGCGGCAGTTAACGATTGAAACAAGAAGATAGAAAACAAATAAAACACCGCTCGAAGAACAGTTTTACGTACTTGGCACAAATTTTTACGACTTCATTGCTGGTTAGTTTTATGCTTTGATTGCTTTACAATGCGCCATATTGTTAATTGTCAGTATTTTCATTATCACCAGGTATTGGAGAAGCAATTAAAGAATTATTTGCTTCAGTAAAAAAAAGTTAGAAATAAAGTTTAAATCATGTCTTTCTTAGTTTAAATGTGGAAAGTTGTAGAGAGAGAGAGAGAGAGAGAGAGAGAGAGAGAGAGAAAAAGGAACAACTGGAAGATGCATTGAAATTGTATTTCTTTAATTATTGTTTTTCTCAAATATCTCCACTTTTACTGACTCCATGTTACTCACCCTAATTTCCATTTCATCAACAATTCCATCATTACTAAATAATCCATTCGCTGACAACTCGCATGATTTAAAACAAATTAAAAGCTAGTATTATCCCGAAAACTCTTAACTACCCTTCTACCCTCTTCTCAACTAGATATCCTCGATGTCACCCAGTGTCAGGCACTGTCACAATTGCCACAATTTTAATAACCAGCTCGCATTAAACGCAATCTAACTGAAACTCACCTGAAAACCGGCGAAAAATGCCGGCAACCACCCTTAGAATGTTATTGTCAACCGATTTAGGGGCACAATCAACGTGATAATCGAAACCCAGCCAGACACAAATAGAACCAGTGTGGGTGAATGTTATTAATATTGAGATGACATGCTATTCAATAATGATATTTATCTGTGGAGTTTAGGAAAGCTTACAGCAAATAGTAAAGGAATGGGGCGAATAGGAAGAAGGTTTGATTGTAAAGAACGTCAATCACTATCAATCATAAGATAGATAAGAGTTTTTAAGCAAGTAAGAGATAGATAAAAGTAATTTATTTCAAGAACGTTATTGTTGTTTGATTTTTGAGACGTTTTATAGAGTTTGGGATAGAATGAAGGAAATAGAACATTAATTTTATACTATGAAATTAAATAATAATGTCCTGGTACCATCAAGAACTGCGCATAATATCAATAAATGTAATATTTTAATGGAAGAAACTAACAGCGTGATGTAAATGGAAGCGTCATGTAGAGAACTTGAGTAAAATTGCCAATTGAATCATATTCACTCCAATTATAATCCAAGCATTGTCTTACTTTCTCACCACTGTTTCAACAGTCTTTCCAGTCCAACTTTTCAATAGGTATCATCATTACCCTCAAAAACAAGGTGTACTTGCAGTTAACTGCCATTTGCCTGCAACACTCATAAATAACGCGTCGACGACGTTGGGCAAGCATTGCACCGGACATGGCCACAAAATGAGCACAATTCATGCATGATAGATGAGCATAGGTGAATAATAGCAAGCATAGGTAACATTTAAAACACATTTAAATACACCGAAGACATTGAGACAATACGACAATATGGCGCGCGATTGTCAACCGGATCGCGTGGTGCGTTTCCATTCCGTCGTTCCGTCCAATTTAACGCTAATTCGACAAACTGTTTGCTCGCTTTATTATTGTCATTACACGCACACACGGCGGGACTAAATAGATGCAGACAATGAACATTGTGTAGAGTGTGTGTAGAGTTATTTGGTGAGGAGCGATGAGGGAGAATAGGCATTGTCGTTGTTTTCGAAGCGTTTAATAGGTGTCATCGCCGCGGAAATGTCGAGAATTGTCAGGAGTGATGTGGACAATGTGTGGCTACCGACTGGAACGGTTTTCGGTAGGGAATGATGAGTCTAAGATGGATGGAAATGTGTAGCGTAGGACTCGTTTTATTCATTAACGATCCATCATTGTCGAATTTTAAGAAGAGGTAGTATTGATCGAATTGTAATTATAGGCTTTGGTTTATTTGTTGTTAAAATTGATGTTGTAAATGTAGACAATTTTATTGATATTTTTCTAATAATTAAATATATAGGCAATTGGATTGATTGCCAATGTCGTTATTTTAGAAAATTAAATTGTCTGTCTCCAATCACCATCATTCAAATTTTCGTATCACAGTAGAGCTTATTGCCAAATGGACAGTAAAATTCTACATCTAGTCAAGTGGAATTAATATCTCTGTATCTAACAGTTACTAACAGTAACTTCTCTAAGAAGGGAGCAATAATTAGATGCAATGCAATGTAGTAGAAACTTTTTAAGTTTTAGTGCCGTTGGTCATTTGCCAATTGTCACAGTCAGGCACGCGCTTTGCCGCCACCTAATAGATTGATTTGTCTCTGAGGGGTGAAACTTAATCTGCACCAGGCAGCATCTGACCGAAAACAAGGTGGAAATCAATTGGGAGGTTAAAGATTCTTATTGTGCTTCCGAGTGAAGATATAAAAGCATAAAACAAGTTGCAATTGAACAATATCTTGCCTTAAAAGAAGAGTCAATTAGTTTGGGAGTTAGTTTATTCCTGAAATACGCCATTTTGTTTAGTTTTTGTACAATAGCTTCGACATCATTATAAAATCTCCACCATTGTCGCACTAATTCATATTTTTCACTCGTCGTGACAAATTCACCGCCTTGCAACAAATTACGGCAGCGGTAAACCGTAAACAAATCACGTATTACCAACACGCACTGCATGCCCTGCACATGCTCTACACTTTGCATACGGTCGACAGAGTACGTGTGTGGAGTACGTCCGCCACTATTCCTTCTGCAGCTACCTGTGCGCGGCACGCTTTGATCTCGTTGCTGCGGCGCACTGCGGCCGTTTATCTGGTGCGACATAGATAACGATGATGGCTGATATGCGCCGGTTTACATGTCTCATACGTGGGGTGAATGGAGCACATAGAGTGAATAGAATATGAATTTTAGCGGGTAAGTGTCTGCAGTTTAAGCTCTGCGCTCAGTAGGTGGACGTGGGATGCGTATGAGTGGCTGAGTGAGTCACTTGAGAGATAAGAAATTGAGAAACTAATAGAAGAAAGTGAGAATATAGCAAGCTTGGTAGATGATAACATAAAGATGGGATGTTGTATGTTAAGCATAACTGTTAAGCACAACTTATTCATCACCAACTAACTACTGCTTCTTAATTATGTAACAAATGTAGCGATAAAAATTATGCAAACCTGTACACACAATTTCTTTCCACCCCCAAACTAAAAACACCACTTTCTCTTGGTTTAATCAATGTTGTTGTTGTTGCTGGTTGATGTTAACAAGACAAGTAGTGCAGATTGCATCAAATTAAAGCAGCAACCCTAAGCCTGATATTCTGCCGATTGTCCGATTGTCTGATTGCTGTATCGGCGAGGGTGTCGATGTCTGACGCAGACGGACGCGACCGTCCGTTAAATGTCATTCCGGAGGGGTTGCTCTGGAATCAGTGGCAGTTGCTGTCATTGAGATGTGTGTACTGAACACAAATGTTGAAATATCCAAATCAATTGTAAATAGAACATGGATTGGATGAACAACTAAAACAAAGTAAAACAAGTAAAAAACAGAGATCTAGAATTAAATGCTGCAGATTAATAGATTTATTTCAATTTTGCTTCACGCAGGTAAAGATAAAGAGTTTTCGAGAAAATTTCAGAAAATTTATGATGATAGTAGGATGGTTAAATTTAGAGAAATTAAATCACGAATTCTAATTTTATAAAGAGCAACTGAATGTTCAATATTGTATCTTAATGTTTGAAGACCATTTTCTCAACAAATGCTTATTTCCTGCTAAATGCTTGATAAATCCGTTCTCTTTTCTCTCAAAAATGCAAGAAATGACATTGTACGGCATCGCAGTTGTGCAATTTTGTACGCGGGACAATCGTGTGCAATGCTGACAGAAAAAGTCGCCAAGAATTCGCTATTAACACACGCGTCCAACTATTCGACAATCAGTTGTCGCGGCCGCGCGTGATTTCGCTCTTGCTGCGGACGCTGTGTCGCAAGCAGCGATAAGTCAAGTGACAAAGACTCGTCAAGAAATTCCAACTCGAAAGACATAAGCTGAGTATACTGAATGTTACGGATAGTGCTTTCAAATAAAATTTAAAGCATGAAAATGGAGAGAAATGCAGTGAAATGCATGAAACTGTTGAAGAAAATTGTTGAAGTTGAATAAGAAGAATCATAGTTGGATTAGGTTTGATAAATATTAATTTGAAAAATCTGTTAAAAATCATCAAATTTTGACATGTATTCTCTAATGTCTAAAAGAAAGTAAATTGGTCAATGGTTTAAATATTCATAATAAAATCAAAGTTTCTATTAGTCTTTAAACCGTGTTCCCATGTTTTTATTCGTTTCTTCGACATTTCAAGTATTTCTCAAGCTTCCAGCAACTGCTCAGTCTATCTCATCGTTGAGTGCTTTAACACAGTATCCGTTCAGTGTCGTTTCGGCATGTTGGCGTTAACTAAGCTTCCATTTAAAGCTCGCTCAAAGCGCGCCGAAACAAAGGTGACAAAATTTATCGCTCCGACACCCAGCGCCAACAACCTGCCACTGCCATCGCCATTACACCTGAGCCAAGATACACGTTCGTTATCTCCACACACCTGAGACATGGCCATTTTTGCGTAGATGCACCTTAAATCTAATTGTAGCTATCTGGAGAAAGAAAAAACGTCTTGATGATTGATTGGAAATATGTAGGTTATCTCTGAAGGCTTAGCTGCAACTAAAATAAAAGATAGTGGCGTAGTGTGATTAATATGAATCATAATTAATTGAAATACGCACGTTTCTTGCATTGCCCAAGCCAGTTTTCGCGTTGCCTTAGCGATAAAGTGCGATAGATTGCGACAATCAGCACAATGCAAGGTTGTTAAGGTGATTGACGATGTTAATTATTGCTTTGGAAATGTGATAAATGTGTGGACATCGATGATGCACAATTGAAAAAACATAAATTTTCACAGGTAATTAATATGTTTTCTATGCTGCACATAGGCCTAGGTAGAGGAGATTAGTTGGACGTTTGACAGTAATCATTAAATATTCCCAAGAACATGAGTAGAATGAACAATTAAATTATGCCAGTTGTTTGGAATTAGTTTTGCTCTAATTAATTATTATGAGTTTAAGAAAATAAATATGATATGGTTTGTTCACCTGAATTAAGTTGCTTTTCGCTTGCTTCCTCCTTCGTTTAAATATTTTTAAGGTTTAGAGAAAAGTTTTCCAACATCACTTTCGATCGTTGGGCTTGTTATTGAGCTATCGATGCTTGTAGCATCCTAATGGACTCGATGCATTTCTTGAAACTTGGCTACTGGTTCAATAAAGCCACCAAAAATGTCTGTCGCAACGGTTTGTGCTGTCGTTTTCAGCTTCCAGGAAGAATAAATATAAATAATTTCAATCGCGAGAGGCAAAAAGTTGTAACAATCTTAATTTGAAAGCTAAAAACTCTAATTCTATTTTCAAAATAAATGTACTTATGACAGTTTTATTTTTTTTTTCCCGATTTTTCCCGATTATTCTATTTCGTTCTTGCTAAAATTAAACAAGTTCTACTAGACGTTGCTCTCACAAGTTATCCTCATATTTTGTTTTCAATTCAGATAATTTCTTGCCGTTCTTCCTCTCCTTTTTAATCTACCTCTGCAAAACGCAAATTAATAAACATTTCTCTCATCTACACGAAAGAGTGTGTTATTTTTCTTTCTTGGCTGGGTTAGCTTCTCGTCGTGCATCGTCGTCACATCGTAAAGCGCGTCCAACTGCGTCCAACAGAGATGTAAAAGGAAGGAAGAGTAATTTAAAGGCGAACGCGGCGCTTTAACGCCGCCGATTATTGTGCGCCATATATTTATGGACGGACGCGAGCCGCACGATCAAAGCACTTGCCGCCGCCCGAATTCTCTTCGCGAAGACGCAACGACAAGCAGAACCACATACATATTGCTTCGTTGCAGACACAAGCAAACCCTGTTGTTTAATTCACGCCTTAACCCACTGTTTGTTTAATTCTTCCGCTGAGTTGAAGGCAATTGCGTCGACACACTGTATGTTAAGCTAGGTGTGTGTGGCGAGACGTGCCGGTCGCAGGACGGAAGGGAAACTCAATTAATCCATAATTAACTCGCTCGGAATTAACGCGCGTGCAATTAGTTATGAAACCGCGCCGATGTCGGCGGCAATCGCTGCGGCTTGGATTGGCTTTTATGGCCCAAAACGACGGCGGCGAGGCGGCGAAGATGCGTGCGACTTGTTCGTGTCGTTAATATCGAGAGATAAATATTTTACGCGTTTGCTTACACCGTGCAACGTACAACAAGAAAAAGAAAAAGCGAGCGCAACGTGGTCATTTACGCTTGAAGTTGACAAACACACAGCGGAGAATTAAGTCAGATAGAGGAACTAATTACGCCAGTATGCTGTTGTATTCTCCGAGTGATGATTGATTTACAGAAAATTTTATAAGAATAGCTATGCTCAATTAAAATTGAACAGCTTGTTCAACCCCTAATGTCGCAATAACGATAAATCTATCTCAAATATTTCCCCACGTAACATAACAATACCCATCGACTTCTTTGCATTGAAAGTATTATCAGGAAAGTATAGTCAGAACTGAAAATTGCAACTTGTGGTCACCCTAATCGGCTCGTCCGAGGGTGCCCAATCAAAATAGCAATCTGCCGATTTGACCCGGCCTGTAATTTTGTAATCTGGCGCAATCTTGCTAATGTATGACGTTTTTCATATATTATGGCACATTTTCAAGAAGTGCGATCACGCATTGCGTTGTAATCTATGGAATGCACCCCTCAGCATAAGGGATGTGATGGAAGAGGAGATTCGTTTAGATTCGACATGGTTATATATAAAAGCGATTATTGGGAAAAATAGTTTCTAGAAGAAAATTATTGAATTCTTTCTATCATCTGCCATCAACAATCCCTTTCTATCCAATTCTACCCCCTTCAATGCCCCGTCAATCATCCATCATTTGTACTGCAAATACTTCTTTCTGTTATTGTATCGGCATGCGGAAATCGAAACCAAATGCAGCACGTTCAATTTTAATTTGCGAATGAAACAGTGAAATTATGCGCGCACTCACTGGCGATCGAACCTTGCAGGCGCACATATTAATGAGTGGAAGTGAGTGCGCAGAAGCGGGAAATTTATTCTAACTAACGGCTAATTGCATTGTGCGGTGGTCTTTTTGATATCTCGCCGCCGAGCGCGCGCTTCTCGGAAACTGTGTGGATTTAAACTAATTACGTGGCGTGGACAAGTGCTACCAGTGTTGAGCAAAGAGAGAGAAAGAGAGAAATGGTGAGATGCAGAGAGGATTACTTTGTGGGGAATGAACAACATGATACTGAAGAAGGCCGAGACGAAGAAGGTCAAATCTGTGGATGGAGACTGATAATTGAGATAGGAAAGTTAAGTAAAGGCGAGAAGGAAGAAAAGCAAGTATGCTCTTTACTAGCAAAAAATTGGTTCAAGTACATTTGGTATGTGCTACCTATCTAAATATCAAATTATTAACACATCTCAACAAACAACGTGCCGCTAGGTTGCCCGGCCGAAACAGTGTCACCTTACATCGCTTACATCATCCCACATCATTTACACGTCGTCTTCTTCCTGAGCGGAATCTTTGGAATCATCGCACACACGTTTTTGGGGGCAATTTATGCGTTTGCTTAACGCGTTTCTTCATCACGCATGCCCTCATGGCTTGGACGACGGTGAGAAAGAAGCTCTCGGTGTTACGTTTCACTTTTCGAAATTAAATTGGGGCTTCGGCCGTCGCCGGACGCATAGAATTTAAATTACCGCACGTGAGAAGGCGACATGCCCGACAGACACCTGAAGACGGTTGGCCCTGATGGTGGTATGCCAGGCAAGAGTGGACGCCAATTAAAAATGTAGAAAGAGTGATGCTATAGAACTCTCATTGAGCGTTAGAGAGTATAATATATTGCAATACTATGATATTTATTATTGCAATTGTCGCAAATTTATTTATACTAAATAGTTGTAAAGGTCATTGTGTGTGTGCGTAAGCAATTTTTTAAGAAAACGTGTCAAGATTTTATTTGATCATAAATTTACACAGCGTTTCATGAATGACATTTAAATCACTTTGTATAAAATCTGGAAATTTGCACTGCAAGTAGAGAAGAATTCGCCTCATATTATACTTTAATCCTTATTAAATCCGGAGATATCTACAGTTTTACTGCGGTGACTGTCAAGAATACTTCTCACAATAAAATCACATCTCTAGTATCACTTTAACCCGAATAAATATAAACTCTTAAATTAACGACGCATCCTGTTTAAAGTCTACCCAATAAAATGTACAGAACCAAACTCTAAAACAGAATAGAAGAGAATTAAACTGAAAGACAATAGATAAATGTCACTCTACGATGACCATCCAACCGATGGTCCAAGGTCCCACCAGGCTCCAAAGCACTAAAATAAGAATAAAATAAATTCAAGAAGCTCCGCCGTTGACTACCTAACAGGTACATTGCTCAAATGCCACAAATTCCTTGACTTCTTCTTTTGCTTCAAGATGTTATCAATCACACGTTGCGTATTGCGTCTTTTAATTGTTACAAGAACTCATTATCACTTTACTAGGTTCTCCTATTGCACGTCTGGACGTCTCTCTTAGAGGGTTTTGTTCAGTCTTCGATTGATTTTTGAACCCAGCTGCAGAGTGTTCATTGCATTTGAAGAGTATAATCTGCAGGATAGTAGGTGATAAACATGACGGGGGTGTTTGGCCAACTAAGTAATGAAGTTGTAATCGCATCGTAATTTCAGCGGGCGAGGCGTGGAAAGTAGAAAATTGGTGGAGAAAATTCGAAGTTTATGGCGATTGTAACGCCGGAGGCGTGCGATGAACACACCTGAGACTTTGGACTTTGGGAAATGGTAGGTGAGGTAATAGTGATAGATTAGTTTTGTAAAGTGGCCAAATAATGTCAGGATTCACTTTTCCCTTTGAATGTAGTAATCCTGTTTATTACCTTGCGCAAGATATTTTTATGGAAATTATTCACATTCATACTTAATCAAAATTCAGCCTTTGTTATCCACTCTACGCTTTCAACATGTGTTCTTCAGTTTTCTTCACTTTGTTTGGCCTTTCGACGATGCCATCCATGTCACACCTGAATAAAAATGCATCTCACATCACACCATGCATTCTAACAGCTTAAAACCAAGAGTTGTGAAGTGTCGCGACACTCGCGAGTAAATGCTTTCACTCGCTCCTACTGAAGACGCCGCTGAAGCCATGGATACAATGTCGTTCCATCATCGTGTGCCATCACCATCAACAAGGCAGCTACCGCGCAAAGTTGTCTGCACACGTCTATCAACCTCTGCAATCTTATATTCTACGGAATGTGAGGAAATACCGTACGCAAAAGTTACAATCTTTTATCAGATCCATTTCAGATCTTCAACTAAATTAGGAGAAAAGATAAGAAGTTGAGTACATCATAGATTAATCACTCCTTCTCGTTTCCGCTCTCCCTAGTGTTATCACTCTTAATTTCCTTATTTTCTCTGCATTTTTCCACTTCAATCCGGCTCAATTCGATCGCATTTGTCACCACATCAATCTAACTCGAATTCCCGGATGCTGGGTCATCTTGATGCATTGATAAGACGCATGTGATGTGAGAGAATTCTTTGAAACAAGGTTGGCGTGGCATAGGTGGTCTACCTAATTACAAAGCTTACGATGTCATAAAACTTGTAATTATGGGGGGAAAACATCGAAAGATGAAGAGAAAGTTCTATTTGAGCTGTATTTGGTCTAGAGCTGAGATTAATGATGGGGATAATGTGTAACCGCTGTGGACTGTTAAAGGGCATAAAGAGGTATTTGTGTTTACGTTCAACAACAATTTAAAATCCAATTGCATCTTTCATTACATTATTGTACCTTCCCTCATCACCGTTCCTGACTGCTTCCACCACAGAACCAACAAACTGTCATCATGTCGTCAGCTGCATCCTTGGCGCGGTACCGCTTAAAATGCGTAAAATTTACGAGCGGTTTTTATGCGCCCCGGGGCTTTGTCCGCTGGCGGCGCATTTCGGTGGCGCTGCCGCGAGGCCGACGCGCATTGTCCGCCTGTCGCCGCACGAAGGCGCCGCCGCGCTCGCCGCATCAATCAATCGGCTGGAGATGCGCACGGCAGATACACGCGCTTACAAGCCGGCTTACAAGTTTACTACAAGTTCTTTCTTTTCTCTTCGTCTTGGCTTGATGAGGAAGGCTCGAAGGAAAGAGATGAGAGAAACGAAGAGGTAAGGTTCGGATGCCGGCGCGTTCAAATTTACTTCGGTTTTATCTGATATCGGCCCTTTTTTCGGGGTTCAGAGCCTACAAAGTAGCAAGTGAATGGGGTCACTGAAATGGTTTTATGCATTTCTCAGCGATGAAACTAAATATAAACTATAGGAATTAAGAATATCATAAGATAATTGGTTTTCAATTGTTTGTTGTAGGTGGAAATGCATCGGCAAATCAATTTGGAAAATTAATTTCCCCAAACTTAATTTTTTTAGACTACTTCCGTATTCTTACGAAATTTCTAGTGACTCCTAAGATATTGAGTCCTCTCAATGTCCTCTCATACACCACAAATGACACTCACTGGTGATATCGACGTCTCCATTCTGGCGGCATTTAGCGCTCGCATAAACAGGCGATAAATTATCGCCACCACGCCGACAAACAGCGACACTTGCGCCAAACAAAGCGCACTCTTTAACGTACTTATTGTCGTAACCCTTTTGCGTCCTTGCCCTTTGTGAAGCACGGAAAACATAAATTCATCGCGCGCCTAGCTGCTGGTTGGGCATTTAACATATTTGTCGCGGTGGCGATAAGCGGTGGGTATAAGAAAACAAAGGGGGCAGCAGAGAAGCCGAGGGGGCAGTAGCATGCCTACCATTATACTATTACAACCGGGGGTTAATGATATACGCGCCGTTTAGCACCTGTTTCGGTTGGTGTGCGCTTGTAATGCGATACGCGCGACAAACGAACGCGCTTAGTCTAATCAACGAGGTGACTTGAGTGACATACGATGCGGAAAGGATAAGTTTAGGTCATACTCTTGTAGAGATATGCAGGATATTGAGATGGAGACTCTAGAAGAGGAAATAAGAATTTGGTGGGACATATTATGTTATCATGACTCATTTCTTGATGCCTCTAACTATTCTCTTTTGCACTTTAATGATTTTTTTCTTACTTCATATGTTCAAGCAATGACCAGTTATGTTTTTTCCTCGCAGTATTTTGAACACCCTATACAAATGCGGCATATAAACTGTTACAATAATGAGTGATAGTTGTAACAAAGCATGCCGTTTAACATGCGGGGTCATGCGGAGTGCAGGAGCGGATAACGTGAATATGTTAAACTGTTAAAAGCTCGACAACTGCACATCAGACACTTTTGGATTTTACGCAAACATCACCCATATTAGAGCTATTAGTCAATGACATACCTGACTTACATGTGGCTCACGTGTTCAGGAAGCAGGAAGGAGCAGAAACAAAACATGATGAAGGCTTTAGAGTCATTTGTAATGGACTTAAAGTAGTTTTCGAGTAATTAATTGTCAACGTTGATCGTATTTCTTATTCGAAATTTTATTACTTGTACTGCGTATTCAATTAATATTAACGTACACTAGATTCCCTTTCATCAGCAATTGTTCAATGATTCACATTTCGAGTTGCCCTTGAAATAGTAAACCCTATAGAGAACGACTCTTCATTAATTACTTGTTTTTCAGCCACAATTAAAAACAATTTAAATCACTGATTAGCACATAATGCCGAACACAAACAAATGAAAACACCCCACAATTCCACCATACGTGCACAATCCGCCACTCTTGGCTCCATTTTTGATTGTTTAATAAGTTAATCGCTTAATGCGCTCATTGCACTAATCTGCATGTGCATCGCGAGCAATCAAAACCTATTAATATTTAAACGGCGCACAATTGCGCGCGTGGCGTGCACTAATTGCGGCCGATTGTTTGAAATTAATTTGTGTCTCGGCGGCTGGTTTTTTGCCGGCGTTCGTGCAGTGTTGTAATTACAGCAGCGCGTGAGTGGTGCGAATCAACATGTTTGATTTAGTTAAGTAATTGTTCAATTTTTGTTGTTTTTGGCTGGAAGGGCAAGTGGCACAATTAAATTTAATTGTTTGTTTGCGGACATTGGAATTATATAAAAGTAATAGATGTTAATTGAGGCTGTTGTTGAGTGCGGTTGCGAAGTGTAATATTCATTAGGTTTTCAAAAAGTTTTTAGCGAGTAGGAATGTTTTTTCCCGCAAAATAATTCTCGCACTTGATTGCTATTCAACAGTGAACACTATGGGTTTGAAACGTACTGCTGTATCAACTATCAGGATTATTAGCAGTTATTGGGACTGAATATAACACAAAGGACATAACTAAAATATACAAGAAAATGAGACAAAAGACTAAATATTTCAAAATATTTCTTATCTATCCCATCAAACAAAATACCTGACATTAACCTACACCGCCCATAATTTCCACAAAATAACCAAAATATTTAAAAAATTAAATTTCATAATTGCATACAAAACAAACTATTTCAAAAAATCAATAACCCACTAAATTCTTTAAATATTTATAAAGGCAGCGGCATATACAAATTAACCTGCAAGCAATCTTCATCCATATGTGGTATATAGGAAAAATTAACAGGAACACTATTCTTTTTTTTTTTTCGCCAACCACCTAATAAAACACTCACATGATGGCAGGTAACAATGTGAATACAACAAAATGTGCAGATTTATAATCACAAATTAAAAAATCCAAATTTCTTTAATGAGCATAGCCAGTCAAACTTCTCTACTATCATTAAAACACTCATTCTTGACAAAAGCAATAACCGACCACCCTCATCAAGATTTGATCTCCAATCAACAAGCCGAAAACGTTCTACAAATTAATATTTAATAAGTATTATAGTCAAGTTTCAATCACATAAAGATATTAATTGCTTCATTGTTAGTAACAGGTAGTTGTAGTCGAAGAGTAAGTTAAGCAGAGAATGAAGGTTGTTGCGGTGCAGAGACGAGCTAAATAGCATGGAGCAGTGGTGGGGTTGATAATGACACATGTCGAGATAACGTTGAACACGTAAAGACGCGCCCCATCTTTTCCAGTCGCTGTTGAAGTAAAGATACCAGCTATTTCTTTGTTTCAACATTCGAAATTAATGATTCAATGCACCCATTTAATGATGTTTTACTGCGACCATCCACGATGGTTGCACGCTCGCGTAAATACTAAAACGGAGCCGTCGCTACCACTTTTCAAGTTTTCAACCTTTGTCTAACGGATTTGATTTTGTGGTGGGTTTGCGGAAGAATGAAAATATCGATGTGAAAATTGCCGACTGCATTTAATAACTCTGGAAAACGAATTAATACTTGCGTGCATTGTGACTTAGTACTTTAGCATTCAGCATAATTGGCGTAATTTACGAGTGTTAATCAGGCAATTATATCAATTATGCTATAGACCAAATCCATTTTATTTTGTCAAGAAAAGCGGAAAGGAAGGGAATTGAGTTTACAAGGATTATTCGGGCATTATTGGTACACTTGGAGAGTAATATATTAAAAGTCACTTATCTAAAGATTGGCATTGGAACGGAGGAATAGAAGATCGAAAAATGATTGCTTAATCTCTAAGGACTCAGAAGAGGGTCAAGTGGTCAAGGAATGGAATACGAATATTACCATCAGTGACTGCTCATTTCTCCTTAGGGACATTTAGGGAAGAATGTCCAGACTTCAAAACAGAACAGAAGAATGGATAAAGTGTTTGTCGATAATCCTGGTTGCATTTATATTGCAATCCTTTATTGAAATATCGATTTCATCCAGCAGAGTTGAGTCATCTGTTTAAAATTTGAGGTGGGGACACCTGCTGTGAGATAGTCTTCTCTGCTTTACATGCACCCTCTGTCATCCTAAATTATACAGTGCCATCCCTTTTTATCTATGTGAAACCGCTAAAAGGATTTTTATTGCTTTTATTACTTTTATAGCGACACGAGTTGCGATTTATAAGCATTTATTACTTCCTCTTCTTGTCTTGTTATCCTAAATTGTGATTTGCAACATATTGTCGTTTAGAATCGAGACAAACTAAAGACAGCACTAAACTAAAGGTCAATGATGAATCGATTTATATGTAAGTCACACCCATTCTACAGCATGATTTATGATCCATTCTGTATTGTGTTTAATAATTATGAACATTAATTTCAACATTAACACTGAACTAGTATTATAACTTGCTCTGATCAATGTGATCAATTGTCACTTTTAATTGCTGATTGTTTGCTAATCATGACATTGAGCACGCATTATTGATGCTCACCGTCAACACCAGCAACTAGTTCAACATAAAATAATCTCAGGTGTAGCCTGTAAAGTTAAATTGGTTCAGCGTAAGAAAATGGGTTGAGTAGTTCAGTAATACGCAAGTACAACTGCAAGGCAACGTTATGGAGAATTGGTGAATTAAAATTAATTAATGCGAGGTATTGAAACAGGTGTTCATTGGAGTGCGTTGTTTAATAAAATATTTAATTACCTAATGCGTTAAATGCGGATAATTGCTGCCATTATTCTGTAATGACTGCAGCAATTGCAATTGTAGCACGCCACGATAAATTATTAAATTTATTATTAAATATAGAGCATTCTAATGTGTGGAGCTGTACGGCACACAGCACACAAGAATCATTCAATTATCGCATATTGCGCATTTCTAAATTTCACGTGGAAAGTATTCTGACTGATTAATAATATCTCTAAGCTGAGTGAACACACTCGAGCAAAGCAATAAGAAAATTTAAATTAAGTCAGGTAGTGAAGTGCGCGTCATAAAGCAGTCGTAAACGCAGTGATGGCGAACCGGACATTGATACAATGTTTCAACAAAAAGAAATAAATTCACAACTTGCCGAACGAGCAAGCCCAGTTTGCTCAACTGGGTAAATAATGCAATTATTGCATGGCCAGAGGTGGCAACAGGCATCCAACTGGACAATTAGCAGTCTTGCGTGCTAATAAACTGCTGCTAACTGTGATTGGCTGCATGGAACTTAAGTCAGGAAGGCAACCAACCTTTGTTTGCATATAGTTTATTACTATTTAATTGAGATAATCATGGCCACGGCTTCCAGTGAGTTGTCTTTGGATGAATGTTGTGGTTTCTCACGCATTTTCTTGTTGTTCTTGTGAGATTTTAACAGATTATTAATTGCCACACGTCGATTCGCTGATGCAAATCCCACACTGGCGGTAATTTTATTAATTACCATTTTATATCGGCGTGTATCGTTAAATCGGAAACTGTAAATTCCGCGGCGGCGGCGGCGACCGCTTTGTCGGCATCGGCGGCCTTTTATCCGCCGGATTCATTTTTCTTCGCTATACTTTCCACTCATTACCGATTGCTTATTTGCTATTTTCATGCTTCTTACTTACCAATGCCACACAGAAAGAGAGACGCAATTAATTCTAATAATTGCAATTGATAAAAGCGAGCAGTGATGGCAAGAGTAAAGTTGTAATTACAACTTTAATCGCAATCAATTAAATCATTTCTTCGGATAAATGATCAAACTTTGTACCAGGTGATGGACAATGTATCTATGTCGTCTTCTCCAAAAAAAACTCATTTCCTAGTCAATGAATGAAATTTTATTCATTATATTCACATACTGGATGTACTCATGTAATATGTATAATATGTATAAGTTGATTTGATACACTACGCGCTAGATAATACTCGGTGTGTGTGTGTGTGTGTGTGTGTGTGTGTGGGCTATGTACAACTTACAAACAACTCAAACATCTTGCACATTTGTCAGCAAAATCCCTGAATGCCTAGCAACAAAGCAATTTGACGGTTGACAAGACAACAAACCAATTGATATCGTCTTAATTTATTATATTGCAAGCAATCCTTACTTCAATTCAATGAGAAATTCAAATAAAATGCCAAAAATTACAACTGACATTGACTCTAGCTGAAGATCAGCTTAGCCTGTGACATCGCATGCAATGATACAAACGCGATAGGGTCACAGTCTAAGCGAAGAGTAGAGTCAACTTCGCGATTGATGTCAGCATAGATCATCTTCTTTGTTTTAATTAAGGATATTATCATTTCTTTTCACTTTATACATTAAAAAAGGAACTTTTTGAAAGTTGTCGGCTCTTAACTTAAGTCACATCCACGCAGCAATCATTACTCTCTTGGCCCATTCAAACGCCACTCTGACAATCGCTCAATTGATTAATCGATTAATTAATACATTACACATTGTGTTCATCAGTTAATGCACTTTTTACACTTTGCAGCTTTCAGCAACTTGTCGAAATAAGGTTAACAACAACTTTACAATTTATACAAATCTTTCTCGCAGCGCCATCTCTGTTCGGCTCTTATTACAAACAATTTTTATTTACTTTGTACTCGTTTGCAGTCAGTCAAAAAGCACTTTGTGATTCGTAGAAGTACTGACTTGTAAACTATTTCTCCGCCTTGTCTTCACTCTGGTTCTGACTCAAAGTCTGTTTGACCTCCAATCCATTCACCATCTTCTCAATACTCTTCAAGTCATTCGGACTTGATGCTGTCTCCGGTTTTGGGGACACTGTACTAGACCGCACTGGAGGCGGCGTGGTAGACCCACCTCGGACTGTCCTACTCGGCGAATTACTCAACGAGCGCGTGTGGTGACTGCTGGGTGTGACTGTCTCAAACGCACTGCCTAGAGGTGACAACATTGGTCCTTGTCCTGGCCCAACTTGACCGCCTCCTTGCCCACTGGAAGGAACTGTGTACGGTGTAAAGCGATGTCCACCTTTGAGATGATTGTGTAGGCTCGTGGGTGAGAGGTGGTGTGGGTTCGGATGAGCTAGGTTAGAGTAGTGGCTGAATAAAGCCGGGTGTTGAGCGGCCAAGGCAAGTTGCGCATTGAAGAGCAGAGATGGGTTCATTGTAGGATTATGAGCTCCAGTAAAAAGAGAAAGAGGTGGTGCAAATGGAGACGGTGCGCCCGCACCTGGATACATTCCGTGCGGGTAGAGATAGGGCAGAAGGTGAGGTGGTGGATGGATTGGTGGGCCGACGGAGATGTTGGGAGATGGATACTCGCCGGGGTTGGAGGGACCGGGGCCTTCTTTAGAAGGTGATGAACCACGGGGACGAAAGGCTGTACTACCGGGAGATTCCGAGCAAGAGGATTCAGAGCCGGAGTCATCGTGAAGACGACGACGAAGGTCGTCTTCATGTCCTGGAATGAAAATATTACTGTTAGAATTCTTTCTAAATACTTCTAAGATTTTAATTATAATTTATAAAGTGTAATGTACGTTTCTAAAATAAGGCCTTAGGTAAATTGCGAGAGTATACTAAAAATTTGGTAGTGATTGCAATATATGCCCTAATGAGATTACTAAACATGCATGTTTAATTCTCGATAATCTTAAACTTACTTTAACAAACGGTATGAGAAATTATTTTAATTTTCTCATTATTTTTTAAGTGGCTATCATGAAATATTTCACGTGTTGCAAGTTCTGATCTTTAAATTCGACTTATAGTTCTAACATCTCTACTCTACCACAGATTTATATTCATTTTACTTAAATATATCTCAACTGAAATTTATTATACTTTGAATCCTCTCTATTCCATTCCACAGTACCTTTTGTTGTATTAAATTCTGGCACATACCTGAGAGATTCATGGATGCAATTGGCGTCGGCGGGTGTAAACTTGGCCTGGGACTATCCGCCGTCCCCACCACGTCAAGTTCGGAGTCGTCCGTCTTGGAGACGGTCGAACTGTCGGCGGACATGCGCGCCGGGAGCGGGTGCGACGTCTTCTCGTCGGGATGCCGGGAAGCCAGCAAGGCCTGCCTGTAACAATTTCGAGCAAATCTGATTAGCAACTGTGGGTCGCTATAAATAAACTGAAATGCGCAGATGTAAAGTAGCCAAAAGGGTGGCGGCGCACTTTGAATGGAAATGCAGCGCTCTGTATGCACACCCACGCGATTTCGGCGCGCAGCGGGTGGGCCAGAGACAAAAGACATGCAGGGAGTTTAATACCAAGACCAGAAGGTTATTGCATAATATTAAGTAAATAAAATGCATTGGATGGGAGGAATTTAAATTTTTGAAAGAAATTGTGCTGCGGAATAATTAGTTTTTACTCTTTTGGGGCATAAAACCTAGTACAATAATATCAATTTCCGTCAGTTTCCTCCAATTTCCTGCAATCTTCTTCACTCTCTTGTCTTTTATCTATTTCATCACTATACCCTGCCACCCTCTGATGACACCCTTAACGGCACTGCCCTTTAATCGACTAATCGCCGGCAATATTAAAAGCCACGTCGTGTCGCGCGTTGCATGCAAATTGGGGATGGTATAAAACGTTTAAAGTTTGCATTGCATTAGTGAGGGGGTGCCCAGGGAGGCGACCCGCAAATTGACGCCGCTACCGCTGGTGAGAGAGGTGGAGGCGGTGCGCTGTGACAATTTGCAGTAATTGAATCGCGAAGACAGCAGATGGAGGAAGATGCAAATAGTGACATTGTGACACCGACGGCCGGAATATAATAGGGTGCCTCGTGGCGGATGATGAGTGGTGGTTGGCATTTTGGTGTTTTTAAGGTCAGGAATTAATTTGTGTGATACAGAGTGAAATGTAACTTTAAAAGCATGATAGAATTGGCAAGATATTCTAATTTGATTGAGAGAAGACATAGTTGAATTATGCAATTAATGAGTAGACTTTCTACTAATATTAATATGGTCACAAATATGATCTTTCACCTAAAAAATGTATCTCTCCTAAACCCAATAACTTGCTCATTTTACAGGCCCATTTAAGCCAATGTTGCATTTTGGCATAAAGACTCAATCATCACTAAAAGGGTGGGAAACTTATTAGATACTTACTTCTTTTCTCTCTTACCAGCGCCTGTATCACGGAAGCCTTTTGCAAATGGATTATTGTCGATTTTTAATTGAGTTATCTGAAAACACGAAATAATTAAGATTTATTAATGCTGTTGTTTCAGTTCAAGGACCGGCTGTAAGTGGGGCAAGAAATAAAGAAGTAAAGAAGACTATTTGTATAAATTGGAGAGATGTTTGAGATATTAGTAAGAAGATAATTAATTACCTTTTCATTTTGATAAGCAGTAACGGCAATAAACTCAGTTTCTTTGAAGACGTAGGTGCGAAACGTTGAGTACGGCAGCTTGAGGATGTCATTTGCTCGCACCAGGTGAAAACGGGGTTGGTATTTGTGCATCGAGTTGAGTATTGTCTGAAATAGAAGGTATACGAATTAATTAACGATGTTTAATTGAAACAGACACAGGTATACTCATATATACCTGAGGTTTTATGTGCATTTGAATGAGTTTTACAAATATAATTGATTTGCTTTTCAATAGATTACATATTAGGTAAATCAATTAAACTGTAGTCAATTATATATTGTATTTTCTATTGATTGGTATTTCAGATTAGATTTCTAACAAATTCAAAACTCTGTTATGTTATGAAGTAAGCTTGAAAGTGGTGTTTGTTGACATGGTTTATGGGAGAAATTAATATCTTAAGAACAAACAATCTCAAAAGTACCTAATGTAATTTTTTCTTTCTATAAAAAGTCTCCATACTGTTCCTGAATGTGCATTACTCCATTCAGCATTAATATCAGTACGGTAAATTTTCGCCTGCATCGGAGCGAATTGTGACGTCCGCCGAGCGTCGCGACGCTTGTCTGCATCAACATCGTGAAGGGGAGCATATCGTCTACTAATTTAATTTATCGCCCAACTCTCCAACCACCCCCAAACGCCCTTCTTTCACTAACTGAACTTGTTCAGTTCTTGGGTTCTTCAGTTCGACAACATATCGAGCGAATACCAAAGCAAACGAGGCGTTCTTAATGTGATAAAGTGAGGGATCCAACTTGAAACAACCTCTGATCATCGTCTTTTACATTCACTCCACCCCAGTACGGTGGACGGGAAAGCAAGAAACATTCCATAGAGATGTTTTTTGTTGAAATTGAAAGAAGAATTAAACAGATTGCGCAAACACTCAGTATAGAATAAAATAAGATGTAGAGAGTCTGCAGGATAAGGATGAAACGAGTTTCAAGCTAAAGAAAGAAATACGATAACAACGCAGAAGAAAAAAAGAAGGAATAGAAGGTGTATTACGAGTGGTGAAAAGGAAAAAGAAGGTTGCAGTAGAAGGAGCAGGAAGTCGATGCGAAACGACCGAACATTTAACCGCCGCTGCCGCCGCTGCCGCCGC
>JAODIE010003436.1:49339-126217 GCA_027575565.1 Diploeciton nevermanni
CCGCCGCTGCCGCCGCTGCCGCCGCCGCCCTTCCCGTCCTATGTTCCAACTGAGTTGTGGCGTTGGAAGGAAGCGGGGATCGATGTTACCACTTCCTGCTGCGCTGTGTCCTACCTTGCCGATTTTTCCCATGTTCAGTACTCTCTTTTCTCTCTCTCTCTCTCTCTCTCTCTCTCTCTCTCTCTCAGTAGTATTATATTACAAAAATCCACCAGAAAACCCTTAAAATCTTTTTGGAAACTGAATTTAATTCTTGTTGATTTGCGAATTCTGCGAAGCGGCATTTCTTTGCATCGGCATTAATTGCGCCGCATTTATTATTTTAATATTTTATGCCTCACACCATGCGGTCATGCTGCAGAAACCGGCCTGCGGTCATTTCTGAAGTTGTTTGAAGCAGTTCGAAGCTCGTAAAATGCGCGCGCGAATTGATCATAAACTCGCGAATTTACCATGCGAACAGCGCTTTCCCTCGCCTATGCCGCGAAGCTAATTAATAGGTTGATTTTTTTATATTGAGAAGAAGATTTTTATGAATGTGTAAGAGATAACGATGCTGCAGAAACAAAGCAAGAAGAAGGAAAAATTGAAGGAAAGCGAAGTAAATGCTAAATAGTTGCTATCGGTAGAGAATTTACCACTAGCGTAACTGGTTCAATTAACTTGATTATGGCCAGATTTCTTTGACAACAACTCAACAAAATTACGTTGACCTTTACATGAAATGCATTTCCAAAATTCAATTAATTTTATTAAATTCCTTATCACTTTTTTCTATTCATGCCACTGAATATTAACTTTTTAAATGCGGTAAATTAAACTTTGAACTTGTTCTCACTTCTTGTCAGTAGCATTAAAAATTCAACTATTCTTGTTTCCAAACTAGTTTCTACTTAAAACTCATCACGCGCGTGACCTAAAAATGGGTGTTAATCCACGTTGTTGCTGCGGTGTCGGCGGCGGCGGCGGCGGCAGCGGCAGCGGCAGCGGCGGAAGCACGCGAGTGCAACACGCGTATCGACCATCTACGGATTACAAGTCGACTTACGCGTAATGCGCGTAATTTAATTACGTAATTGTCACATTTCCAGAATACGTTTTATTGGAGGCATTTTTTCCTGCTGCGGCTGCGATAGACGCAGTTGTAATCACACTGTTTGCCTGTCAATTGACACCCGGTTGACCTTTTCACTTCATGGCGGCGTAATGAGAGTGTAATTTCAGCTGATAGCGGCTTCTTTGTATTAGAAATGCAATGTTTTCAAGTCTTCAAAGCATGATTAGCGTAGTTATTAATATCGCAAATAATGTGATTCGGATAGAGAGTAGGTTGGCTTTGATGTTGGACCGCGTTATGATTGGAAATTGTGGAGACAATGTAGTAAGATTCATCAGATCTGTTATTAAATTCTCATTAATTTGACACTTTTACATAGCGCTATGCCATTCCCGTCGAAATCTAAAACTTCACAATCTTCCAACTTCCTCGTCCCATCTACAGCATTAATTTTCCCAGTTGTTTTCCTTCATTTCGACCATGTTTCCACACAATCAGTCCGCATGTAAACTGTAAAATACCTCAAATGTCTCTCTACCGCACCAATTGCCGCAACAACGGTTGGACATAAATTCCCCGAATGGCCTATAATTAGCGGGATTTAATGACGCGCGCGCTCGGAAACAATGGCCGCCATCGCTACACGGGCATCTAATGCATAATTAAGGAATGTGACCGATTAATTAACGAGGGCCAGACATGCGGCGCGCCGAAAAACGACGCACTAAACGCACCAACACACCGCGTACATGCCCCGCCGACATGGATACCAGCGGTAGATGGGCAGATAGAGGTACAAAAAGTTCGATGCGAGCGAAAACAATGGGTGGGCGCCCGACTGCTTAACACAAACAAATGTGGATGAGATATACAGGGAGATAGCTCAGCAGATATTTAAGCTTGAAGGCTCCACAGGGTTGGGTTAGGTATCATGTTCAATTTGTTTTAGTTATTATTTTTTAGGTGTTATTTAGAAGATTTAAATGTGTATCTTTCATGGAATACGAAAAACACTTTAACTTCCTGTCACCCTCAGTGACACTCATTTGTAATGCTATAATGCCTCTACTACAGTATCCTGATCCGTCCTGATCGACGTTTTTTTGATCATAGTAACCATCGATAACGCTTGGCCCTCGTTTGTTTCCTACACGCCGCTACTATTCCATCGCCGCCCCCATCCCACACAAGACAGCTTTATTACCGCCCAAGCCGTGTTCACGTCGCATGCTCGCAATGCGTACAGTGCGTTAATTAATTACCTCGATGTTCTATGTTTCCAAGTTGTACCATACCAACTGCCGGATTGAAAGCTCGAATGCTTGGCTCTCTGATGGTTTGATGGTCTGATCGGCGGCAACGTGAGCAGCACAAGATACTCTGTGTGTATGGGTTAATTCGTGAGCACATATTGATTCAGGCAGGCTTTCAACTCGCACCGCGGCGGTTTTTACAAAGTGCGAAAAACCGGTAGAAGACTCGACGCCGCCGACGTTGGTGTTTGCTGAGTGGTCAAACAGTGGCGTTAAGCTGGCTTAAATCAACTAAAGATGACTTAAGTTTAGTTGAACTATAGAGGCAATGTAAACAGACTAAGTAGTAGGGACTAGAGATGCTTAGATGCGTTCGAAAATTACCTATGTCAGTTTAGAAAGTTTGACACTTTTTTTCCTGATTTCATTTTGTTTCCAAAGTCAATTGCCTTCTCTAGGTCTACTTATTGCTACTTAGTAATAACTTTGGGACTTTAGTCTTTCTGACCCAGGCCTGAAACAATGAGCAATAAACCCAGTGAAGCATTAAGCTTGTTTATGCTGTTTGCAAGCAGAGTTTTTGTTAGTTTAGGCGCCGCGGTTATAGTTTTAGGGTCTGGTTCAGGCCTTCAGAGTGTTTCGAGCAGAGAAAAAGGAGAAGAAGCAAAGGACAAAAGAAATAATCGAGTTATAAAAATGAGAATGATGATTGTAATTTATGGTGATGAGCTTTCTTTGCCATAAGAATCAGAGACGGACTTTTGACAGGAACATAATTTTCTCTTCTTAGAACTATAGTGTTTGCAACTATCATTTTTTTAACATCTTATCTCGTTTTCGTAGAATCTTCAAAAATCTCATCAAAATATTAAACCTGATTATTCAATGTTTTGATATTTATAGCACATTTAATTTTCATTAAAAGGCGGCGCGGTGTTAATCACCCTTCTCACGCTCTCTCACACCACCTCAACAACCCTCGCACTTAGAATAGCTCATAAATCGGCGCGAATGTAGATCGCCGATGGTGATTGCCATTGTGGCGCATGCGAACGAATTAAAGCGACATGCAATACGTGATATTATGCACATTTTACTCCAGAACACCACGAATACAGACGGCAAGCAACCCAGCAAACAATTCCAGAACATATAACATGATAGGAAAGTATAGAAGAAGAAGAAGCAGTGAGCTAAATTAAAGTGCTGCGCATTTTGTTGCAAGCGTTTAGAATGTTGGAACAAACTTTGTAATGACATACAATTAAACAATTTATGCATGTATTTAGAACTGTAACTTAATAAATGACTGCGTTTAGAGTAGCAATTAGAAGATGAGCAGAAGAAAAAAAAAGAGATAAAAATGATAATTGCTTATTGCTTCTTCTTTGACTCAGACACAATAAAATGTGGTTTTGGTTTTCTTGGCGCCATTACAAGCCGTTTAGATTTGCGTTACAAAATAACAAAGAATTTTTAGTTTTATCTTACGTGCTAGATATTTGCTACGTGCTAGTAAACGCTGAATAATTTGGTGTAGTGCAATTTGTGTGCTAGAGATCTCACAAAATTACTATTCGATGATGGGCTAAAAACAGTAGCTTATGAGATCTTAGATATTAACATGGCATAAAATTAATATAAGAGTGTGTTAAATTAAGAATTTCACCAGTTTTCCAGGATGCAAGGTGGCACATTTTCTTAAAAACTACCGTTTTATTCGACTGAAACCGCGACAATTACAGGAGACCATTGTTTTATTAAACTGCTTATAGTATATCACACGTATTTTTGCAACTTGCATCTCAATTACTTAACCCAATTAAAACAACCAAACACGATTCAATACGCACAAAAATTCTCAACACTCACACACTCATCTGCTGCCCAATATTCACTCCCCCGAAACCTCTAGCACTCAACCGGACCTAACAAGTGTAAAACGCGCAGACAAAACGACGAGCACCGGCGAGCAACAAAACGGGCGATAAACGCCAGAGAATAATGCACATTGTCCACGGCGACTACTCTCCGTCGCGGAAGATGGATGAGATGAGCGTGCTGAGCGCTTAATAACAGTGCCCGGGTGGGTTACCTGCCTATTTACAAAACACACACACCGGAGACTCCGGCCAGACACCCGGCGCACCAGCGTGCCCGTAATTATATGTTTGTTTTAGCTCGGACAGCTCGGGGCGGCCGTTCATCGATGATGACGGCGATGATGAACGCGAGCTGCTCGCCAAAGTAAATGCGGTCTGCTTATACCAGGTCGTGCAAAACATCTGTCGATGAGGTATAATTATACGACAGAGTTTGTTTCTGGGAGATCGTAAAGAATGTGCTAAGAAAATGGGACATAGTAGAGCTGAACGACGATTTTATTGGGTAAGAAGTAGATTAAAACGCATTAAATTTTCTTTAATTTAGTGCACCGTTTGTAATAAACTGTAAGCTGTAGTAGTGACAAAGAAGTGCACATTCTAAAGATGCGAATTTAAATCCTGCTGAAAGTATATTTACCTGAAATAAGATACCCCTACAAAATTTAGTTCCATTAACTTCTAATAATCCTGGTATTTGATGCAGTATAACGGAGTACGCTCCAAAAAATAACAACAATTACTTGCATTTTCTCTAACACCTTATGTTGTCCAAAAATGTTCTTTATTTCTAGGAAAGCGTATTATTGGCGAATGATAGTCACTTACCACCTTCTATTGCCTAATCTTCTTAAAATGTATCATTTTCTCAACTCCCAAACATTCTTTTCAATCTATTCGCCTCAAATTCATTGTTTTAGTCTGCATTCAGTAACTCTCCGCCGCCATATTTGTTCATCTCCAGCTCGGTAATCACGATGCGCCTTCGTGTGTGGCACAAGTCACAAATCACGATCGCACTTCGGCTCCGGCTCCGGCGCGCCGTAATCGCCGACATTGTTGTCTGCACACGCTGATTGAGCCAAATTAATATTTCCCGATTAAAACCTTTAATGCACGATAATCGAGCGTAATGACCAGCCTGCTATAACGAGCGCGGGGGAGCCGCGAGAGGAGTTCGCGAGCGGAGGTCCTGCGCCCAAGTCAGCCACACACGCAGCCAGCAATTGCTCGCGACCTGCGTGGTCGTTAGACCATACTATAGAGTCTATTATCGGCTCATAAAGTTATTACCAATGAAGCTCGAAATACGGAACAAGTGCAGATTACATTTTTCCTTTTTTCAATAAACTTTATCTTTTTGGTAAATTGTTGGTAATTGGTAATTTTAGGTGCGCACAACTACTGAAAACTGAATCCTATTGCCAATCTTCTCCCATTTCAAGTACCGTTTGGAACACATAGTTCAGGTGTGAAAGAAGGTTTGACGGAGGACAATAAATGAATCATTATTCTTTAAATGCACATGTTTGGCTTGCATTTTGATTAAAATGCATTCGGACACTTCCGCCCCAATGGGCACGTTGGTCCTGTCTCCTCGACTCGGCATTAACTCGGCATTTCCGCGCGGATGAGCATCGCGGCGGAGGCGTCGGGCCCGCTTTGGCGGCGCGCACAAAGCCGGAGCGACGAGCGACACGCACCTCCGAAAATATACGCGACAAGATCCACGCTCAGCCATCCACACTGAATGCGTTTAATTCTTGGATCAGCGGCCCGGAAAGTCAAAGGCGGCCGCCGCGATAGATGCGGTCGATATCGCCAACCGCCGCATCTCCGCAGCCACAAAATTTGTTTAATTTCTTCACGACTCCCAACAGGTGTGTGCTGCGCCACTTGCCAGAGCACATTTCGAATGACAAAGCTTCTTGAGAAGCATAAAGGTGCAAATTAAACAACTAAACAACAACACACGCATTGAAGAGATTCTCATCTGCCTGCTCGTCTTCATCTTGGTAGAAATGGCTTTGATCAGTGGGCTCATCTAATTATTCCTCATCTGCGCCCCCAAGTTTTTTGTCCCTGAATTTTCCGCTCCGGTTTGCGCGCCGCCGAACGCCTTTTGTTAATTCGGTTAATGCCCACCCGGAGCCGGTAAGTGGGCTTCTGGGTTTCATTCTTTGCGAGCAAACACGGCCTTTGTGCTCGCACATGAAGAGAATTTGTTTGCTGTTTGTGTGCGGATGGTCACGGCAGCGGCGTCTTTTGTACAAGCATTGAAAGAGTTTGTTCTTTGTCTGATGGGTGGTAAATACCGCGACGGGTGGTGCAACGCGGAGAGATTTAAACTACTTAGTGAGAAGACTTAATCGTAGCTAGAGAAAATTTAGCTAAAATTATGAGAAATTGAATTCTTTATTTTTACTTCTAAACTGCCTACTTTATTTAGTTTTTCACCCCTGTTAAATCCTTGTAACAATTTGTCATATCTTCCCGCATTACATTCTGATTAAGGTCAAAACAAACATGTTTTCCCTGCTGTTAGGGCAGCTACAAACCATTTGAGGTTTCACCCCTTAGCAAGCAACAACCCTTTAATGGCTAATCCTCTTTGTCGTCGGCCAAACTGCGCCACTTCAAATTTTGTGCACTCTTCTACTCGTGTAAAACTGCCATCTAGCAGTGAGATTGACAGGGTTGGTTGACATCCCTTGCGGTCTCTGCGGTAAACGTACGGGCAGCAGAACGACATTTCTCAAGCTGGTGGAGGGAGTCTTCGGGTTCTTTGCGAGGCAACGCCCCGAGGCGTGGTTGGCCAGCGCGCGCGCGTGGAATGAAGATACATGTGTGTTGGGCATCTGTCCTGCGGTGTACAATACGAGAAGAAGAGATGTAAAAGAGTTGAGAATAGAAGAAAAAGAGGTAAAGAGTGAGGGAGGGAGGGAATGCAATTGCAAGACGTTGTGTGGTCTCCGACATGGTGGGGCATTTGTCAGATTTTAGCAAGCAATCGCGGGACGGCCTCCCGAAGACCCCCTGTACATGTAATCGCGTTAGGTGTGAAGCCTGCGGCGCACTCGTTTGTCTTGCTGCTCACAAAAAAAATCCAGTGTGGAAAACAAACAAATCGGTTTAAAAACTAACTACCTATTTGTGTAATATATTACAAGATATGTTCTTTAAACCTCTACAATGTAATTAAAGTAAAAGATGACTTGTGGACGTTGATAAAAATTAACTTTTGAGTTTTAGAGACTGCGTGTGACTGACAATTCATAACAAAACCATTACAATAAGATGCTAATTGTGGTTACTTAACTCCTGTTAGCACTTTCGCTCGAATTTAGATACTTACCACATTTTGTTACGTCTTGAACATCCACTTAGCATGTAGACATAAGCAATTTACTCGTTTATTGTCAACGTCTCACCAAACACTCTACGAAATCAAACTATCTACTTCAGTTAATCATCATTCAATTAAATTCTCCAGGATTTTGTATCTGAAGAATGATTAACATTCTCCAAACATCGACCATTTTTGTACCAAAAATTCTTCTAGTTCACACATTAATCAATATCACCCCCAAGCAGCCCCAATCAATTGAAAATTTAGATGTAGAAAATGGATGCCAAATATGTGTATACGTGTAGTATATGTAAGTACAATCAATGAATGCCGAAGAAACAATGCTTGCAGGGCGGTGATGGTTAAGCTGCATTGACAATGAGAAATGCGACCATAGCTGACACTATCCCGAGGGTAGGTGCATTAATAACACTCAATAGGAACGTGTTACAAACGATGAAAATATAAAAACGTTAGAATTGTTTGAAATGGTAATTATTAGTAATGTTGTTAGGGCGATAAATCGATAAGAAATGGAGGTATATGATGAGAATTTGATGATTGCTTATTCTATGGGTTGATTGAGTAGTTTTGTAGTAAGCGGAAAATAAAGTACATTTGAAAAATAAAAAGTTCTTATTTATTATATGCAGCTATTGTTGAAATTTAGAAAATTTCCTTAAAATGTATCAAACCTATATGACACATTCAGTACCAAGCTAAGTTTGTTAACCTTTCCTTTATAACTCCTCTAATATTATTCTCAATTTTCTTCTAAGTTTTCCTAATTCATCACACATCGTGATCTATACAGTTAGACAAAGTATGAACCACCCTTAAATTGATCACCTCCTCCTGGTGCCTTGTACTCACCGCCAGTTGTAGGCAAGTTGAGAGGACTCGACAGCGACATTTATTATTGATGTCGTCTGCATGTCGCCGCGCATTTCGTGCGCCACGCCGCCCCCAAGTCGTCCATTTTTCATCCGGCGCCGCCGTCGCTGACTGTTTGTTTTGTCGCTCCGTGGGCCGCGCGTTAGCGTATGTTTTATGCATGTCCGATGCGCTTTTATGTCACGCGTGCGTGCACGTTACATCAAAGTTTATCCACACGGGCGTTAACTATTCATTCGGGTGATAGTGAAGAAGGCATAGAAAGCATTGCATGCAAGAGGAAACTTTGATTCGGTTGGTTTTTCATTTGGATGAAACTGTCAGTAACGTTCAAATGAGGAAAAAGTTGTTTTCCTAGTTATTTATTAATATGAAGAGTGTGGGTTGTAAAGATGGCAATGCATAAGATAGAATTTGCAAAATCTTTGACCTTAGTTACTCTTTAGTTGTCATATTAATATTAAGTAATAATATTAGCAAATAATATTAGTTGATTCTCTAGGAGAATTTTTAAATGCACTTATCCAAATATGTAAACTTTTCTTTAATTTCTTCTCGTTTACAACCAAGCCACCAAAACCTTTAATTTTTTTTTTGATTTTTATAAACAAAACTTCATGTCGCACCCTTTTCGTAAAAACATTTTTAAAAACTTTCCGCACTTTTTCTTTGCCCGCTCTAACGAGCGCCCAATTGCGTGCGGAAAGAAAACCCAGGAGAAAATGGCAGCCCCCTGAGCTCGTACGGTAGATATCGAACCACTCACGCTTCCACCAACATCAATGGGGATATTACGTGTTGGGCTGCGGCGCGTTTGATGCAAGAAAATCGACTTGGCTTCACTCGTAATTCCATAGTGTTAATGCTACATGGAAATGGCCACTAGTACAACAAGGTGTTCACTTCATGTGCGGTTGGCACGCGATGCGTTCCTTTTGTTTGGCCGGAAAAAAAGCAGGCAAGAAGAGGAAAATGAAAATGCACCCATAGCTATGGTTATGGATTATTGCGTTCAATGTCCTTTGCAATTTGCCAAGATATGGAAAAGTAAGAAAAAATGGTTTTACAAGGATTTAGACAACTTTAATTTAGAGATACTAGTTGAGCTTACCAATGTCTAGAAGGTTACAAAGCCAATCAATAGTTATGATAAGGAAATGTTTTAAAGAAAATTTTATTTTTCTTTGCGTGGTTCTTAAACGGACGATTCAAGGTGATAAAGTGTATTATTAAATTTGAGTAGTAAATAACTTTATTTTGAAGTATGTATAATTGTCATCTTACAGTATGTTTTACACCCCCTAAAATGTTTTTTTTTTCCTTATCCATTCATTCAATGATAAAACTGTCTTCAAAGTTCTACTTTCATTTTCTCTACTCTCTTTTGAACTCCTTTCAAATTTACCTAAGGCGATTTCTTCGTCCTCCTCCGTACTGCATCCACCTCCATCTCCTCCTTGGAATTCCCTTATTCCCCAACTTGCTGTCTCATCGATATTCACTATTTGCAGTTTTGCGCAACGTCTGCAATTGCCTTCGCAAAACACTCAAAGCCTACTACCCTTTGGGGTTGCTCCCAAAAGTGAATAGAAGATGCGTTAGATTGGATTATACGATGCAGTTTCTAGGGTCGATAGATTTGATTCGGATACCGATCGCACAACAAGGGATGGTTTTAACTATCAGCGCTGAACATTTGGTTCAAGTGACGTTATCACCACCACACATCTCTCAAGCTTCGGGAAGTTTTTGTGGGTTTTAGATGTAATCCACCTCCCTATTTAAGAGCTATGATGCGGAATAAGTTACAAAGAACGGCGTGGATGTATTAATTTGTTTAGAGCTGACAGACGCAAATATGGTAGATTCCTACTTAGCGGTGGCGTTTGCTGTGCTTTAAAGTTTCGGAAATGAAACGAGAAAAGTAAGCAGATAATTAGCACCTTGTCTCTTTCTAGTCAATGCAAGTACGGCTTTGCTTTTTTATTTGTTTTGTATTAATGTAGGTCTACTCGCTTTATTTATCTTAATATGGAATTTTATTTTAATTCCTCTCAAATGGAGACCACACAGCTAGATGCCGTGATAATAAAAATTGTTGGGCGCTGTGATGCCGTTTTACGCAAGCGTTTTGTTCGTTAATTAATTAATGTGCGGTCAGACCGAAGGAGGTTTCAATCCAACTTCTTACTTATGCAGAAAAAACTGGCGAAATTTCCTTCCTCTTGGTTAAAGTGTTTTGTGAGCAGATGACCAACTTATTGGGTTTTCTGACCAAAAATAAATAAATTCTTTATTTTTTAGCAGTCACAAGCAATTGTCAAACTTTCAGCTTATTACTCTATAACTTTCTGTATTAAGGATAATTTTCTTCTCTTCCAGAATCCTTATCAATCGCTTTCTATCAGCTTACTCTTCTCTGCAACCGCCTTACTGGTCGATTGTCATACATAACAGACCTCACACCCAGCTTTCTTCTACCATGGAATACCGAGGCCCCAGCACAAACCTGGTTTTACGCGCGATCGTCTCTGCGATACCGGCGCGCACACCTTTGATGCGCGCTCCTCACCTTGCTGCACAATTCCGAGGTGTAATAACAGAAGCGCTCTCGCATTAGTTAAACGACACACCGGCAACGTCAGCCGCGACGACAATAAAAGACGGCGAAGGTGCGGAGATAACCTAATGGGCCACTCGTCCTGCGCGGCGTTAAAACCTAAGTGATTTTCGGTGTACGCGGATATCTAAATTACGAGCGCGTTATCGGCACCGGTGGCCGCTGCTACCGGGCGTCGGGCGATGGAAGAGATGCGTCAAGGTGGGCTTGGAAGAAATTTGGAGCGAGTCGAACGGTAGCTAATGTGATAGCTAATGTCTTTCGAGGTGTGGGGTCTCAACCGTGGAGGTGATAAGAAGATATAAATATGTGAGTTATGTGAAAATGTGCGCCCCTTAGAATTAAAATTCTACAAACATCCAAACAACAGTCCAAAGTCAGTTTAACCCGCTTTAAAACTCAATTTTCGATCAATGGTCCTCAAAGGGACCTTAATTTCCACGATTTTCTATCGTATTTATTTCAAGTCAAAAATATCCAAATCTACATCAAAACCAATCAAACTCGCCAGTTAGTTGAGTAATACTTCAAATCACGGTTCATACTGTGCATATACATAATTGTAGTAAATAAGTGGGCGAATGAAACGAACGTACAATACTTACAAAGCCGTGCTTGTCGCTAATGTTGTTGGTCAGCTTGAGTTTGTGAAAGGAAACGACCTTCTGCATCCACTGCTCGCCAGTGGAAGGGCTGTCCGGATGGATGTACATTCGTTTGGGCATCTCAGGATCGGCCTTCCCAGCGACCATCCAACGACTGTAGCACAGAAAAAGCATTAGAATGGGGTTTTTAGGGAGAAGGAAAGAGTAACTCTATGTTTCGGAAATGAAGAACTACTGCTAAAAGATGTAGAAGAAGTTATTGACTGATAGAAAAAGAGGTAGATGTAGAGAATAAGCTAGAAAGATTTTCTTTACAAAATGACTAAAAGTGTTTTCTTTGTAACCAATTAATTAATCATGCAACTAACTGAAAGATGATTTTTAAGTGATTAGGAAGGATTGTTGGACTTGAAGGATATTGAATAACTTGGAACCATTTAGGTACAAGTTGAAGACGCATGCTTCGTGCCTGAATATTGCGCAGTCGTAATTTTTCTCTTTTCACTCAAAGCAAATTCCTCTCGCTCGAATACAACTAATTAATTAATTGCCCACGTTTCGAAAAATTATGCCGACGCTCATCATCTGCACCACGGGTTAATCAAAATAGGAGAGAGGTGGTTACGGGCCAGCAGCTAGCTGGTGGAGTGCTAACCTGTTGTGGAATTTATATCTACAATCGTCAGCGGCCACGATGTCCATGAGCAGAATGTATTTGGATTTTTTATCAAGGCCCGACACACGCACTTTGTAGGCGGGAAACATGCGCCTGAAACAACGAAATCGCAAACACACTGAGAGCTGTGGGGTTGGTGTGATGAAGTGAGAATGGTACAGAGCGAAAACACTTTTAGCTGGGCGCGCGCAACGAAAATCTTTCCAGGGCTCACACGTTCAGGAGGATGCAATGAACGGCGGGTCACCTGTTGTGAAATTTGTAGCGATAGTCGTCGGCGGCGACTATGTCCAGCAGCAGGATGTACTTCGCCTTCAGGTCCAGCCCGCTCACGCGGAACTTCATTTGGGGAAACATTTGTCTGAAAGATAGTCACTTTTTCATATCGAAACCAATGTGGGCTGCTTGCTTGGGTTATCACTGTTCTTTTGCTGGAGATGATGTGCCCTTTAACACGCGATAAGACGCGCCTGCACTTTATCACTCTTGCTGGAGAGTTATTTATCAGCTAATAACAATCAATCATCGCAACGCTACATGCTTATCAGGCGCATGATAAAAAGGCAATTTGTTAATGACATGCTGTCAGTGACACGTTGTGGTGAAGAAAATGGAATCGAATCGATTTAAACACTCTCTTACTTATCTCAGACCAAGTATGGGAGAGTCGCTCGCATTATGAACAATGTGCAATATGCGTACGAGAATTTTAAGCTTAGAAACCTGCTGGAGAGGAAGGAAGAATAGTTATGGAAAGTGTAGGAATCGCTTAGATAGAGGGCGTCGTTCAAGCTGTCTCTTCTCCTACCAAAACATGCAGTCTTACTGTTGTTGTGCTTTATTTTATGGCAACAACCAGTATGTTAATGGTCAGAGTCACGGTCTGTGCCCCCCATAGGGCCGGCGCCACCGTCTGCCGCGTGTGCGCATGCCAGGCGCAAAATAAACAAGCGCCGACGAAGACAACCATCAACTTCTTCAACTCTACTTCCAAAAGCAGACAAAGAAGAAGACGAAACCGGCATAATCGTTTAATATTTAACAGTGCATCACACAACACGAAGAATACAAGACAACCAGATGAGGATGAAAAAGAAGAAGAAAAGTTTCGGCTTGTTACTCTCAAAGAACTCTGGTGGAGACTGAAGAAGACTAAAGAGGAGTTAAAAGTGATCAATGCTGATTTTACATTGGTAGAATTGGTATTGAAATGGGTTGAAGTTTACCATTTTCAGAGTTAACTTCTGCTACAAATTGATTGAGACAGTTTGCTCAACCGCCGACTCTTTTTTATTTCTCAATATTTAAGATTGCTTTTTTAAAGATTTCAGTCAGGCCAATGCAAATAATACTATTTTGGTATTTTTGATTTTTTCCTTCTCATATATCATATTTTGAATGATTACCCAACATTATTCAGTTAATATCCATCATCACTCACTTCCTAAGGGTACACACTGGACGCACCCCTGGCGTCCTTAGGCAAACAAACCTCTGAACACATAACCGTACTTTTCAACCACCCTAGTACATAAAAAGAGTCCCCTATTTGCCTTCGCTCTACTTACCTCTACATTACAAAATGACAGCTGCTACTTGAACGGACCAATAACTAGTTCGATAATAGCGCATATTACTGGATAAAACATCTCTCCGCATCAAGATTCTACATTCTATTTTGTTGGCTATTTTCAAATGGATCGGTCACAATAGCGTTGATTAGGTAGGTCTTTAGAAGTGCCTTCTGATGGTTTTAGCTGAATCTAATGCGAATACTTCCTTCGCTTCTAGAATAGCAATAAAACTTAATTGTTTTATTATACAACAGACTGGCACTGCTTAAATTAGGTGTTCCATTCGTTTGCGATCCTCTTGCGCCTTCTGATGGTTTTTTACGGTTTGAGAAGACCTGAGATGAGTCGCTATAAATCACTCTGTCTTTCAGGCATTCAGGATATTTGGAAAAGATGACCCAATGTGTTCTTTCTAGTTTTACATGCGTTTTACAATGTTTCGTAATTGGTAATTTTTTATGTTATTTTTTAGCAAGTTAAACATTATTTTAAGTAAATTAAAATCATTTTGTTTCTATAAAAGCAAGAAATTACAATGGAAATAGTAAATACTTCAAGGAAACAATAGTGACAGTTGTTAACGTTGTTCGTCACAGTTTTAATTGCTGCTCAAATATTTAAACTTAAATTCGGTCAATTAAGTTTGCCATCTCGCCCTATCAATAATCCTGACTAATGGTTGATTTTAGCAGGATTAATTACCATTTAAACAATTCTCGTTTTTTAACTGATTTAAAGCACTTTACTCCTTGCCGACGAAGGCATCTTATTAACTTGTTAGTGTCTTAGGCACGTCCGCCGCAATCGTGTGAGGTCCTCGACTAATTAGCAATTATTTAACCGCCGCTTTGGTCGACTTAGGTTTTGAATCAAACCGGAGATGGAAAAAATGCCTCCTCAGCACACCTCACCTAAAGCCGTACTCGGGTGAGTTGCGTGAGTTGACTTACGACAGCTCGCGGCGCAACATCGAAAAACTATTACCAATTAGACAGTAGGCTAGGCAACATTTTCATTCGAGCGTTAATTTTGGCCTGGCTCTTAATCCACACATCGGTTATTATCTGCTGATTTATGATTTCCTGCGCGATGCCGAGCGCGTCTTCACCTTGCTGAGTGCGGCGCACATGCGCAGTGTGACTCGCGGACCACCTGTTGGCGTATGTGGACCACACATGGGAGTCGATAATCGACGGCGACGATTTTTACGAGTTTCATTACCAACTGCACCACATAGCTCTTTCTTAATTAAAAACTAGCGAGGAATGATGAGTAAGGGATGCTGAAAACTCAACCGAAGCATGAGAGATTAACGTGATAAGGCGAGCTTGATTGGAGATTTTGTTGACGTTCCAATAAGATATGAACAGAAAATATAAATAAAAAATTTCACATCTTCTCTGCTTATATCTCAAATTTGACTCTTTTATCACCTCATCCCTTTCTCCAATTCAAAAATTACAATATGATCGCACTTGACGCAATCACATTCCTTCTTTCTTCATAAAGAAAAATTTCCCAAAGTCTACAATAATTTCATTCTTATGCCCATGGGCGCATGGGTGTCGAGCGTGATGGCCGTGTTGATTTTGATAATAATACGTTAATCGCACTACAGCGCCGGCAGCCATCCGGCCAAGCGAGAAACAAATAACAGACCTGCGGAGCCATAAAGACCGTATTCATGCTGAAGAAGAGAGCCCAGTGTGCGTGAGGATGTGGCGAGTAACAAGAGGAAAATTGGTTCTAGTTAGTAAGTGTTAGCACCTTGCTGGCGCCACGCTGAAGAAACACCTCAAGGAGCAAAGCAAGTGAAGATGATGAAGTAGGCAGAAGAATATACAGAAGAATGTTGAGACATTGTAGGTAAGAGAGAAGTTATTTAAAAAGTTTTATTGCAGAAATGTTTGGACTTGCTAAGAAGGATTGAAGGTGAAAGTAAAATTGAGCTTTTGATGGGGTGTTTAAAAAAGGTTAAGAACTTTCCTTAGTTCCTCTATTAGCTGATTTAGATAAAACATTTAACCGGCCTACAAACTACCTTACTCTAATTGAAATAAGAATAAGATACTTTTTGCAATCTTAAACAATAAATTAAATAGCCACGTTAAACCCCAATTAATCCCAAACTAATAAAACTTTTTGAACTTATTATACCTTGACTGTCAGAGAATTTCACTCTTTTTTCAACTGGGTTTTCATCGTTTATTTATTTGCGCTAGTTAATTATTTATGTTTTTTTTAAGCAAACAGTTTTGTTTGAAACCTCAATTGTTATCATTGACGAAAGCCTATTGAAAATCGGCACCCATAATCGCGTCCATCATCATGCTGGCTTGTTTATTTTGCGTTAACACCAAAACCGCCTGAGAGGTACAATCACCGGGCATAGACTGTATAATTATCCCGGATTGCGACGCCCTGGCCCCGGCGCTGAGTTCTGGCCCGCGGTGCACGAGTACGCAACCGGCAATTACGCCAGCAGTACACCTCACCAACATGGACATACTGTGTGGACAATACTAAAGAGGTCATATCCCATGTTGGGCACTTAATAAATGGATGCAGATTGAGAAATAGTGAGTCTAAATAGATTTTTAGGAGTTTCAAGAAGATTTGTTAAAGGTTAATGGGTTTGGTAAAAGTGGATGTTTTTAAATGGTGTTGTTTGTTAAGGACCTTAAAGAACCCTGAGAAGTGTGTGTGAATGCTTGTTGAGGTTGATGCGCTGGTTGATGCGGTGATGTGATGATTAGCTAGGTAGTTTTCTCACCTACCGAGCCTATTATTAACCTGCTCAACTACCTCGACTGTCTGAACCGACTTAAGTGAGGTATACTAACAAGAAAATATTATTCACTCTTTCTCTTTCATATTTAAATCATTTTGCATTTGACAAATATTTTATTGCGGCAACGTTTTACGTCAGTTTATTCGAGGTCGCTTCCAATTAGAATCAAAATTTGTCCCAATTCTGCACCAATTCAAGTCAATTTCTTCAATTCTACGTTTGACTGTACTTCAACTTGTTAATTGCTCCTCGGACGTAATGAGCACATTTAATTGACCGCCTGGGTCGCACATGCTCAAGTCACCGGTCCCAGAAGAGAAAGAAAACACGGCGCCGTCGCCTTGAAAAAACGATGATTGTAAAAGAAGACATCATCGGACCACCACCATCTTCCGATAATTATAGGTTAGCTTACTTCTTCTTCTTTTTTCTACAGACAATTTAAGATATGAAGATGTGAGAATTAACTAAAGAACAAATACCAGGTGAAAAAGATGGTTTAAGTCACTTGGTAACACTTTGTATCTGTTCAGTGCTTCAAGTTGCCTTAAGAGATAACTTAATGGATAATTTTAGTAATGTTTGCTTAAAATAAATCAACTTAGTGGCAGATAAAAACTATTACTAGAGAAATTTATTGGCAGAAAAGTATTGCGTCATGAAAAAAATTATAACATATTGTTCAGATAAAGATATCACATTTACAGCAGTCTTTAATACTCAAAACTGAAATCTAATGCATTTTGATTAATGTACATACCTTTATTAGTTTCACTTTCATTTCTAGTTTTGCTTTAATTTCCACATTTCCGGCTATTTGACTGCATTTTCCCTATAATCTAATGGGACTGCACTGCACCGTGAAAGCTACTAACGTCTTCGTACACACGTCGTGTGTGATCTGCCTAATTACAGAAGGTTTTTGTGCGCAACGAATTCGTGTGAAGAATCGCGCGCCTAAAATAAGTTAGGAATAAATCAACAATTACATGGTTTGCGAGATCTTTTCTAAACTTGTCGAATAGAATTCTATTTTTATCTGAACTTAAAAGCAGTAATAGCCAGTACTAAAATTATTGAAAGCTTTAAATTTTGTGTGGAATATCATCATATATTCGAATATTTACGGGAGAACATGATTCACAGTTTCTTCACTATATGCTGAACAAAAATACGTGTTGTATATTCTAGCTACATTCATATGTTTCGTGATCGTCATGTTGTGTATGTGTTGGAAGCATATTAAGGGTAGCTCGATCTAGTTCAAAGAGACGCGTAAAGGGCGCACAACTTCTCTGCGCAGGGGTGAGCGAGGCGCGACCCTTTGCCGCATGTGCACCCTTCGGCCAATATTCTTGTTGCACAAGTATACGGGTTTTTGACTACCCTGTATGTCTCAATTCAAACGGATCTTGATGTCGAAAAAATTCTATCAAACTTGTAGAGCACGGAAGAATTGTAGTTTTTTAATGATCAGATGAGAAGAGCAAAAACCTTCAACTTCTATAATAATCCACTAATTTCAACGAATCTTTTATCTCTATTTTATATAGACTAAACAACAATTCTATCAATCTCGCAATTAATTATCTTTTTCTTTTCTAACTTCTTTTAATATGTCTTCAAACTCTCTAAAACTTCTCTCACTTTTAACATTTGTCCATCAATTTTATCTAACTCAGCGTAAGCGCTTCACAGCTTAATTACAATAATTAAAACAAGCGTAATAGACAAGCTGCTGCGCGCTGATTTAATCATTTTAATGAATGCTTTTCCACATATTAATGCATTAAATATGAATGCGTTAAACTTATTAAACATTTACAGCGAATGCGGCGCGCCGACGCAATTACTCACAAATGCGGAAAAATCGTATAAAAATGCGCTTTGTGCTCGCCAACGCCGTAAACACTGGTCCGACATAAATTAACATGTGTCTAATCAACGCGCTCATAAATCATATTGTTATTGTTTTTTCATTTTTTCTATAATTATTGATGCAAGTTTTTCCAAAATTGTAGAAAGAAGAAGCACAGATCTTTCATTAAAATATCAATGTATAGAATTTCTTCTTTAAGAAATTAGAATTTTACTTATATTTAACATCGTTTGTAACTTCTCTAACTAAGATCCCAAAACTTCCAATTAAGCACAATGCAAATAGGATAATATTTCTTTCCAATTTTCAATTCTATTATGTCAGAAAATTATAACAAGTATAATTCTTGATTCTCCGGCCATTTTCACGTATTAGTCAAACAATAATTTCGCCACCTTTGCACCCATTAAACGTGCGCATGCTACCAATTCCATTGTGCGAAAATAACAAACTGACACAATCACCACTGATAATACCGTCTCGTTAAAACATTTTCCGCCGTCGACCAGAAACAAATATTACTCTATCATCAATTCGATAGATTCAGAGTGCAAAAACAATACGCTTTAAAAAATTTATAACTGATTTAGTTCAGTCTGCTTTATCTCTGCTTAATTTAATTCTGGCAATATTTTGGCAACAAAGATGATTAAATCAGTTGAATGTGATACCGTCTATCCATAGACGTGGTGACCATACACGGTGGCAATCACGATGAGCATCAAACCGGGTACAAACTCAATTAGCCAACGCGTCACAATTCCGAGCTGATTACAACGGGCGCGATGCGTTCTGTCCGCCGACGGCAGACAGAACAACGAGTGAATTATGGAAAATAATATCATAAAGCTTGAAATTGAGTAGAAAATAGTTTGATTTGACTAAAAACGACCGACAAGACCAGCAGTTGGCGATTGAACGAGAGCAGTGGCATAATTATTAATTCAAAGATTGAAATTAAAAGATGGAAACAATAATTAGAGAACACTTTTTCAAGATTTCCGTAGAAAAAAGTAAGAAATGAATAATTTATACAAGATTAGTTATGATAGCAAAAAAATGATGGATTCATTATTCATATATTATATGAATCGTATATTATATATTGGATTCATATATTGTTAATGTGTTAATGTTTTTTGCATTCTAAATTTGTATGTCTAGTCTGAGGCCCTGCGCTTCTTGATTGCTGCATTTATAACAGAATGTATGTACTTATGAGAAAGTGTACATTGTACTTCTAATTTGGCCAACTCATCAGTATCAAGCTGCAAGTCAAGTCTAAAACTATCTAAGCACTAAGCAGTCTTAAGTAGTCGTATTCTAATCCTAACCAAATTAAAAGCCTTTCGGCACCGTTGCACGCCTCTTTTAATTGTTTAGCAACTCTCCGCTGATCAATTCGATTCCATTTTTTGCAATTTTTGAAGACGTATTTAGGGCTGAGGGCTGCTTTAAATAATTACCTTCCACTTTTTGTGATAACCATCTCCGTTCCCAGTTTGTGAAACTTCTCCCACAGATCCTTTCCTTCCAGCGTCACCTTAGGATCATCCACAACACCATCCTCTTCCGGTTGTATCGCTCTCAATGGTCTAACCATCGCGGGATGATGGTTGTGAGCCGCCACCGCCGCCAACACTACATCCTCAGCGGTCGTGTATGGATGTCCGGCCATGTGCGGATGATGCGGATGCCCTAACTTGGGTATCAGAGTGCCGGGATAGCACCCATGAGGATTCTGTCCTCCGAAGGCAGCCAGGGCAGCCGCTGGAAAATATCCCGACGGAGGAGTCCCGCCTGGCGCATCTCGGGAGATTTCTCTGGTCGTGTTGGCACCGGGAGAAGTCGACGACGGCGAGTTAGTGCCGGCGGTAGCCGAGCTGGAGTTGGCCGCCGTGAGAAGGCTGCTGACGGAGAAATCAGTCTGGCGCGGCAGCTGCAGAAAGGGATGGTACGCCATGGTCTGCCTCTCGCCGCCTAGACTCGTATTGCTGCTGGCCAGGTGGTGGTCGAGGGCAGTTTCGAAACGCATTTGGCCGTCCAGATCGCCGCGGAGCACAGAACTTTCCTCACTGAGGGCAACAATCGGCAGCACTAGGCACTAAGCACATCACTTCCAATAGCAATTGGTAGTATTGTTTATCACTGGGTCCTCAACCCTTTTAGCGGCCGGCGCGGGTAGACACGAGTTTCGCCCGACGAGTGTCGCGCTCGACACCTCTGCGCCTCGTTGAGTGTAACGTAAGACTATGGGCCGGTCGGTGCGTGGTGCGAGAAACGGCTTCCTGCTCGAGGCGCCCCTCCCGCACTATTGTGGCACACCTATCGTGGCGTCGCCGGCCACCCCCACTCTCAGTTCGAGTGTGTTAATGACGTCGCCGCCGCGCAATGCCATTGGCTGGCCGGGTGTGCGCGTTGACACTAGGCGCGCGCCAATGGGCAGGCGTTGCGCCCTACCCTTCGTGGCGACACCTCCGCTAACGTGTGCACCTCCTGCCACCCCTCCCACAAGCACAACGCCTGCTGGTGTGTGTGGCTGACGCTTACCGAACGCGCAAAGTGTCGGAACGCAAACTTTACGCGTCGCGCTGGAGTAAATTTATCCCGTGAATGTAGTAGTGAATTTAACATTACACCGAACCGGAAAAGCAAAAAACCGGAAGCATACCAGCCACACCTAAAATCCCACTGAATTGTAAGTAAACATTCAAAATTCATTCTAAACTCGCAAAAATTCCAGAACCGGAAATCACCACTATCGTGTGAACAAACCAATCGTAGAACAATGAAAATTCGTAAATAGTTCTGGTACAATATTGAATTTCACCTTTTCTAGCCGTTGAGAGTGTGAAATGACCACGCCCCATTTGTTTTTCCGGAACGCCACCCCCACCATCGGCGATGGGGGCGCTGGATTCGGCACCTTCGTCGACGCTGACGCCGCTCAACAGCTCCGCGCCGCCGCCGACACTCCACCGGCGTCAAATCGCTTAAACTCACTCCAACTCTCACACCGCACAACTTTTCTCGCGCCGCGCGCAACTTTGTCCCTCAATTTGCCCACTTTAAAATTATGATAATTATGAAAAAAATGATAATGCTGAAATATTGAAAAAGAAGAGATGTTCTTGTGGAAAATTTTATTTAAAGTAGGAGGATCAAAACTTGAGAAAGTTTGAACTAGTTTAATCGAATTGTTCTATCATAATTAAATCGATTTTAAATTACTTAATCTATTTAGAAATAAATTAAATTGTTCTTATTTTATTCTCTAAATGTCTCTTTGTCTTCTTCAACTTTTTTCCATCAGTCATATGGAATTACCCGAATTACCTGAAAACCATTTTCTAAATCATTGTGAAACATTAGAAACATTCGAACAAAAACCTTGTTATATCCAAGAATCTCTCCCAGTGTTGGAGTAAGGTCGTCAGAAAAGTCCAGACAAATTTCCATTAATTTCCCGACAGTCGCAGCCAGTTTTTCGCATGACTGCTTGCGCGCGCAAAGCGCCGAATGCCAAATGATAAATCGACGGAATGCTCTGGTGTTGACCATGTCACAGCCATAGAAAATCACAGGCTTTGCTGGGAAATGGATGAGAAAAAATGATGAAAATTGCAAGACTGAAAATTGACTATTAAAGTAAACATAAAGTGATGGTTTTTTAGGCGTTGTAACAAGTATAGTTACGGATAAATCAACATTATATCAATTAATCCCACGTATTTCGAGCATCCGTGCACGGATTTGCTCGCAGTTCGCATCGATCGCGTACATCGTCATTATCTTCATTACTGTGCTTGTGTACCGAATACAGCTTACTGGCCGGTGCACATGCGATCGAATTACCCTGTGGCAATGTGGTTAATACTTGGTTGTATTGCTTGATTTTGTCATGCACGTCGTGGATATTTCCCTTTCTTTAAAAGTGGTGATTACAACTAGAAGAACTGAGTAAGCAATAATTTGATCTTATGTTGTTTATGATTGATGCAAAATACAAGTGTACAGATGACAAGAGTACATTGAAGAGACTTCATGTTGATATCTAGACTAGTTTACTATTATCTAAAAGATAATCACATCTCAGTTGACTTTCTCTTTGCTGCAAAGCATTACTTTGCGTTGTTCTAAAAGATTGCAATTGAAACTGATTTTCATTTATCACAACCGTGTCAAATATACTGTAAGATTTGGGATGCAATTAATAGAAATGTCACGATAACAAAATGTAAATATTTAGAATCGTTGAAAGTTATGATAGTTTATTAACTTTCGCGCTGCGTCGTAAAAATGTAAATTAACGTTAATAATACGTTAATAATAAACGTTAAAGTTAATTTGACAAGATCTGACCACCCAGTCAACGCTTATTTAAATATTTTTAATATTACCTGCATCGTTAACCCAGTTTCTACATTTTTTTGAACTGAAGAGTTTGGTGCGTACGACCCCAATACGGATAATGGCACATTAGCTGCGCGTGAGGGTTGGTTCACCTCGGTATACAATGCAGCTCAAGGTGTACACGACGTGCACCGTGTGCATATTGCACTCTTGCGCACAATAGGGACGCCATTGCAGCGGCCATCTTAGTTGCAACGACTTCCGATCGGATGGCGATTGATGAATTGCTGAAATACTAGATCAATGAATGGATGCAGCGTGGGGAATAAAGAGATTTATTGTTTAAAATAGTAAATGTGAGAAGTAATTTGATAGTTTTTGATGTTTGGGGGTTTTGTGGTTATTTCGAGGTTTTGTAGGAGCAGGAAATTGGTTAAATGCTTTAGTTGTGTACAATAAATGGTTTATTTGTTTGCGTTCTGGAAGATTTTGGCATGAACAGATGTTTTGTGTTAGTTTCATTATAATTTGCTGTTAAAAATTAGTAAATGATAACTTCTTAATAGTTTTATGTAATTAGAGAAAAACCCGCGTAAACTGCAATCACAGGTATTAATAAGTTACCCTAAATAACCCAGCATAAGCACAGCAACTCACCGCTCTTCAGTGCACCTCAGAAACTTGCCAAGTATTAATAACCCTCAATACACGCTCTAAAATAATTACCTCATTACTCCACATGCTTAACAGCTCTCTCTTGCATTTGCTTGACTTGCATTTGCATCTATCACTCATTTCCATTGCTCCTCATTGCAGTCAGCACTCTACCGTTTCGTAGTTTTGTCTATCTCGTCCCGAAACAGATGTCATCTCTCTGAGGATGGTGTATGACGAATGATGCGGCGCCTGGCGCGCGTCACGCTTTGATTGCGTCCGTCATGTCATCGCCATGTCATCTTCAACCGAGCCGAAAGCCCAGAGAAGAGTCAAGTTAAACTTCAGTAAAGACTGTTTTAATTGCTGCGAATCTTTGCAGAGCGCAGAGAACAAAAAGATTGCTGAAAGTGGCGCCAGGATGAAAATCGGCTGCTTTCATGTCAAGACAAGACTGAAGCTTAATAAAAATCAGATGGAAACGTGACTCAAGTCATTCATTGAAGAAAGAAGAACATCTCTTGTTAATTTTTCTGTTGCATATTAAAAACCGATTGTAATATAAAATATATTTTAGCAATAAGAACTAAAAATTCAAATATTGGACAGTTATTTTAGTGATTTAGATATTATGTAATTGTTTCTCAACACAAGTCAGAAGCACGCCGTAAATTCATATAATATGGAAAGTATTTAATTTATTTAAAAGCCTTTTTTTTTCTTCAAAAATGTTAACGTGCTTAACCGGAAATAATTTTAGTAAATTTCTGCACACCTGAACTAACAGTCATTTCAAACTAGCATTTTCTATTTACTACTTATTTGCTAATTATTTACACAACAACAGTCTCTGCGATATGAACCAATAATAAGATTCCACGAAACGATTTGTGTGATCCAAGTAATTCCAGTACGCTCACTTTTAATCAAAGCCCTCTCAATTAGCAGACAATAAAAACACACGCATGGCATAATTGCGCCCAATTTAAGCAACAATACCACCATGCGTGTCTCATTCGACTGCTGTCAAATGGTGTTAAACAATGACGAAAATGAACACAATCGACACAATTGACACAAAAAGCAACAAAACTCCATAAAACTCGGCACAACATGGTCAAGTCAAGTGCGTACAACACATAAAGCACACATGTGCTGAATGTGTAATCATAACAATCATGACAATCAGCGCAATTACCGCCGGCCAATTGGCGTTCCATGGAATATATATCGAAATTAAAAACGCGCGCGTCCATCCTGCATCGATTTCCGCATGTTGTACTTTTAATTTCAGGCCTTGCACTCGCATTGTATTATTATCAGTTGTCCATACATGCGGCAATACGTATTTAATTTATGTGAGGAGGATTTTAAGTTGTGGCGTTTTTTCAAAAAGAATCGAAGCAGTTGCCGAGCGCTTTTTATTTACGACAATTATCATCAATGGAATAAAGGGAAGCAACTGGACAAGTAATTACGTGTGTCTTACCGGTAATTACTAGAGGTTGGAGTGGTTTTTATTATTGTTGATTGGAAAGGAGAAAAACTGAAAGCAAATTATTATCAAAGAGAAGGAGAAATATTATTAGAGGACAGAACATAAAAGTCAACTTTAAAAAATTCATTACAAGTTCATTACTTGTGGGAATTCAAATTATATTCCGAATTGTTTATCCGATACATTTTATTTCAATCAATTTTTCGCTTTCAAACTATCTCCTAGTAAAAACGATCAAATCATTTTTAATCGCCTCTTAAGCTCCATATTAATTACTTTCAATTTAAAGACAATCTTTCCCTTTTAAAACTGACTTAATTTAGACCATTTTACCACGCACCGGCCACAGCGCATGGTAATAAAGTTATTATGATGACTAATTAAACCATAAAAACCGCAAAAATGACTCAAAACCAACCTAATTATGTGTAGTGCCATGTGCCTTTAAAGCAGTTTAAAGTGCGTTCTGGCCAATCAAAAGTTGCGATTATTGGAAAGTCACGAAGTGCGCAGTCTAAATGAGTTACGACTGAAGACAAGCTGAAAAGGCATAGCAGGACTGAAAGCAGGTTGCAACGAAAGGGTTAATGAGCACACGGTGTGGTCTTGGATTGAATGCATTTACGATCTAAATCATCTAAATCGATATCGAAACATGTTTTAATTGCAAAGATTAAGGGTGTGCGTTTATAGAGCTGTAAATATGCTAATTGTAGATGAGACTGACTTGTCAAAAGTGGTGATATCTTCGAAAATATCTGTTTACAAGTACTCAGCACGTGAAATGGATTATAATTGGTTCAGTTGATAGAAATAGACATAAAGGCAAAGAATAGATTAAAACTAGAGTTACAATCTAATCAATTCCAATTACCACTTTCCCCTTCTATCTCCTACTTCTACTTCCTTCTCATTTCAAATACCCAACCTTACATTCCACACCTAATCCATCATTTTGTCCACATTCTCCACTGTCCTTGCACGCTGCAATTATTTCATATAAGCCACGCAACGACAAGCAACAAGCAGTAACATAAACTAGCAATAACTAAACGCAACGAGCGTAAAAAAACACGAGTACATCAGGAACATGACAAATGCACAATAGAAGTACAATGAATAGAGCGAATTGTATGTGAAGTGAGTACAAAACTGTTATTAGCCGTCATTACACGCCGCACGAATAACGCGACGGTTACGAATTAAATTAATACGTTGCGCGCACTCACACGACTGCCATCATCGTGCACCTGACGCTGTCATTTGCCGTGTTACACACGCATCGAAGATGTGGCGTGTTTAGAAATCTATGTGATATGTGAACACCTAAATATTACTCAAAATACAAGTTTAGTTGTTATTGTTCATAGAACTTAATAACTTTCAAGTATAATAATAACCAATTCGGTACATACTCTTTGTTTAGATCGTGCATCACTCACCACTTGTCTCAATATCACGTCACACATCAATCTCAGATAACACGTTTCCTCAAGTTTCGCACACTCTAATAAATCCGTCCGGAGAAAATCAAAGCCTTTTGCCGCGCGACACCCAGCACTAAATTTCAATTAAACGCGATTTAAGCGTCTGCGTCTTTCTCTCGGGCGTGTTTTGTCCGCGCTGCTGTATGCGCCAATCAGTAAATCAGCATCATGTTTTATTACGAATTACGAGCATTACCACCAACAAAGAACAACAACCAACAAACTTTGCAAGACATTGCACATCGGGTGCATTGCGCAAAAGATGTGGCTATTGTGAAGATGTCAGGGTCATTTGTCAACGTCCGAAAGTATTTCAAGTGCGACAAAAGATGCGGCAGGAGAGACCAGCAGGACATCAGGGCAAAATGTGCGAATGCAGATTTATTGATTGCGCACCAGCAACGATTAAAATCACGACAAAGAACAACGAGAGACACCAAAACAAACAAAGAGAAACAACTAAAATCACATCAACTAAAGGGCACAACAATGTTTCAACCGTATTTAACTAGTAATTGATATTTCCCTCTCTCAAATATATGCCTAACTATGAGTCTGCACAAGACTAAACTTAATTTTAACGCCCATTTCAAGCTTTCAATTGTTAAGGCAACATCATCAATTGACCTCTTTCTTTTCTTTGCAAAGCAAATAAATCCCAAAACCTTTTTTTTCCTCTCACTTCAAATATGTTTCTCCAACTTTCCACCAACAATAAACTTAATTGTCCTGCAACAAGACATTATCGCTCTTATTGTCCACCACTTATGTGCATTTTCATCTCTTTTTAGCGCCGCATTCCGCCTTTCTCATATTCCGAAAACCCTAAACCATTTTAAACACAATGCGAGAATCTTTACAATGTGACTTTACAATTTGTCGATTTGTCAAAGCCGAGTAAATCACATGGAAATCAACAATCTACACAATATGGTACAATGACAATTGGAGAATAGAAATTTGTATGCAATGAGACGTGTATATTTCAGGCAGATAGCTTAAGTTTTTTGGCGAATGCAATTGCAATTTGATTGTAAAGATGTTTTAGAGATTGGAAATCACTGGAATGGAATTAAGCCAAATGCAATTAATGCACAGAGCGAATGTGGTGTAGTGAAGGAAATTGAAACGTTTGTTGATTGTAAAAAGTTCCGTGTTAAGTCAAGTGGACTAAGTGCACTTTAGGGGTGCATTAAGTGCATCGCAATTGTGCAAAAGACTACAAACTTAGAACAAGAACAGATACAAATACTAGAAAGGAAACTCTAAAAATATTGGTTAGAACAAGTTCAAGATAGAAAGTCTCAGAAAATCTAATTCTATTCAAGGCATAAAAAAGTTTAGTACGTACATATATTCTTGTCCGATCGAAGCATTTCTTAAAACAGAAAACGATTTAACAGTTTTGCATCTTTCATTCTTTTCCTTTATCTTAAATTTTCTGCCTGTTTTTAAACCCCTGCAATCAGTAGATGTGTAGACGGTTGGAGTTGTCATGTCTACTTTTTATCTACCATTTCCTCAAGGATACACGCTAAACGTCCGAGAACTCTATTTCGCATTTTCGCTGCATTTTGCTTTCTATACTCTCAACGTGCCCATTGCCAACGCAATCAAACTAGGTCCCACAATGTCCCGCTTTATCTCATGTTCTTTAGGATAGCCCTGCATCGTCCTGCCTGGTGCTGCATGAGATCCATTCAAGCGCATGCAAAGAAATGAAGCGCACGCAGGAAACAAAGTAAAAGAAACTGGAGAACAAGACAAATAAGGGATGAAAATGACCATCTTGCAAGCTAACACTAACAGGCAGAGTAGAGCTAAAATAGGGAAGTCGGAAAATTTACGGAGGGCTGAGTCTGAGGCAGAAGATTGATTTGAAACGTAACAAATGTAACAAAGCGGGCTGATCATCATAAAAGTGGACATTACACAAATGGGGTTGGGTGGACAAGGGTGCATTGGAATGGATATGGAAAATAATGTCTGCAAACAAGCTGTGGATAGATTACCCTCATGTAAATATTGATTTTGAAAAAACTTTTGAGGAATTTCCACGAAAATTAGCACTCTGCCGAAAGTGAGTACCGTGTCTGCTAAATCTTTGCTTTCTGTTAATTCTCTCAACAGTCAATGTCTTATAACAATCTCTCCTGTTGCTTGGTACCTTTCGTTATATCACAACAAAATGTCATATTAGCCATCGTGTGACTTGGCTCAGATTGGTAAGAATGCGCTCGCTGCGCTCTCACTACGCTCATTACGCCCACGCCTCACTCATTATCTCTCATTATCAATTTCCCCGACTGCGTAATGCAGACAGACAGAATACACGATGACAAAATAATACCTCCCGCATGCCTACAACTTGCAATTCATTCTGCTACCTTCTCCTTTACGCTTCTTTTTCTTTGTTTTTTTCACTTCAAATCGTTTTGCGTCATGATATGACTTTATTGCGTTACATTTCATTGTTTGTCATATTTTTAAGAACCAACAACGTGTGTAGGAGCGTGTCGTTTCTGTTGGCTTCATAATAGAATGGCGTATCGCGGAATTATGCGAAGCGCGCATTATGATTAGATGGGCCGGCCGAGTGGCAGGTTGGCGGCGGGCGGAAAAGCGAGGAAATTGCGGTGTAGCTGTAGCACCGTGTGCTGATGAGGCTAGTATTAAATACACGAATAGGGGCACCACATACGGATTTCACAAGTTTACAACGAGAAATGTGCCAATTTAAAGCAACAAATATATATATATATATAACAAAAGAAGAAAAGAGAAAATTAAAAATTAATTGTCAGCAAAAATTAATCGAAATATAATAATTAGACTTTCATTAGACGTTCAAACAATTAATTCATTTTTATTTGATTACAACTCACTCACATAGATTTTGCACTTTATATATGGCATGCTGCTTTTATTGTCCGCAAGCAATTAATGGCAAGATTGTATGCCTCCTTCTTGAAACTGTAAGTGATTGGTATTTAATATTCAACTGTTTACTTTTCAGAAGTAATAGTGGTGTGACTTCCGTCTTTTCAATGCTAATTCTTTTCGTTTTCTCAAGTGTTTCTCTTTCTCTTCACACTCTTTCACTGTTAGATTAAAGTGCAAAAACAGTTTAGCAGACATGGCACTCTTCTTACCTCCCCAGCGCTCAATTCATCCTCTTCTTCGCATCTTTGCAACAACATCCGAGACCACCACCGAAGTCTCGTTACGTTTTTCATTGCCTTGGCCAGGAGAAAAATTCATCGCCGATCCGCCCGGCCGTCGGCGACGACGTCGTGCTCGTTGCGCGCGACGCGACCCGAATAAATCATTGCCCACGAAGGAAGATGCTGACCCATCACTGTTGAGCCCACAGAAGAAGACATTGCAGCGCAGTCTGGAAGCGAGATGGAGGCAGAGAATAGGATGAGTTGGCTTTCCAACAGGTCAAGAATGTTGACAGCACTATTTAATATTGAAGAGATTGAGAATTATGATCGAAACTGAAAGAAATTTAACAATTCCGATGTGTTTTGATTGAGTGGGAAATTGTAGCACAAAAAATGAAGTGCAGAAAGAACTTCATGGTGGCTTAGTAAGGTTGATGTTGCTTAGAAGTTTTAAAGAAAAGTTTCTACAAGGATGCAATGTGTCCAATAAAGGTTATTAATATTTAACGGAATTTTTTTGTTAATCTAAGAATTTCTCCTACTTGACTTAACTTAAGTCACTCGGCGCCAGTCTGAGCCTCAAACTTGCTCAACTGCGAAATTTCTGCATTTGCGGCAACATTCAACTCGTTTTACTCGCCAAATTATTACCGGACAATACGTGCGCGTCTCCAACTCAAGTGCCGATATAATAAATTATAATCTTTAGCTTACTTCTTAACAACAATTCTTCACTCTTCTGCAAGGCATTTGCGAAAATATAAGCTTACAGATTAAATGCTCTCGGATTACGAAGGATTACACTTGAAACCGACAAAACGAACAATGTTTCTGAAAGCACATGTTGAGGATGGACAATGCAAAGGACGAAAATAAGCACTTGATCTAAGAATAGCGGTTGTTGGGCAATTAATTTGAGTTTTGGAGTATCAGATATATAGAAATGAAATGGTGAGAAAATTACCTGTATCTTGTATTTAAATAAAGTGCATGCCTTGCGTATAGATGAAGATTGTAATTGTTGTATCTCATAATCTTCTATGTAAATTAGGTAAAAAGTTATTAGTAAATTGGTTAAGTCAAATCTGATTTAATTTAAATCAGGCAAATAAAGCTAATGTAAGCTTTTCACACTATTTTATTCTACATTAATATTAAAAGAATCAAATTGATTCAAATTAATTCAAATTCTTCGTTAATTCAAATTGCACGACTATTTCCGAACGCTGCCTTCGCCACTGCTCGTGCCTGCTTCATTAAACGGTAGAAAAACAGCGGGGCAACCGCATCAGTTCCTCAAAAACGTGATTAAATCAATGTTAAAATCAATAACTGCAGTACATGTGTGGTATCAATCAAAAGCTGGAATTCTAGCCAGGAGGTTTATTATTAATTCATTATGTGATCACACCGGGCGTTTGCTTAATGTGTTGCGAAAGTTGTTGTGGTTATGTCACGCATTGTTTCTCGCGCGGTAATGTACAGTTGGACAAATGGTAAGATAACCTGAGTAATTTTTATGTTAAATTGTCGGTAGAGGTATCACAAGAACGATTTTATTGCGGCACATAATTTAATATATTTCAATTATTTATTCATTCATTTATTAAGTTGTTATTTGGTTTCTTATTAACCCTAGGGACATGTCATTATGACAAGTCACTAGAAACAATTGACAGCGTTGGTTTGGCAACAATTTTGCAAACTTGTTGCTGGAGCTGGTGTTCAGTAGGCGGTGGAGGTGGCATAAGGTTGCAAACAGCAGCAGGAGTATCTTCAGCAGCGAGAGTTCAACGTGTACAATTTCGAGAAACGAAAATCACCAGGTTCAGAAGGCTAGTGGAATTTATATATACTAATAAGTACGGTGTAAGTACGATAAGTTACGTATTCACCGCCTTGGGAGGCGGTTAGTACGGTCGTTATGATGTAAAAACATTTCTCGTAACTTTAATGTGAAATGGATAAGAAGACGGTTTTTGAAAATTGCATCAAGTTACGTCCATCGCTAGATGCAGTCTTTATACTTGAATGGCATTTGGCGGCGGCATGTGGCGGCTAATAACTGCCGTAATACCTCCAATACCACGTGAGGAAAGGACAGGAAAAACGTTTTATTTGGTTAGATACACGATAGTTTGGTAAATAATGAATAATGGCGTGTGACGTATTCAAGACTCTGGAGGCGACAATACCCAACGCAGGATCGTGGGATCTTCTACTGATTCCTCAGCGGCAGCTGTGGTGCACAATTATTGTGAGGGCGGCAATACCCAATTTACTTAAGCGGCATCTTTTTTAGAAGCTGCAAGTACACAGGTAGCAGGTACACGAGCAGGGATTTTCATTCTAGGGCTTAATTTAAGGTAAATATTGTGTGTAAGGTAAATGCAGTTTCAATAAGGATATGCCCATTACTATTGTGGCGGCAACTACTTCTATTTTCTCTGTCGAAAGACAAGAATGTATTTCACTGCTACAAAGTATCCTAGAGAAACAACTACATTGGAGGAATTTTAACCATTTAGACCAGTCTAAGTGCAAAGAAGTAACCGAGTAAGTATAACATACAATAATGTAGGTGTTCATCAGCTCGGGGGGGGGGGGGTGGCGGAAGAATTGAATACGACAGTAAAGCAACATCTTTGGCTCTTACAACTACATCGAAGCAAGTTGGTCAAGAGGAATTCTTGAAATAACCTTTAAGTTTAAGCGTAATTTGAACGAGTTAGATGCTGAAAATCTTAATTCAACTATTTATCGATTTGGTGACGCAAATAAGGAATATAGAGCGACAATAACTACACTTTTCCTTATACGACTCGTCAGAAAATTTTCTGGTATTTATTAAAATGGTTTTAGTTAGCTTGGATTATAATTGTTGTTGATTATTTAGGTAGCGGCAGAACAAAATGCACACTCCTGCAACCAATTAAGGTGTATGAATTGAGCAGATTTGTTTAGATTAGAGGGTGTTAATCTTCAGAATACTTCACGTAAATTGGAATATATTGACTGAGCTAGCGGAGACGTCTGGTAGATGATCAACAGCGCCTGGAGATAGAAAAGGAGCCATACTTATTCAGCATTCATCTGTTTACGCACGTAATTGGGGTACATATGACTACTCATGTGTTTTCTCAATTTCCACACCCAACTGTTAACATTAATCCCCATTGACGCAGCATAAATATCCCTGCAACTTTCTCGTCACTATTGTCACTCTCTCAACATTTTCGCCGCTAAACTTTCCTAAACATGTCTTTGCTCGCGCGCCATGCCGGCCAGTGATGAATGTGAGAGCGCACGGCTAATTAATAAAAGACATGTTTACATGTGTCGCATATTTGGCTGGCCCGAAAATTGTTCGAAAATCCGCGCCGTAATTGCCGGCGCTTGCACCGCGTGTAGGCAAGCACGCCGACGCAAAAAGCGGGACCATGGCTCGGTGGCGTCGGCCTGGTCGTTTGTGTAATCCGAGAGCATCGGATGCACGTTTCCGACCGCGATGCGGCTGTTGTACGGAGAGAAGAAACAAAACGCGCAAGCCAGCCGCGGCGTCTGCGGAAGATGAAACAACAAGCCAGGTTGTTGTGGATGGGCTCGGGTAGAGGCCGAAAGGAGTCGCAAATTAGCATTTGCATAGCGTGAGATTAGACGCGCTGATAACCGCGTATTATGCGGGAGTTGGATGGAGTTACTAAGAAATCGTAATATGTGAAGGGCGGGGAATTATTTTTAAATATGACAGGAAATTTGGTCAAGTGGGAAAGTTACGGTGGTTAAAATACGGAAGGTGATTAGAATATTTTTTATATATGTTTATCGATTTTCTCTTATAGTTTACGTTTATTCTATTTTGCTCTATTTTCCTCTCAAGTTTGGATTTTTCCCTTCGATCTTGTGATAAAAGCGCGCGCCCGCGATTTTGCCGCAAAAAACCGCATCCTCGCTAGCTTAGCCGCTCGTCCTCGTCTCGCCCTCTTCACCACACAGTCTGCATCTTCTTCGGCGTCTGCATTGTCCGCCTCTCTGCCAGGGCCGGTGGCGCCTAGACTATATAAGGTCGGCCATTATATTCGGCAAAGCAAGCGTGCGCGCACCGAAAGTGATGCGTCCGCCGCTGAGCTTTGAAAGCTTGCGCGTTTGCATGCCGACATCGACTCGCCGACATCGGCGGCGGCAATGTGTGTGTAATGTAGGTAACTGGCGGACATATCGTGCGCATTATTAGCGGCTTTTATCGAGCGCTCGGCGAGCGTGACGCGCGCTTGAGAGGCGCATTCAAGCGTGCGGCGACTAATTTTAACTTGTGTAGGTACTGTGAGTACACAGGGTACATGAGGAGGCGAATGCCTCCATCCTGCAGATGCATGTTGTGTAATGTAATGCAATGCAATGCAATGAAGATAGGAAATGAGATGATTTTTATCTGATAGAAAAGAAGAAGGGTTGATGTATGTTGAATGAATCTATCGAATCTCTCTCTAATTCGTTTGCTGATAATTCAATATCATCATTCTGGTAAAAATGCAAAAATTGTCTTCAATAGAGTTGATTGTCACCAATTTCTTGCGCACTCGCGGCCCTGCGCGTGGCAATACTCCACATTCCGTAGTCATATCTCGTCCTCGCCACTACCCTGCGCCGTTTGTGGTGCGCGTCCTCGCGTCGTGACATTGTCTCTATCATCTCCTTTTGCGCTCCCCGCACTGCACACGCTTTAATATAAATTCCACGGCGGGCCGGTCGCTATCGCAATCGCATACCAATAATAATTCCGATGTCTCGTTCGTCTCCGCTGCTCTCCATTTCTTCGAAGCGCGTTTTTGTACCACGCCGCTATACAGAGTGTCTAACGTCGCGTAAATCAAATCGGAGATGTCCCGGCTGTGAGTTGATTAAATTGGTAGTAGCGGAGTTGAGAAAAGAAGACGAGATCACAGATTGTTTGTCGGAGAAAGAAAAATGTCGAGGCCGATGCGCCCTGAATGCGGCTAATAATCACTCTTTTGTCTCTAAGTGACACTTTAAAAGACGTGATCGACACGACACAATCGGACAAGATCTTCAGCTGGTCAGACATAAATTTTCCTCATGCGAGGAGGAGATGACTTTTCAGTTGTCTGATCTTGTTCAAGGTTTCAAATGCTGCAAGGATTAGTTTCTTATTTTGCATTTGCAAAGAAAATTTCTTGTGACGGCCACACTTTATTAGCATCCCCATACTAACCTACTAACCCAATAAGTTGAAGTTTAAAGTTTTTTGATTACCAATTGCAATTGCGAACTATAGCAAACTAATTTATGTGCTGCATATCCAAAGATAACATGAAAATGTTGCAAATAGTTTGTATTCGCCAAGCAAATTATCTATCTTTATAATCTTCCTCTCAATATCAAGCCATTTGCTACAGGGTTTGGGGTAGAAAAGCAATTGCAAAACAATTTGATATTCATAAGTCGTGTGGCGTTAAGCGGCAATAACAATTAGACATGGTGAGCGTGCACTTCACTTTCCACACGCAAAAAATCTACCCCGACATTAACAACCCGTAACCAACTATTATAATTTTGTGCCGAATCATCCATGCTGGACCAGCAGCTCATCAACTAGCGACATTAAATCAGAGTACCCTAAGTTGATACGCGATTTTTTCTCCCCATGCGCTACTATCGCTCATGCAAACGACCGGGATCATAAAAATTTGTCACTCGTTCTATTTCTACAGGGGAAGCTAGGCGCGCAGGGATGTTTGGCATGACAATAAGATTTTCGGCGGAAAGCGGGCAAAAATTGGAATTACTTGCGGTGCTTCCGGTGTGACAACATCCGGCGGTTGGTGGCTTTTTTTCGGTGCTCTCCCGTTACGAGGCTTGGTGGTTTAAGGATATTTGTGGGGGGTTTGGAGATAGGGAAGAGAATATTTGCATTTTTGACGGTTTGCGACACGTGCAGGATCTGCCAGGATGGGAAGAGATGAAGCGAGGAAATTTACCAATTTTGGGAGTTGTAGTACACATTAATTAGTCATAAAACAATTTCGATCCTGCAAGCTCATACCTCGTTTGGAAATTATACGTTGTTGGAGTTTTATATGATCAGCAATTAAGTTTGCACTCATTTTCTGAACTTGAAACTTATCTTCTTGTTTTCTTCTTCTTTATTTGTGTATCTCTTCGGATCATCATTGATTTTCTTTTCTTCCACTCTCTCCCGCAACTCTCGAATTAAACGGTTGTGTGTGTCCTGGTAGGCTTGGACTTTGAAATCAATACCACCTTACAAATCACACAAAAGCGCCTCAAGTGCTCAGGGTTACCTACTTAACCATAGGTACTTATCGTGTTTATCCGCCAGTCGCATCATTTCAATGCTGCCGCGATCAAGATACGAGCTGGCACTCAGGCGGTTCGATGATGTCGCGGCCGCTCGTTCGGCGTTTTTACTCCCTGGCCCATTGTCGAATTACATCATGTTTGAATGGGCTCAATGGTTTAAGTTAAGTCAGTTGCGTACACTTGTACAGGTAGCTGCAACCCTTATAATCGCGTGTAATCGCCGATTTGCAACGGTGCGCGACAAGACGGCGCTTCTGTCGGCATATCGGAGGTTTGAAATAGATATTATTCGATATGACAAGAGATGAGATTTGAGATGGTTTTTTGAGGACTTGAAGAAGTTGTTTTTTGTTGACTGGTGTGGATTTAGACCTCACGCGAGCGATGCAATTGAGTTGCGTATAACTGGGGGTTCAAGATGAATTGAAATTTGATTTGAGCGTGAAGGGGAATAATGAGTTTAAGCAAAATTCTAACTTTGTTTTAATTATGAGATTTACATATAAACGACAATTAGTCAACTTTCTTTAATAGCATCAACAAGTTTATTAACTTTCTTCAATCAAAAATTATAAGCACTTAAATTGCACAATCTTGAATTAATCTGTTTGTGCTACTCGTCTGTTTTATCGCCGTAAATCTAGTAATACATCACTTCGTTCTAACAAATAGAGGCATCCACTAATATTTTCAACATGGTTTTGATCTTGTCCACCCCTGTGCAATCTAAAAGCACCCTCTTTTGTCTGCTATTACACATAACATCATCTATTACCCCCAAATCAGCTCTATTTTACTTTAGTTCCGGTGTAACTCTGTCACAATCACGCAAATACGTCTGAAATCTCGGAAAATATCAATTTCTCCTCTGGCATTCTTTTGCTACCCTCTGCAGAAACATACAGGGCGTCAATATCTGCAATTATTATTTGTTTTATAAAGATTTTTACTCTGGTTTTTGTTGAAATTAATGGAATGCACTAAAAACGTGAAATTGGTAAAAGCAGGGATATGTAATGAAAAATGTGCAGTAGTAATAATTTTAAGGGGGTGTGTTACAGTGAGTGTACTTACAGAATGCGTGGAATGTTTGAATTGTAAACATACAAAATTTGTATACCCTCTGTGAGGAAATGTTGTTGATTTCAAGGGTGGTGAAGACTCCCTTTCAGTCGTTTTCAGATGTAATAATACGCGTTTATGAATTATTTATTAAAAATATCTGATAAATATGAAAAGGGAATTAATTTGGCAAAATACAAGGTGTTTTGGTGGTTGAATCTTCTGTTGGATTGATAAATTAGTGGTTTTAAGATATGTTTTACTGTTATCTAGTGCATACTAGTCACTTTTATGCGGGGGAGTAATGTAATACGGTTGCAGTTTGCACCCTTTTTGGTGGGGTTTTGCGCCCTTGGGCAAAGAGAAAGCAACTCGAGATTAGCGTTAATGCTGCAATTTGCAGATTTAGGGATGATAGGGAGTGCAAATACTTTTATTGGAACAGCTGTGTAAAGAACAAATTTGATACAAGATGAATCAAATTTGCTCCGATTTTCTCTTATATTTTCACATATTTGTGTGATTTACGTTTAATTCTTCTATTAAAAATACTTGAGTACTTGACAAATTGTTTCCTAACCTTTAACTGTATCAACTTGCATAGTATTACTTCTCGTGGCTTTAACTCTTCCAGGCCCTGGTAGTGTTGGGGTGGATCAATTGCGTGGTAACGCGCTAATTGCAGCCACAAAGGCAAATGGCGCAGTCGAACCGCGGTCCAAGAGGGTTGGGATTTAAGGCACTCGCAGAAAGATACGCAGGGTATTATCGAACCCTCTGTTCGACTGTGTGCAGTGTGGTAGCGCCGCGTGATTTACATGAATTGCGCGGATTTAATTCTCAGCGCGTCTTTGCGCTTTGATTTGCATCCGGCCACGGATTACGCGTGTCCTTGGTGACACAGTTGGGGAAACTAACGATCTTCGATTTTGGGCGCATCAATGGCCTAGCTAGTGTCACAATACTCTTGAATAATTAATTTTCATGACTATTCAGATATGCTCTGTGCTGTCTTATCTTCAGAGAGAATTTTAGGTCATTTCGAGGGTTGAAAGTTAAGAATTCGGAATTTCAATTCAAAAGTCACTGGTTAAAAAATGTTTCTGGAAACATTGAAGCTTGGTATTGTTAAATGGTCTATGATTTATGATCTATTAAGTATTGGCATCTTTCGATGACCTTTTCTTTTGCTTGTGGCTTGAGTCAACATTGTGGTACATGCTCAGGTAGAGGAGATAATTAATGCGACCCATGACCATGAGGCCTCTGGAAACGGTTTTGTTTTAGTTGCACTGCAGGGGGTGGGGTCACGGTGGGGGGTTAACTTGATTGTCAAACGAGGAGACATATCTGTCGCCGAATATTTACTATTTTACCTGGAGAATTATAAAAATTCGTTAAATTTTTGTGAGGGGTTGAGTTGGTTTGTTCCACACAAATGGAGGGTAGTAGTCAGTCTCAGCATGATGAGGTGGTATCTTAAGTGTTTATCTTAATTAATTCAAATTGCTTTTAATTTTTGAGAGGGACACAACATAAATTTTGTTGGATTTTGATGGATTTTGACTGTTTTTGAATAGTTTAAAGGTTGGTATGACATGAAAGGCGTGTAAGCAGTACTAGGATGATTAGAGGTGTTTATCATCGGAGTAGTTTCAACCATTCATTAAATTTAGTTGATTCTGCAGAATTCTTGCTAAGAATTTCGGGGAATTTATCTTTGCAAATAAAAGAAAGGCCCAGTATCTACGAGTGGTCAACCTGAAGTAATAAGCAATAAGACTGCTCTAAGGCTATATTACATCCTCTGCTTTGCTACGCCCTTGGTACTTTACCCTCTGATCTCGATTTCGATCATGTTCAATCGACAAAGACGTCTTTTTGCTTTCTGCTCAAATATATATCTTCGCTGCAGAGCGCAAAGTCCGCAAGTCGCAGGATCTATATACACTGTGCGGCAATGTCCTTTTCTGCACCAGAGCGGGGGCGGCAGAGTGGCAAAAGGTCGGTTGCCAGGCGACGGCGATGACCTCTCATCTCCAGATGACTCTCTGGCGACTGTGGCGGCGCGGGCGCCCAACTACCTCTCGCGTATGCCGGCGGGCAAACGTGTGCGCGTGCACACGCCTCGCCACCCCCGGGCACCGCCGTCGAGGTGACATACGCACGCATTGAGAATGAGATGTAGCGGCGAATTTTCGTGGCTTGTGGGTATTGATTTTTGCGTGTAACTTTTTCAATTGTTGATCGAGAAACATTTAGATGGTGATGTAAAAAAAGCTGGGCACGAACGACAATTGAATTTATTAAAAATTACAGGGATTTAGATAAATACTATTTGGACCTTAAGCTCTTTAACTGTGAAAGAGCCCTTTCACAGTTGCATTTACTGCTAGTTGGCAGACTGCCGCATACGTTAACAAGGCCGACGCAATAAATATGCATCCACCGCCTCCAGTGCTGTCGCAAACACCGGAAACATCACCAACTATAAATTACCAACTCTGCGACACCCCTTTGCCGGTGCCCATGCACAACTTTTTTGCGTTTGAGGTGGAAGTTTCGTGGTTTATCTTCAAAAAGCAATCCTCAAAAAAAATGAAAGCAAAAAAATAACCATAAACAATTATATCGCATCGAAACTAATTCGTTTTAAATATAATTTAAGAGAATGCTAAACTCTAAATATGATTTCAGTCTAATGGGGGTTGTTTTATTTGCGTCTGTTTGCGGATTTTACATCTTTATGTCACAACTGACACAACTTACAATGCGACAGCATGTAACCGCGCTAAGTGAATTTGTATCCTGCACAGGGTACAACCACCCCTGGGGGTGTAGATTCGTGCGCACAGCGGCAACAGTATCCGGCGTACTGTAGCTACGCGTAGATGGATGGCCAGTGGAAATGACCATGACCAACGCCACCCTCCGTGAAACCCCGAATGCCCTAAACGTACCCGCCGGAACAATTCGCAAGCGCAGTAGTCACCCTCAGGAATGACAATACCACAATGTTGTATGTGATTTATACAGAGTGTTTTCTTTTAAAACCTACATTGATATCGTTTTGGTGCAGCCTGATATGGTGCGCACACTGTAGATTTCGTGTTAAATTCGCGAAATAAACGAAATAAAAGGGGATGCGTTTGCGAGCATTACGACAGTTGACTTTTTGGGGGTGTAGCGTGGGCCGGATGTTCAAATTTTGGCTCGTGCCGCGACGCACGCTCCATTATCGTCATTGAATTGGAATCGGCTGCGTGCGTGCACCACACGGGGGTGTATTTATATTTTCTAGAGTACGCATTCTCGACTTTTATTGCGCACTGCGTTTGTTGCGAAGATGCTTTAAATTGACAAGTTTACTTTTGATGTGATTAGAGAGATGCGCAATTTAAAGGGCGATTGTTTTCATATGGGGTAGGTATGAATGTAGGGATGAGATTATATGAAAAGGGAGTTTAATTGTGATTTAGGAATTGTAAAGAATGTGGTGATGCATGTAGTAGTTTGAGTGATATTTGAGAAAGATATTGAGGATAGGTTGCAAAAGAGGTGGTGAAAAGTTGTGCATGCGAGTTTGAAGTATGACCTCAAATCAGGATTACTGTCATTTGCGATTATATTATTGTTGCTTAGTCAATATGTGAATACTAGTCAATACTTTATATTACAAATTTAGAATAAAATAAGTATAATTATTATTATTTATGTTTACTATACATATGTTATGTATTTATATGGTGACAAGTTGCTAATTGTAGCATTCATCCCTTAAAACAAAACTCGTCTACCCACATTAATTTCCCGTTTTACGGCCACAATTTTGATTGTGCTTGTTGTTTGTTTTTGTACCATGTGGCGGCAAAAATGATGGGGTCAAACTATAATTTGATGTTTCTGTCTTTGTGCTGCCCAAACCACAAATTTACAACACCTCATAATCTCTAAAAAATTGACGTTCTAATGATTTTCTTTAACTTTGTTGATTATGGAGGTATTTTAGGTCGTAAATTATCTGGTAATCTAATAATGATCAAACATGTGCTTTTACAGTTAATTTTACTAGAATACTGAAGGTTAAAGTTGCAAATCAACAAGAATGGCTTAGTTCATTTGATTGGTGCAGCCAGGAGATTAATTTATAAGCATTATTTCGGTTTATTTTAAAAGTAAATTTAATTGTCTTTTACTCACTTTTGTGAAAAACTATCAATTTTCGAGTTAAATCAACTTGAAAAATTAACAGTTTAGCGCCATTCAGTTAACGAATTTCTGTGAACACATAATAGAAAATTAACAAAAATTTACCTTGTAATTATCTGCCTACAATCGGGCTAAATTTTCAAGCCTACGCAATAACCACCCTTATTTTTTAGAAACACCCCTTGTTAATAATTAACATGGTCCTGTATAAAGCGCTAGCGTTCAATTGTCATTAAGATTCCACTAAATTCACTTCATTCCTAAACCTCACAAAAAAAAACTCTTCAGAAAGAAGGAGTGAGCAAGCAAACTACAAGTTTAGGTTTATTAACAAATGAAATATTGAGACAAGTATCCGATGGCATTATTAACTAACAGCGTTAACCACCCAAAAACTACGCGTTGGTAACAACCAGTTGAAAAACAACAAGCGCGCAATGGAATAAGTTTGAAGGTGGGCCACATTGCCGTGTGTCCAGCCGAGTTGGAATCGATTCACGTCTCGGCGCCACCCAAAAAGGATGCGGCGGCGGACCACCCAATAAGGACACGACGGCCGGGGCGCACGCACGCATGAATAACTAAATTTACGCGCGCTGGCCTGTCGACGGCGAATTAATCATCGACGATGGGCGCAAAAATGGTCCACATTGATCGATTATTGTATACTGAGAAATAGCGCGGCGATTTAGTGAGGGTGGTAGCGAAATAGGAATGAGTGCTGAGTAGGATAGGTGCAAACGTTCTCAATATAAATTTCGATCTGATGTTCACAAAAAAATTCTCGGTACTAAAGTGAGCGATAAAAATAAAAATCGATTATCCAAGCCGGCCGGCGACGGCAGAGACGTGCGCGCAATCGATGGCGGGGCCGCGAGACGTCGTTAAGCGCGCTCGTTAATTACGCGGCGGTCGCGGACACACGCGCTCGCCATCGGCTTCATTCGTGGCGCAATTAAATGCATAAGTAATTAAACGATCCGAACGGGACGTCACCCAATATGCCCAGTGACGATTCCGACAAAGAAACACTGCAACCACGTCACAAATATTATATTGGTTAATTAATCCCAATGAGGTCTGGTGATATGAATGTGGAAATTAGAATTACGTGAGAAAGTAGTTGAGAGGGAAAAGTGTAGTGGCAAAGAGTTAAGATCTGTATTGCGTACGGTCATAATCTATAAAGTTTATGATACGAAATTGACATAAGTGTAAAGTACTCATTTGCAAATGCAAATTGTCACTTAATTAGCAATTACTTAGCAACAAATTACTCAACCATCTATACTTAAACCTTGTAAAAGAGTTCAATAAATTCTCCACATACTAGAACAATTTTAGACAATCTCTTTATAGAAGATGTTGTGTTCTTGCTTTTTATCGTGATATCTCGCTACAATTACCAGCATATCGCCCGACTTGCGTTAAATTTATGTCCATTCGTAATGCGCGCACAGCCACGGTCGAGAAAAATGTTTGAAAATGCGCTCAACACTATAAAACAGCAAAAAGGTTGAAAGTGATGCGAGAATTGAGGCAGGTTGATTAAAACATGCGAACGGGTGTGCGCAATGCGCGTCGGAACCTATAATTAGCGCACATTTATTAGGCGCAAAGGTAAACAACAGCTTAGCGATGGAAAAAGCGGGAAAAAGTTTCTCGACATTAACGATTTTTTTTTTCATGGGAAGAAAGTGGAGTGACACGGAGTGGTACGATAAAGGGAGGTAATTTATTTAATATTCATATAAAATTAGTTTTGCGAGAAAAACTAGAAAAGTAACTCATCACTTCTGAGATGTCTTAAGTTAAGGCACTATGAAGGAGGAGTTGAGACCTCCTTCCAGTGCACACTGCATAGCCATTGCTTGACCAATCGTGGCACGTGTAAGATGAGTGGGATCCCAGGTAAGGGTCAGCTATCTTGAGGGCAAAGCAAAATTGTCAACTAACTTTAATATCCAGTTGACACATTTTCTACTTCCAATAAATCCAAATATACCTCGAAAATAACAACTAGTAATAGCGAGGCACAAGTTCTCAGGCTTCAAGTACTCAAAGAACTTGCTTGTAGCACACACTCACGCACCTTTCGTGTGGCCTGCAGGACTCATTCTTCTCTAATGCCCGCAGTTTACTTACTACATCAGTAGCCACACGAATCACGCGACATAAGAGACGTCCACCTTTGTTTTCAGCGCGAATAATGCATATGCACGATTTGGGTCATATTTACAACAAGGCGGAAAGTGCTAAAATTGTCAAGAAGAAACAGAAAAAAGGGCATGTTGGGATTGCAAGCAGACCATATTGGAATAAAAGTTTATTTAACAATATTATCGAAAGACTATGCATTTACATTGCGTCTATGCCATCAATGTAGTTTAATTTGTTTCAAAGTTGTCACTTTTTTCAAATTCCACAGTCTCATCAAAACTCCTGCAAAATCTCAACTTTCTTGGCAAATTATCAGTTTTCTTATATAACTTAAGCCACCTCTTTACATTGCAACAAATTTTCTCGCGTTGTTCATGTTTTTTATCACCAAGTAACAAGCAATTTAAGTGGTTAAAGCCAACATCACGCAATAGCTACTAAGTAATAACACCCACAACTGCATTGAAACACCACAAAGCACCCAATTCCATCTCACTGCCGCTTCACACACGCACCTATCGCGCATAATACTTACATTATTCCACGTCGTCTTCGACAACAATAGCCTTACACGAATTTGGTGCCTGGAAATGCCGGGAAGTTGCGGTTTTGTGCGCTTCCTAGAACTCGCCGCGACGCGTCGTTATTTGTCGTAACTCGCGTCTGCTTTTGTCTCTTGTTGTTGTTGTTTGCATGTACGCGCCAACAAACGGTGGAATAATTCACGCATTGCTATAGTTGCAAGCGGTTGCTGCAAGACAGCAATTGGGCGCAATTTGCTGAGGTGGAAAGCTGTCATTACGGGCATGAGACACGTCATGAGTGACAGACAGCAACGACATGCAAACTTCACGCGGTGGTGATTTAAGCGACAAAATGCTTGACGGGGTTTCAAAATTGAGCAAATGCACTAGTATGTAATTTGTGCCGATATACTGGACCTATGCAACTCTTATAAACGTTTAAAACATAGGTGTTTTTACTGAGAAATATTGTAATAAATTATAATAGAGACTAATTCAATTCGGATGATAAGTTTTTACTTTTTTTACGTCCGTTTTTTTACGAAGAGGTCTTACATTTAACTATTTCGTTTGCAATAATTCAATTGTATTACTCAATAATGTAATTCTTAAACCTTTTTCTGAACAATTTAGTTATCTCTTTTTATTTACAGTTTAACTTTTATTACTTCCTTTTTTCTGTTTTCTTGTTTTGAAGACAAAATGTTTACGCTTTGCTCAGCGTCCATTTGCAGCATGTTGAATGTTTAAACGGGCCGTAATGGCTGGGCCATTGTCCACGCGCCGTACGCACAAATAAAGCACCACTTTCTGTTGGGGGCGCACAAAAAGAGTGACAAACATTCCGCCTCCGGGGTGCGGACAAAACGGCTGGACATATTCAAAGATTTAAGGTTTGCTGTCACTGCGGATGCAAACAAAAGCGTTCGTTGGTTTAACGAAAGGAAAATGTTAAAACAAGTAGAAAGGGCGTTACAAGGAAATCTAAAAAAACAAGAGGAAAAACTGGAAACTAGTGGTTACGGGTTGAGTGACCTTTTTGGATTAGTGCTTGGGAAAACTCTACATCAGTGGAGCTTTTCGTAATCAACGTTGAATGTGAATAGTTCGAAAAGTGAAAATAGTTATCCGAGTGAAAAACATTAGTCTTGTACATGGAAAAATTGGGTTATCAACAATTTCTAACTATGACTTTCTAGAGTTATCACACCTTGCTCTAAACTAAACTTCTAACTATTTCTATCTCTATTTAACTTAGTACAATCAGCACTAGTTAGTTTTCTTTCTTCGATCAGGAACAGTTTCTAATCTTCTTGGATAGTGTGGGCACTACCCGCTAACATTGACCAGCTTCTGCATTGTTGTGTTTTCTCATCATCATCGGCGCTCTCGAGAACTAACAACTAACCGTCTGCGGTACTTCTGATTTCCGCATCCCACTCTACAATGCTCGCTATGGAAGGCACGTCCGGATGTTGTGCTAGGAGTCCAGTTGGAATCGAACTGGACTTGACTGGCGAGTGATACGAGATGCGCATTGTTAAACAATCACGAATTGGCAACCGGATGTTGAGAATCAGGAGTTGATTCAGTGAATTAGAGCTGGGAGCATTGATTAGGATGGTTAATAAATGGAGAAGATTTTATTAGACTCATGTCGATTTGATTGTAAAAAATTGAGTTTTTGAGGTAAAAAGCATTTTCTCATCATGATTTAGATTGAAATTATTGCAAGTAATAGGAAAGGATGATGATTTAAATGGTAGGTTAATTATTGCGTCAATTGGGATAGAGCAAAGTAAATTAAATTTTTAGCAATCAGTATCAATCACAAATTGATTTACTGTTTCATTCTCTTACTGGCTAGGGTTTTAGGGTTCGTATCTATCTGCTATCTTGTTACACTTGTTCCAAGGGTGGCTCTTTTACCCTCTGTTTGATAGAGATGCGTGGCACAGTGGCATCTGCCGCAAACATATAAATTACTAATTCTTTAAACCTGTCGACAAACAGAGAGATAACGAACTTGATTACCACAATTCCTCCTCGCTTGGTCTGGTGAAACACAATGACTATAACATCCCCTGCACTCTTTCTTTTAGCTAAATATTCATCTGCCTAGTTGATATTTCTTTTTGTTAAGAAGTCAAGAGCCTTCTTTTTAGGTCCACCGGCGCCGGCGGCTGCATGAGCGGTACGTTTGCTCTCGCTGGTCGCGGCAATGTCCAATTAGAATAATATGATGAATGACGGTGCTGCGTGCACGCGATCTCCTTGCTCCTTGCGCGCACACCGCGGCGCGGCGGTGTAATTGATTTTATTGGAATCCACGCCAGCCGTGACGCGATGGTTTCGTGAAATTCGCAAGAGGCTTGCGAGGAGGGCCGTCATAACTCTTTTTCAATTGGGGAATGCGTGTGATATGGTTGAGTGACTCTCAAGTATCAACAGAAATATTGCTAATTTCTTTCTTTCAAACACACGGTTATATGTTTTCCCCCTTAGGATATTTTGCAACCTTCGTTTTCTTCATTTTGCCCACTTTTGGTTCTGTTCTCTGCGTGGTTTGCTCAAGTCTCGCTAGGTTTTAATATCCGAAGAAAACAGTTTATCGTCGCTCTTTACGAGCATTTTACGTCCCCGGTTGAGACGGCGGCGGCGGCAGCGCCAAGAAATGTTATTTCTCTCCGCACTCTCTCTCCTTGCCGCTGCCACGGCTCGTCGGCGCTCACGGATACATAAAGCAATCCAATGGGGGGCGGCATGTGGGTGGCACGTTGGCGTGTGTTTGTGGCATCTCCGCCGCGCTGCGACATTCTCCGGAAGATGCGTGCGAAGTGGTGGAAGAATGGTGGCGGTAAAGTGGAGCGGGCGCGGCGCGCGGGCGGCGGAGTGAAAGATGTATGCGCGCCCGCCGCCGCATTACGTCGGCCCGGGCGAGATCGAGCGGCGCCGCTGCCGTGGCAGGGGGGGCGTCGCTGGCAGGCGCCTGGCGTCGCGTCAACTCCCGCCGCTGCCGCCGCCGCCGCCGGCACAAAAAGCGACACGCTCGGATGCTTGCCGAGCGCGCGGACACAAAAGGAAGCGCACGCTGGCGGCGAAGACGGATTTGCGCGAATGGAAGCGCGCGCGCGCCGGCAAAAAGGCGCAAAACGACGACGCCGCCACCGCCATCGTCCGCCCGCCGCCTCGTTTAAAGATCCACACTTAACTTTACGCCGAGCGCGAGCGCCAATGGCTTTTGCTGTTTTTGCTGGCGGCTTAAATACGCCCAGAAAGGAAAAAAGAAACGCGATATTTTATTTACTTTATTTACAAATTGAAGATGTGGGACTTGGATGTCATTACCAGGTGGAGAAAGGTCTTTCTGCCTATCATGAACCAAAATTGATAAGAATTGATAATTTTTACACCTTGCTACGTACATAATCGCGTTCTCTTATTGCCACATTCACAACACGGACCGGAATCTTTAACAATTCCGTAACCCTCTAGACCGTGTTTCACCCATGCATCTGCTGTCCAAATTCTATTGCCAACCTATTCAAACGGTCCTTTTGTCCCACCCCCAAATTGCTGGACGTCTCGCAGCGGTTCATTTAATACGATCACGACAAGTCGAGCATGAGAGGGTCGTTTACGTTAATGAGTGGTCAACAAACAAACAAACAAACAAACATATCACAACAAAGCCAGATGGATATTACGGCAAACTGTAATGGAAGTGTTTCAAGAAGAATGAAACTGTTATGTTGCTTGCGCAGTTGCTTTTGTAGTGTTTTACTTTGTTTAAATTGGGTGCGCTGCGTGGGAAATGTGTGTGCATCCCATCACATCGCGTGAATATCAGAGCGACAGATCGCACGCAGATTGCGACATTTATATGTAGAATATCCAGCCGCAGCGACATAAAATTATGAATATCATGCACGTAGTAGTTGGAAAGCGCGCCCACAACGCTCACATTTATGCGCATTACGATGAGCTGGATTATAATTCATGGCGGCGATTCAGATTCGTTATTTAGATCAGCGCTCAGTGGCCGCAAGAGGCCAGAGATGCGAGACAAACAAGTGGAACGATGCAAGGCAATGGGAAAAGTTAATCAGAAATGGGTGCAATCATTAGATCAGAGTGCTTTCGGTTAGAGTTGATTTTTAGTTGCAAATTTAGAGACATTAATCGAAATTCATTCGCACCGGATGAAAGTTGAGCTCTGAGGGTTGTTAAGTCCACCCAAACGGCGGCTATAAATTATCTAGCACAGCAGCCAACGATCGAGAGCTTTTGTTTGCCAAACACGGGTCACGCATCGTTAATCGCCGCTTCCTTAATTTAATGTCATTCCCGCTTTCGTGCGGAGCAGCTAAGGGATTGGAAACAGGAAGGTTCACTTGATATTTGAATAATAATTAAAGGATATTCAGAAAGAAAGAAGTAACGCATTGTTAGAGTGTCATTGGAATGGAATTCAATTAGATTAAAAAAATTAGATCTAAAATCACACTAAACATTGTTAGTTTACACCAAATATAAGAAAGCGTTAGCAATTAAGTAGAAAAACACGTTATTAGCTACTGAATACGTGCAACATATTTACGTGAGTGTAACTAATATCCCAGAAGTGGGCAGCTAACCAGCAAACCACAGGCACGCAACGCACCTCATCCACCTTCACATCGGCGCTTATTAGTGCCATCGGCGAGTGGATGTGGTGGAGAAAATAATAATATTTAGCGCCGCCGCTCGGCAATGTCACGGCATTGACGGCATATGGCGCGTACTGCGTATTGTAATCGACAAATTATAGAAATTATCTGATGATGCGAGCTGCGACCGGCAAAAACGGAAAATTGTGACGTGCACGTGATGCGAGCTTCTGAATTGAATATATTTAATCGGAAACTGACGTATTTAAATGTATGCTAGATTATATTCATTTCTTTTAAGGCAGAAATGGAAGAGTTGAATGAAAGAGAACAGATTGGAATTGGACACACGAGATTTCTCACGGTTCGAAGGGTTTATAAGTGATTTAATATGCAATCTGTGATTGTCATTGAAGTAATATCAGTTTCCAACGTCTACCACCTTGTGGGTATTTATAAATGATTATTTTTTGTGCGCAGTTTATATATACAAACATAATGAATATAAAAGAATGGAGAGTTTCGGCGTGGATTTTGCGGTAATTGAATAAGGTTGGCAACGATGCCGCCTTATAGAGTTGCAGTTTATGTAATCCGACCAGTGACGAGCATTAGAGCATCAAGGATTCTCAAAAACATGCACTAATTTATCTTTGACGGTTGTCCTGTATAAGTTGTGTCTAATTACGTACCTTGTTAAACTAACAATCATTCATTGTCAAATCTCAAATGCCAAGAAAGCCTTTTCTTGATGTGTCCTCAATGTAGCAATTTTATCGCTTTTTAATAACTCCACCTGGCAACTTCCCAACCACCATTAGTATTAATTCGATGTTTGTTTTTCGAAATCGTAATCACGATCATTTTCGGGCACAGGCCATCATTTGCTTTCTTCTGTCTTTGCCTCAGCATTTTTACACTTGTTAGCACGCTGTCCGCGTGATGATGGCTGCGCCACCATCAGGCTGGATAAGTGGCACGTCCGCGCGGTGTGTGGCGTTCGGAATTATGTAATTTCCTCGTTAATTTTGTTGATTTTGTTAATGATACGCTTGTCGCTGCGGCGATGGCTTATCCGTCAATTTCATCGAAACTGTGGTCAGAATGTCAGCAAAAGAAGAGAAAACAAGGAAAGGAGGATTTGGTGCGGTATCGATCATTTGCCAAAAGATTTCCTCATTTTTCAGTTGAGTTTAATGATCGGTAATTATAGAGTTTCTCATTGAGTGCGATTGGGAATATAAAATAATAGGATGCGAAAGAAAACGTATAGAGAGTAAAGTCTCAAATATTTCGAGTGTTGCATAGGCAAATTTTGTTCTTAATTTTCACCGTTCTCATTGATGACGTTTGTGGCTATGATGGGTTGGCAGGTGAACCTGTGACTGCGCACACTTGCCCTCTATACCCATCGAGGTAGGTCGTCCACGACTGCAGGCCCATAATCACCGTAATCATCACTGGTGCCTTTCGAACCGTCGTGGATGAGGAATGAATAATAATGTAGCCACACACGCAGTGTTGGAGCGTGCGACGTGCGCGTAGGGCTCCAGGGCATCCGTAGGCACCCAGGTCGTGGCGTTAACCAGGTAGTTAGCACACATTGCTCCAGCAGTTTGGTGATAATCATAGTCTTTGCGAATTTCTTCTGTTACCTTTTCCACAATAAAACCACAACGCACAGAATACACTCGTCAAACGAAGCAAAACATTTTACAGGAATTAAGTAAAAGAAGCGAAACAATAGAAATAAATAAAGAAAGAAAGAGTTGGTATTAAATATTCCACTTGCATCTTTTTCCACCAGGCGCATTTGGGCGCATGTAATCTGATGGTGCGTGTGTTCTACAAATCAGTTTACGCACGTTTCCTGCTTTTTTTGGATGCTGGCTGAACTTATTTCGGAATATGCGGAACTTTTACATTGGCAGACGGCACTGCGGTTGACGTCGTTGAAATGGCTGAGACAGATGAAAATGCTGATTAGCTGATGCTGGGAGCAAGATGACTAATGACTCACGTGACAAAACAGCACCCACGTAGTTATGCCACACACATGAGGAAGGAGTGAAAAGTGAGGAGCAGTTGTTGAAGATAGTCCAAATTTCTAATTCGGAACATTTAACATCAACAAATTTGCCTCCTCCGCTTCGTTCTGCCGCTTTTCTTGTTTCCCTCTTTGTTTTCTTTTTTGTAGGAACAAACATAGGAATATGTTGTCGAACCTGCTTGAACTCTTTTTGCTTGTCTTTCTTCCTTTTGGTGCCCGTTTTGTTGGTAGTATATGGCTGGTATATGTATCAGCTGTATCAGTATCAGATATTCCAAATTAATTGCGTCATGTTCGAGCAGCGCGGCGTCTTCAGCCGCCGCGCACGCCGCAGACACGGCCGCGGATGGCGCCGTCTGGTATTTGTTTTAAACCCGGTGGCCCGCCCCATTATCATAACTATACCGGGCGCAAACGCGCGAAGTGACTGCACACTGCGCGCCGGCAGCCACAGCAAAATGACCTACAAGAAGAACAAGCATCGAAGCGAAGATACTGAAGATGATCATTGAATGGCACCGGAGAATTTGGAGGAAAAGGAAGTGGACTAGAAGTGCATTAGATCTATCTCTTGATGATGTTCATTAAGCTAGTTATCTATTAATCACTCATCATCATCTTAGTCGTTGACGAATTAGGCAATGAACAAATCAACATTTGTTAACCTCCGAGATTAATTGGACTCGCGTTGTGAGTTTTTTGTTCTGAAACTGCTTGCGCACTGCCCGCGTCTAATTTAATTACAAACGTTTTGTCCGCATGTCCGCTGCTCATTTACTCCGCTGCGCCGTTAATTGATTATTGTCTTTGGCCTCCTGCTTCCTCTTCGTTTCTTTTTGCTGGCTGCGCCGGAGTTGAGACGTTTGGGAATTTGGCGATGGCGCCAGTCGTCCGTTCTTCACGTCGGCCACTCACACAGATGGTTAGGATCCTTCGGATTCCACCGAGGCAAAAGAAGTGACCAGCGTCCATAGAGGTGCACACGATACAAACGATGAACATCGATAGATAGCAGGTTTAAAGCTTGGAGAAACTGAAGGAAAACAGCACGACGGAATTAATACAAGATGTTTAGGATGAGGTAGAAAGGAGGAGATTGTTAACAAAGCGGCCTAATTGCCACACAAACTCTACAAATTGATTTAATGTGATTCAAATTAGATTGAAAATAAGAAATAATTCGATTTGGCTCGTAGTCTTTTTTCCTGCGTTTGACATGAATGAGAGCATGATGGTATGAGTTCCAAGCCATTGCAACATGGGCAACATGAAGCACACGAGGAAACGAGCAACAAACCAAACGATGTTCTTCGACGGCGGTCTCGGACGTCGAATTGCGCGCACGTCGTGAACGGCGGCGAAGATCTTATGAATGTGACTCGCGGCCGCATTTATTCAACGTTCAGCCGACACGAGCAAACATCTCTGCATACAGCCTCCTCCTAAAACACACCCAACTCAAACACCTCAAGCCTTATAAGAATCCTTCTAAGCAATTCAAAAATAACCCAAATTGGGATTGACCGTATGCAACTCACTTTGCAGACTTTTCAAACCTCCACGCAAAGCACTGATCAGTTCTAATCAGTTTCAGATTGTGTACGAGTACAGTGTTTATTGCAACATGTTGTATGAACAAGCGCCAGCGAGGCGAGGCCGCATCGACGGCGTCTTCGGCGGCGCGTCCGGCGTCCATTTGTTGCCGCGGCCTCCTCGCCGCGCTCGCTGTGGGTGGGCATCGCGCGCCGGCTGCCCCTTTGTTTCGAAGCGTCCAGCACGTCCAGCGGCAACTCTTTGCTCCTTGTTGCACATGGATGTTTAGTTCTTGCGCGATGTGCCTTCTTCTAAGCCGCTGTCGGCAGAATGGTAGCACCGGCGCTAAATTATATCGACGCGCCTTCATCGCAGCTGAAGGAGAAAACACACACGGAGTTATTGCTGCTTGTTTTGCATTGTTTTAGCAGCTTATTTACGGCGGTTCTTCCGAATCGTAGGAATCTTGAGAAGGGTTTGCAGCGATCTAGGAGTCAGAATCTACAATAGTTTAATGAAACATTTGAATTCAGAAGTAGTATAAGTAATTCTGTTAGATATCAAAGAAAAGACAACCGAAGAAAAAGTTTGATTACACATCAAGTTTCAACAACGTGCTTGAAATAGTTGAAGATTGCGTAGAGGTGTTCCTCTAGTGTTAAGAAACGGAACTTTGCTCTGTAATTTTTATTAAATTCAACTCATTTCACGGGTTCTACGCTACTACTCAACTTACCTTCAACAAGTAAGAGCAGATGCCAGAATTTCATTTAGTCCCTATTTTCACCAGCAGTCAGAAAATTAGCATTTCATTTTTGACGCTGTCAAGTTCAAAAACTTCCAAATAACATCAAACTTGTCCAAACAAAGTGTAATTATGGTAACGCTATGATGAGTTGCGTCATGTCCACTGTAAATAAGCAAAAGTGATAAAGCTGATACGGTGCTAATTGTTGCCAATTTACAAATGATTCGTTAGATTAGAGAACTCGGAAAAATTCTGAGGAGACAGCTGTTTTAACCTGTAAACAGCTGCACAGTGAAAACAGTGGAAATGTGAAACAGGCACAGCCATTATAAAGAAAATCGATAATTGACGTGCTCAACGTGCGGGCAAACTACCTATTCTTTATATCAACAGCAGATTAAGTTAGCTTAAAATTTCATATTGGAAACAAGTGAAACAAAAGACAATTATGGATTTCAACACAACTCGCACTATGGTCACCATGGAAGCTTCAGCTGTTAATTTTGATAATTTGATACCAGCACTTGTATCATGTTTTGGTATAATATTCTTAGGGTATGTGATCTGGAAACTTTCTTTTTTTTTCCTACTTAGTTTTTGTACTTGTATTTTAAGGTATTTGTCAGGCCGGATGAACCTGATAACAGAGACAGAACTCAAAGGAATGAACACATTTGTGCGGATTTTTGTTCTGCCTTCATTAATCTTTGTCAACATGGTGAAGATGGACTTGTCAACAGTCAACTGGTACTTTCTAGTAGGCATCCTTATTGCAAAGAGTATTATCTTTATTGGGGTGATATTGGTGTATGTCATGGTGTTTGGGAGTAAAGGAATAGCTACAGGTGGATTGATAGCTATATTTTGTACACAGAGTAATGATTTTGCTTTGGGATATCCAATTGGTAAGCATGTCACTGATGAAATTGTGTATTGCATTCATACAAGAATTTATTTTATTACTATTTTCTTGTAGTTGAAGCATTATATCACAACTCTCACCCTGAATTTGCAAGTTACATGTATCTCCTGGCTCCTGTTAACTTAGCAATCTTGAATCCAATTGCATTCTTCATGATGGAAACCAGGACTATCAACGAGCAAATGGCGAGGATTCGTTCTATATGTAGAGTGCAAAGTGAGCACGCACTGCGGTTCATTTATGTAGTGAATGTGCTGAAGAAAATCTACACAAATCCCATAATTTTCATGACTGTGCTGGGTATTTTGGCAAATTTTGTATTCAAACAGAATTTGCCAAGTTATTTGGAGAGTATTCTTACTGTAAGTACTGTTCTTTATATATTGATCATGAAATCACAGCATTTATTTATATTTTTAGAGCCTGGGACAAGCATTCTCAGCATGTGCATTGTTTGCATTAGGGATGAGGATGGTTGGTAAGCTGAAGACTCTCAAAGGTGCAAAGTTAATTACACCATGTTTACTTATTCTTGTCAAACTGTAAGTATCAGCATCTACTTTGAAACATATAACTTGTCTCATCAATTGTGGTGCGTTGAAGGCTTTTATTACCTCTGATAGCGCGGGAAATTATGAGCATTCTCAACGTTGGAAAATCACGAGCTGATTCTCTTGACTGGAGCACTTTTGGCTTTCTTTATGGTACCATCCCAGCGGCACCTACTATCTTTGTTTTTGCAGTGGCGTATAACTTAGAAATTGATCTAGTGGCAACTACTATGGTGGCGTGTACGTTTGTCAGTGGCCCTTGGATGTTTATCTCTGCAAAGATGATCACATTGACCAATATTGCTCCTTCCAAGTATGTCCAGCAACTTGAAGAGTTCATTTGTGATGTGAGTATTGTCAGTTTGTGCGCTTCAACCTGGGTGTTGCTGGTGCTAATCTTGACGAAAAGATGGAATAAAATTCCACACAAGTTTGTTGCTTGCCTTACGATATCACAGGTAAGTTCAGTGGTGTTTTATCTACTTAACATGCAGATTAAGTCTTTTGAATTTTTTAGATTCTTAGCTGTCTTGGGGCAGTACTTTATCGCTACATGGATCTTTCTGAGCCAATCGTAAACTATATCCAATTCTTTCTCTTCACAACTGGAGTCTACAGTGGTAGGATTTGGACCGCAATCATTGCAGTAACACTACTCTTCTTGGAGTCTCGCAGTTTGTGCTTTGTCCTCTTCAAATTGCAACCCTGTTTCTATGTTTTTGGCTGGGCGGTGCCTACATTGCTCTCAATTGTTTTACTTATATATGACACAGATAAGAATGCAGTTCCTGATGGTGACAAAAATCCCAATTTTGTCTACGGGACATTCCAAGCAATTGTTGCTGTTTTCTTATTGGTGGTGTGTTTTATAGTCAGTGCGGGGTGTTTGATCTTGTATGAAATGCATAAGAGGCAGAGAGAGAATGACGTACGCTGTAATAACTCTGATGAACAGAGTTCAAAAGAAGAAGAAGTGAACAGTTCTGATGAGGATCTACTTAGTGAGACTGAATCTACAAAGCAGACTGCCAGGATAACACCCAATGATAGTGGAAATGGTTGTGGACTGAAGAATTGTTGCAACAGTTCACAGTGTAAAGAGACAGGCACTAAAGTTGCTGTACTTCCCACTATTCTGGAGAATGCCGCTAATTCTCATGCGCGACGGTCGCAGGTTATCGATATTGAGGATTTGTTTGCGGGGGATAGGAATTCAGATAAAGAGAGATTGATTCAAGATGGGAGGAAGAGTATTAGGGGGTTGGGAGCGCCTCCTCGAAGTAGAAATATAAGGTAATTGCTTACATTTTTTTATTGGTCACTAACTTTGATGTTTTTAGTACTACATCACAGGATTGTCCCTCTGGATTAGTTTGCATCACAACTGAAGGTGATCAATGTGCAGGAATCCTTCTGCAATACCAGGAGCCAATTGATGAGGATTTGGATATCATTGAAGAAGAGCCTGCAGATCATGATCCACAGATATTTAGGCATTATATGCTAATTATTGTGTTATTGAGTAGTATGTTAGTGGTCAGTATCATAGTTGCAAGCCTTTGTTTTATGCTAAAGGTTTAATATTTTGGTTCTTGTAGGGTTTGGCAGTAGCAATCTGGACGCTAGTCATGGAACAAATGTCTGGAATCTACGTGGAATTGAGTTTCCTCGATGCTAGCCTCAACTTTGGCCAAAGTATCGTCGTTCTGGTTATATTTGGTATCGATAACAAGTATGTTCTCTTACCATTGATGAAGAGGCTGAGGAAATTATGGTATAACGATGACAAACTGCTTTTGCCAATGGACGATGAGCTCTCACAGGAAACAAGAAACATTTGTGAACAATTCAAGAAGCATCATATGGAAAAATGCATTGTAGATATTGCGAGGAGTCAAATGCAAGTGACGCTAGTTTGACGTGTTCATCATATCTTTATTTTTTGTTTAATATTGTAATTTGTTTGTTGCAGTTATCGACTTAAGGAATATCAGCAGGTCTTCTCCGGACGACGCCTCGTTGATTGGCTCCTCGAAGTCGGCCTCGCCCAGGACCGCATAGCAGCTGTAAACTACGCTCGACACTTGGTTGAGGGACGGCTATTGGGGCATATCAATCGTGTTTATCACTTTTACGACAGGAATCTGTTGTACACATTCAACTGACGACGGCCGACACGGTGGGCGGTTGGTAAGTCGCTCGCAACACTGTTTGCCTCCTGCAAAGAGACGAATTTTTACTGAGTTGGATTTTATTTTTGGAACGACGAGTAGGAAATAGGTAATTATCATAATACGCCTAACGTCTTGTTATGCGTTGTTTGAAGTTGTTCGCGCGGTTTAATGATGTGGCTGTGGATATTTAAGTGACATATTTAACTATTGAAAGATGGGCTATTTTATGAGCCCAAAGTATTTTGTGTACAGTTGCACAGAACAGATGGGGAGTCTTTATGAAGCACAAAGAACATAATAGGTTTAATTGTTATGAAGAAGCGATATGGGTATAAATATGTATGATCCAGCCAAGACTACATATTTACTAGCTTGAATTTGAGGATTGTGGTTTATTGCAATTGAGAAAATAGTAGATGTTGTTTATGTACACTAGGACAATATTAGAATCCTAGAAGTTACTGTTGTAAATTATGGGTAGTAGAGCTAAATCACTGGAAGATTACTAATATAAGGAGTGCAGAAAATGAAATGTTTGAGAAATAGTTAACATCAACAACACCTCGTATTCGCCAGTGTTAATTCAGTAGTTACATTGCAAGTAAGGAGCATTTCTTTCGATCTTAATCTTGAAGGTGTTCTGTTTACAGTTTTATTCCATCCATTTACGTTTATCAGGTGAACACAGATGTCACAGTTTTAGTTAGTTGCGGTTTTCTCCAGTAGTTGAAAAACTGGCGTCTTGTTTTGGTGTCGTCTAGTTTAAAGATTACATCATTACAACAAAGCACACAGAGAGACAATTAAAAGGTTTTTTCTAGCATTTGTTTACAAAAATTAAACTTACAGCTAAACTTATTCACTGCACACTAAACATTTCATAAAACAGCAATGCCATACACTTCATTAATCTAAATCAACATTATCCAAAGCATCTTTCCAACTGGTGGTGGTTTTTGGAGGTTTCACAGTGGGATGGACATCATTCTCCTTGTTCATGTTAGTATTACTGTACATTTGTGATAATAAATCTAGGGCTCCCTGTGGTGTTTGATTGTAGGATCTCTGAGCAGTCCCAGAAATAGGTGGTTTATGTTCATCTCCATCACCAGGAGGAGGAATATAATCCTTGGCATCCACTTCACCAATGCCAAGTGTAAACTTTGTTGGAGTCTCCACTTCACTAATAACAGGAACAGCTAAGGCAACAGGGAGATTGTCAGCTGAATTAGGTTTTCTTAAATGTGCTTGCAGATCTTCTGACCATTGCTTGATGAATTCACCACCTTTAGTATTGGATATCTAAAAATGGCGAAAGCTTGTTTAAAATTATACATTATTCAAAGAACAAGTGATTACCACGCCGTGTCCTGGTTCCTTCTGTTCTTGTTTATTGAGCAAAGATTGCGCGTAGAGTACATTGGCAAGGTTTTGAGCTGCTGCCCGTTTGTTAGCGTTGTCTCCTTGATTAGCCAAGGGTTGAGTATTCGTTTGGGGACCCAATTCAACAAGGACTTGAAAATCTGCGCGATTACCAAGACGAAAACCCCAGCCAAGTCTAGAATCCGTACCTTAAGAACGCAACAGTCAACAAGTAAGCGGCTAAAGAAATATGAATTGTTTGTTACCTTTCTTTAGAGTAGGAATATTCGAATAAATAAGTGAAAGCAGCGTTGGGACTTCGTCGGGAATAATTAACGCCGCATTTCCATTGATAAGGCTTAGAAAACAAATGAAGAATGAGAACGCTACTGGCTTCATGATAATCCCGCCAATCCCAATCGGTTAATATTAACGCAAAGGCCTAAGGACGGCAAGGCGTGAAATTAAATTGAGGTGAAGAAGTGAAATTAGTAGGTCACCGTCGTATGCACCGAGTGTCACAATTTAAACTAAGCTCCAAGTCCGACTGAAAGCACACTAAAACAACTTTCACTTTACTCCACTACCTCACGTAAAGCTATTACGTACAATTCAACATTCAAAGAACACTGCATTGCTGCATATGAAACGTAATTAAATTTTCAATGCCATTTGTATGAATTGCGCAAGAGTAACTACCGTTTAAAACTGCGCCGAAGTTAATACACACTTCAACACAATTCGTACTAACTCAGATCATGAAATTTACTTAACATCAAACCCTACAGGTGGATATTTTGCTAAGAAGTCCCCAAGTACTTTTGGCACAACTGCCATAAATTTAAACCTCTCACCCATCTGATTTTTCTCAGTCAACATCTTAAAACTATTCTGCAAACATGCCTTATTCTCATCACTTAGTCCTTTGACTTGTAACAACATCTCTAGGCGCCTTGCCATCCCTAAACTCATCAAAAACTGGTGTTGTGTCACAGGACCAAACGTAATAGTCCCTCCCTGTTGACAAATTGCCTTCTCTAGCAAACTAAAGTCAACATCAGCTGTTAAGTCAGCAGATCCAGGATCATCTAGTGGATCATGTTGTTGGTGCTTCTTGTAAGCTCTGAAAGTATCTCCTGATGATGTGTTTATTGCTAACATGTCCCTGTCATGACCATAATCAGCAATAAGAGCAAATCCACCATTTGCTTCCAAATATTGTGATATGTCCTTAACAAGCACAAGTGAATCTGGTGATACCTCAACATTGTTCCTTGCATCAGCTGGATTGATGAACAATTTTCCCACTGGAGTCTCTTTTCTTGCCCTGACATATCTAAAGTGATATGCATTGCCTTGAACTTTGCTCTTGTCTTCATCTATGTCAATCAATAACTCTCGAAAGCCTTCAGATGTTTTGACAAACTTATGAATTGGCAGTGCATCAAAGAATTCATGTGCTATCAAAAAGGTAAAGCCTTCAGGTACTTGAGAGAAATTCCGATACCATCTAATTGGAATTCCATTAGAATTATACCCTTCCTTATAGAAATTGGCAGACTTTTCATCAATCTTAGTTGCATTGATGCACAATCTCCTTGCTTGCATATCAGCCATCAATTCACTGACTTCTACCAGATGGACACTTGCTTCTTTCAAAGCACCAAAGTGGTTGAAGACTCTGAGAAGATCTTGCATGAGTGAACCACGTCCTGGTCCAAGTTCTACAATCTTATCCAAGTTAGAAAATTGCAATATAGATTAAAATTAGGATATAAAGGAAGATCTATTACATTTAAGGGCTTAGGTGACCCTATTTTCTGCCACTCATTGAGAAACCATACTGCAACCATTTCACCAAACATTTGGCTGATTTCAGGTGAGGTGATGAAGTCTCCTGTAGTCCCAAAGGCATCTTTGTGAACATAATAACCTCCTGAGAATGATACAAATAACAATTAGTATATGCTGTATAGACCTATATGACAACAAGTAATTGCAAACATACACATACCCATTGGATGTATCAACACCTGTTTCATGTATTCAGCCACTGTAATGGGCCCTGCAGCTTTGATCTGAATGTGTAGTTGTTTGGGAAGTGGATTTTCTTTGAGATTAGTGGCCTCATCCGATTTTACCGTGTAATACTTCCTTGTGTGCCTGCTTGCTGATGTGTTGCTCAAGCAGACACGCCGTAAACATTTCAACATTTCGTTAATTCGAGTAAAGTTTGTTGAAATCCTGGCCCTAGCGCCTTGAAACCTACGGTGTACAAAACACAAACGGCACATTGACGTAACTTGGATAAAATTGTAGAAATGCCCTCTATAGGAAGAAGTTTAGCTGACCTAAGTGAGCTTTATTACAGGAAATCGGACTATAAAATTGTATTTCAAAATACTCTCGCACTTGTTAGATGGCGCAAGGTGTAATTTCTAATGGTTTTCACGATAAATTAGAAACTATTGTTTGGGTTATTTGGAAATAGTATGCATAGTAGTAGTTAATGCATACTAGATAAGTTTTCCCTTGAGCCGTAATAACTTCATATTAGCTTCATAGCACATCTTCGTGATTTCCGAGTGTTTATAATAATTATAGTGTAGAATAGTGCAAAATTGTAAGAATGGGATGAATCGAGAGCGGCGTGCGCGCCCTTGCATGTATTGGACGAGTGTGAGTGCCAGTGAGAGCGTGGGGAGGCGGCGCGGCGGCAGCAACCCTCGTGTTATGCATTTAAATAGCCTCATTAATCCTATATCAGCCACCACCTGCGAACCTCTTTCCCTCTAGGAATTTATTATATGCAACGGCATGCCGCACAGCGCTCCACCTAGTTTTCTGCGCTCAAAATGCAACGCAATGCAAAGCGGCGGCAATTTTTTGTTTCAATTCCGCGACGACTTAAAAAAGGTCAAAGAGCGTATTCGTGACTGCAAGAAGCGCCTTGCTGGTTCCAAGCTGATGGAGCTGATGGTTCCAAACTGGTACAAGTAGATGGTGTGTAATTATGGGGGCGGCACATTGCACGATTGCTGCTGTGGCTCGAGCGATGATGCAGCTTCAGCAGCCACATCCTATCGACTAAGTCACCAAAGGAAACCTGCCGTTTTGACGCGGATCTAAAAACGAATAGATTTTCTTAGCGCGCTTATAATTCGTTGATACTTGTATTAAAATGCATTTATGTGACCATCTGTTCCCCGCACGGGGCTGTCATCAGCTTGGTGCTGCTTGCCCATTCCCCTGGGGTGAACATCTACTGCGCGTCCCAAGGGAAGCGTTGGGGTAGCATCGATAGAATGTATTAGATCTTTCGAAGACTTACCCAGCGTTATCCTTGAATCGATTGCCGGCGTTGATAGTGCTGGCTTTGATTTACGCGTGATAACGCAGAGATTCACTTCAGATTAGGACTGAATAACAACATCCCGGCATCTTTGCATTCAACTATTTGGTAGTAAATTAAAAATCCTTTGAATGATTGTTCACACTTGATGGCTTGCCACACTGGATGCAGTGCGCAAGCAATTTGAACATACATAGCACGCGCCTAATGTTACGTGAAGATTCGATTGAGTTCACTTGCTCGCAGGGCGCATTGCGCGTAATTTCAGCTTCGTTCTGCTTCTGCATCGCCGCACGCATTGCATCTGGATGCAGAAAATGCGTGACTAACAGCCACCTAAGATTTCTGCTAGATGCATCAGCAGAAAATGTTCTACGAGCATCGAAATTAGCAATTTGACCAATAAAATATTCCTGCAGTAAAAGTCATTCAAGTTTGAATGCAATAACACCAGTTTAACAAGTGTTCTTTGCTCCTGGTGCACTTGTAGTGCTTACTTTGCGAGAGGGGATACTTCACAGCAGGTTTTCCATTGCTTGAGGGGAGTATGAAAAACGATCAGAATGCGCGCGTTGGGGTGGCAAGTTGTTTGGTATGTAAGTTGATTAGTCGGCGAAATTAGTGGCTGGAAATCACGACGCCGTGGTCCAGGCGTCAGCACGGGGGTGGAATTCAGAGAAAACACATTCGATCATTTATTGAAACTGCGTCGACTTACCTGCGACGTCAGTAACCGCAATCAAAGCGTGCCATCGTTTTTCAAGCATATGTTATGATTCGTTGACGTCTCCCATGTGTTTGCCCATCGTGCATTCCACTCGAGAACTGCTGCTCTTCACTTGTGCATAATTTACAACTCGGTGTAATTCAAACGGCTGCAATATTTATATTCGGACGATCGTGCGGAACATCGGACATCACCTCGTTGCTCTCCCTGCGCACCCATTCACCCTTCTGTCGCCTGGCGGCGGTGATTTTTTGTATGCGCCGCGGGTCAAATCTAGGACAGCACGTTAAAATATGAACATGTGAGGCCGGCCGCTGCGGGGAATTAGGGACCAGTCCGACAAACCTCAAGGGTCCGCAATAAAACACAACAAACTGTGCTTGGCAATGATTATGATTGTCTCAACATACACAATAACAGATCATTTCGAATCAAGCTTATGATACTTCTTCTCTTCAGTTATTCCACGCAAGCTTTTCGATGCGCCCTGTACCAAACAAAAATTTTCAATTTCTGCCAGCAAGCAGCCAATCTATATGCATGCGGAGGCGGCGAGCCGCGGCGTGGCTAGTGGCTCCTGGCTGGCATGCAAGTAGTTTAACGTTTTCACCGTTCGCGCCCGCCGAGGACGGGAAAACGTTTTTCGCGTCGGCGGCACTGCCTCCCGCGTGCCACCCGTCCAGGGACGCCGCCGCCCCCGCGTGCCACACCGGTGTGTGTGGCATGATGTTAAAGTCGTTTCGTGCGTTGTTCGTTCGATTCGTTCGCTCCCATTTCGTTCCGTGCGCTGCCGGTGCCGGCGAAACGGCAAAACGGCCTCGTTGACGGTTCTATCTCCGCGGCCACCTAGCGGCGGCTTGCCTCCATACAGGCAATATCTAAAGGTGCGTCTACATTGCGTCCAAACTACAAAGTGCTTTATTCTTTAAACTAACGTTCATAACAATCAAAAATGGAACATTCTGCACAATCATCACATGTGAGCCATTACAAAATCCCGATTGGTCTGCTCGCGTCGAAGATTGCTCGTTGTTCTGTCCGAAAAAGACTCTTGGCCGCCGAGCATATGGTATGCCTTAGAATTGCGTTTGTAGCGCGGAGTGTACAATGATTGGATCCGGTTTTTCCCCGGGAGTGTAGAAAATAGACATCGGGCGCGCGGCCCGTTAATCTGCGTTTCCCTGGCAACCGGGGATAGCTATCAACAATACACCGCGCGCGCCAACACCGACGACGACGACGACGCTCATCATCATCGTCGACGACGTCGGCGTTGTCGTTGGAGAAAACTGCAAACAGGATAAATAGAATGAAATGGAAAAGAATAAGAAAATTTGAAACTTAATCAGCAAAGGAAAAAAGCTACGTGGAAAAACCTCTCAATTCGGAGGATTAAGCGCAATCCTGCATGCAATGCAATGTGTGGATATTTTTGATGTAAAGAAATGATCATAATGTAGAGTCGTAATGAGAAATTCATTTTTCACAAAAGGTAAAAAAAAAGGAAGTAAGTAACTATTACGATTATTGCGTAGCTATTAGGCACACATGTTTGTTTTCTCTACGTGTGTATTCAGAAATCGATTGATTTGATGCCGTGCCGAAACTTTTCTACTCGGCTAAACTATACTTCTATTTCATTGCTGTCTTGCGCTTTTTGCTACCCTATAGAATTGTGCAGCATTTTGGCAAAATCGACCCCGACATGTTTTGGACACACTCGCCGCGACCACAATGCCATCACGGAGCGGATAATCGCCCGAGATCATATTACATTATTTTTTCGCGCGGCGCGCCCTGATAATGCCCGCTATTGCGCCCGAGCATAATGAAGTCATCCAGACAGAATTAACAGGATTGTCCCATCGTCGTCACCCCTGGACGCCCCTGTTCTCTACCTCCGATCCGACTTATCGCGCACCTTTTAGTTTATTTTTCTTCGGTGCAAACTGTGCAACCGGCCATTGCAATGGACGCACAATGAGCAAGAATAACAACGAGGCGTTAGAAATACCACACGCAAACAATGAGCTAGCTCAGCTCAGCTAGCGGGACCCAGATTGGCGCGCATGTTTTGTGCGCGATTGTTACCGCGTAATCGCTGTGTATGATTGGGTATGGTGGAAAATCGAGCGTGATGGTAAACAAATATTAGCTAAGACGTAATGTGCAACCTGGGAGGTGCGCACCGCGAGCAAGTACCAAAGTAAGCAAGGGCGAGAGTGAATATGAAAAAAAAAACAGCACCCAAAATGGAATTTCCAAGAAACATGTGCGAGTTTGCGCTGAGTAGTTTTTTAAAATAATGCAGTAATGGCGTCGATGTCACTTGGGCAGGGGTTGCAGGAAGAATCGAGAATCGTGCAGGGAGCACGAGGGCGGTGTGCTGATAAAGAAATCCGTCGGTTTAATCTCTGCCACGTGGACACTGATGGCTGCAACGGATGGTAGATAAGCGGAGAAAAAAAGAAAGCACGCGTGCATTGTACGAGGCTGATGAATGCATCCTACTATTTTCTGGATTCCCAGGAGGTTCTTTAGGCGAATCTTGCAATGTCCCAGGTGGCTCTAGTATGCACTAAATAAATCTGTTTTAATATTAGTAACATTAGGCAACTTGTACATTTCTTCTACATTGTTTAACTACCCCGTGTTCCATGTATGTGACTGCAATGTGACGAGCACTCGCCGAGGGGCGCCACGTCGAGTGTCAAATGCAGATAGCGGCCGACCAAGGGTGTGTGGCACGTGCATGCCTACGATATGCATATGTGTGGGGGCGGCTGCAGCGTCCGCCGCCAGATTAGACCCGTTTAGTTCCGGCGGGTGCGCACTTCGCACGACTGAAACTGAGCGACACATCATGTGCACGCACGCTTAGAATGCGTGCACCCTCGGCGTGGGCGCGCGAAATAAGAAGCAACGAGACACGAACATAAGAAATCACAGCAGGTCATAGATTGTTTAAGAATTGATAAAATTTTTCAAGAAACCAACAAGCTACCCTACGTTCTCGGTGCGAGTGACTGCAACAGTCAAAGACATTTACTGCGAACTTAAGACTGGGGTGCGTCCAGAGTGTGCTTATCATCGTCGCGCCGCCACCGGGTCGCGTGGCCGGCACGCGCGGTTGCGTCACAACGTCGAAAACGTTTAATCGACATGCTTATCTCGTTACAGGCAAGCAGCCATCAACCAATCCGCCACCAACACCCCTTGCCGTTAGTGTATTTTTAACGCTACCCAAATACAACATTCTAATCAACTCTTCGTGCTGCACCAACGCATCAATTTATGCCGACATTCGTTATGCGTGTGCCCTAAATGAAAAATGCATTGCATCTCAGCGCAGCGCTTAGATTCTTAAATGTGAATGCTGTAGAAGGTGGCTACTGTCAGTTTGAGTGCGCATTCTGCAATGTGCGTATAATTCAGAGCGCGTGTGTGCTAATCAAGTTGAACTTGAACTAATTTGAGATCAATTTTGGGGGAACCTGTCAGTCCGGCGGAGGCGGCAGCAATAGATTACCTTGCATGATGCGTGACTAATTCGTCTTATGACCGCAATCAGCTGTCGGCGCCACATTTGCCATTCACACGTTCGCCGCCTTGCAACTTGTAATACTCATCAAACCGCACATTTGCTGCATCCCTGGATTCCCACGTGCAGACGCGTGAAGCGAAAGACTGCTTCCAGAATATTCAACATGGAATAACAGAAAAGCTGGTAAAACAATTGAAGCAACTTTTTGATTTCCTGCCTCAGTTCCTACGAAATCTTATCATCAATTGCATGCACCAAATTACTTGATTACGCCAGTCAACAGCCAGTCGCATAATTGTCCCATAAATGTCCCCTGGACAGAACGAAAGGACAAGTGCGCGCAGGTACAGCCAGTAATTAGTGATGAGCGCACGTGCTCACGTGTCGCGACCTGGCGCATTTGTGCACACGACATCGTGATCGTTACCCGATTGCGCATCCAGAGCAATTTGTTTAGCAGGTTGCGTGCCTTCTATCAGCACGATTAATCTGCTGTTTTCATCATCAGCATGCACATGCTGATAATTGGTGAGCCAAGAATCCCAAAATTGAAAACTAGCTTAATTCATTTCTTACGCGTCGAATGTAAACATTTCTTTCGTTTGGTTTTGTTTAAACAAGTGCGACGCGCAGGTGTGGCGTACCTGAAGCATCTCAGTCAGTTGATCGCGACTTGTTGATTGGCTATGCTGGCTACACCTTTCCAATCACAAGCCCAGCCTTTCACATTATTTCTATTGATTTAATTTAGTATTGTAACAACACGACAGAATCGGGAAGAAACTGACATGCCCACTAACGCAATATAGTGTGCGTTATCTACTTGGCGATGGGCGAGGGGCGATAAGAGGTGAATGATTGCGTACAATTGTCAACGTTTAGGGCCATTTTGATGTGGCATTGATGAAGAAGAGTGATATGAGTTAATGTGTCATTGTGTCCTCTCTTCGACCATCAAAGCCATCAGGCTTTAAACTGGTGTCCCTGTTAATTTTGGTGGAATCATCTGAAAATCCAACTTGGTACTAGACCGAATGTGTCGATGCACTCAATTCTTGCGTAGGCTTTAAATCCGTTCGCTGCCGGAATCACCAGCATAGATTGATGCAATTTGATAATCTCATTGTGTCATTCATATGTAAAGCAGCAATCTTCAGGTAGTTGTGTAGTTTGAAGATGCAACCGCAAGATAGGCTCACATGACGGATGAGCGGCTACCGTAAATCGACGACAACAATACCTGGCTTCACACTGCGCCGAGTGCGCGACACAAATTGGGATCTGCCTAATCTGCTCGATCTTGAGCTTACGAATGCAATGCTCGGAAGAAGTCAGCGTGAAATCGCGACCGTGAATGACTCAATTCTAACTGGCATAAAAGTGATGCCCACCTCTGATTGATTTCTTCAGCATTGCACGTCTGATTCACGTTTTTTTTTTTTTTTTGAATAGGCACCTGACAAGATAATTTGACACTGACGCACACGTGCGATCGCGAAGCCACCACCATGCTTTGGTTCGCCGCCGCCGCCGCCGCCGCAACCGCCTGATGTGACCTATCATGCTACGCACGCACGCACGCACGCACGCACGCTTCTTGTCTATCATTCCATGTCGTGTGATCTCAAAGAACACGCAATCACACACGCACACACACACACAACGAGTCTACAAATTATGTTTTAGCCTCGCCAGGGAGGCAAATAAATAGGTTCCACCTGAAGTTGCAATGCCAATACATTGTTAATAAATAAGCTTCAAATAAGATTTGAGATGTTTGAGAGATGAATATGCTGTACATGCGTGTACTCCATAATTTTCTTAAGCTGTGTACAGGCAATGCAGTTGATGTTTGAAAGCAAGTCGCGGCTATTTTATTAGTTTTCAACTTTGAAGGTGTCGAGGACTAAAGAGCAAGTTGGTAGAATGAGATTCTCAGCGAGGCAAGCAAAAGAAGCAACGAGCGGGCAACCGCCTATTATAAAGGAGCAGCAAGGGGGCCGGGCACGCCCGAGGACGATGCTAATGAAAATGCTGCGCGAGAAATGATTCTCAAGCAGCAGCGGCAGAAGAGCCCAACGAAAAGGATAACGAAAGACAAAGGCCAGGCAACAATAAGGTGTTCCTGTTTGCTATCAATATTTTCATGCGGCCAGCCAAAGATCACCCCACGAAATGCATTTATTCATGCCGCATTCATTTTTCATTTTCACGTCAGAGCAGCGCTGACGTGCATACCAAGCATGTGATCGCAATAAAATGAAGAAGAGGTGTGCAGACAACAAGTGAGTTGCTTATAGCATGAGCAAAGCGACACATGCCGAACGCTTGCAGACGCTACGAACCTCTTCAAATTGCATATCATTGTCTGCCAACAAGAACGACACACCTGTATAGAGAACACATAAAGTCATGTCAAATATGTGCGTAATTACGTTTAAAAAATGCTAAAGTGCCTGCCTCTGAGCAGTACACATTTCAGTTGGTCAATGGGTAAGCTGATGGTGACAGTTTCAAGCTTAGAAATTTACGACATACAAGGGGTGCAGTAAGCCAGCCTAGCAAACTGACCGGGCTTAAGTATTGCGAATTAACAACTCGGGCACTTTGATAAACATTCATCAATGTGGGTGGCATCATAGTTCCTTTGCTTTCCACATTTTTTGTAGCGATTTCATCAGCACGGTCTTTTGTTGACAACCGACGCACAGCGGCAGTGGTAGGGGCAGTGGCAGAGGCAGCGGCGTCTTCATGTCCAGCGAGTCATCCTCCGAAGACAATTCACATCAGCAACTTGCGCATTGCCAGTCATGCAGTCATGGTTGCGGCGGTGGGCCAGTTTCGAATTACATCGGAACAAGAAAAAGTGTGTTGTTGCATTCGGATTGTTTCCAACTTAAATAGTTGCAAACATATGGTGTGTGGAACAAATGAGAAAAAAGCAAGTCAGAAATGCGGCCTGCCACAACAAGACAAACGACGCGGATGGACATAACGCATGTTCATACACCTTCGAGGCGCAGGTAGAGATCGCGTCGCACCACCCGTCGAGATGTTGAGAGATTGATTTGTTTTTTTACTTTATGCCCTCCAACGCTCCACGGCTATCCGCAAACACCCTGTATGGGCGCATTTCTAATTCCAAGCGTCATTAATAGCTCACTATTAGTCATTTGTAGGAAAATGTCGACTTTGTGCGCGCCGCATTGTTGCGTGGCGAAAGCGCCGAAAACGCCGATGATAAATGGCAATGGAAATTTATCCCGGTCACCCTCACGCTATGCGCCCACTAAACAAGCTCCAACTGGCCGATTTTTTAACGCGCAATATATATTTATCATTCCGGCATGTAGCAAAGTTGGCCAAGCCAGCGAACGTGGAATGCGCTCTTCGGTCAAAGAGGGTTGCACGGATTACAAACAGGTGTGCTAACGAAGGAGCGCGCTGATGAGCAAATCTTCACCTCATCCAATTCGAATCGGATTTATTGCGCAATGCACATTTCTGAGGCAAACAATAGCCTGAATGGTTTATGATGTTTTTAATTAAAGCTCGGTTCTTTTACGGCTGAAATAATGAATATAAAATGAAAACGATGCCTATTTTGATTGTTGATTGAAACGCATTTCCAATTCGCTTATCGCGGTTGGCGTGAAAACGAAAAACGAATTCGCGCACATTGGGCCACGACGAAATTGTGTTGACGAATCGACGAAATGCACACGAGCGCACCTAGACGGCGGCAATAGGCGCTTCGTAAGAACGAAAAAATGTGTAAGGAAGTGAATTATATCGCGCGCAACTCCAAACCACACAATGACTACGATACCAGATTCATAGATGTTTTAAGCAAACCTTCCCTCCTTGTTGCGGGAGCATTGTGAGTGCTTCCACTGCGTGTAGTTGTTGATGTTATTGATGTAGCCGGGCCGAGGTGTAAAGTTGTGTGTCCGCCCCCCCGCGGCGGCGGCCCGCCGGACGACCTGTGGCGTATCTTGACCGACAAAAGAACTTGAAGCGCGCACGGCGGCGGGGCGCAGAAACTCGCGCTCTTGCTATCTGGGGCGCCATTACCGCCGCATGTGGTCGCCGCAATCAGGAACACATCACACACGCCGCGAACACGTTACTCTACGAACTCCAAATCTTGCTTGATATTCCGAATTACAATCAGATTTGGGACTTGTAGTCGCAAATTAAATGCCACTTCATCCCCTTTCGCCAACCTAACGCATTGGGGGTGTGATTAATTGCGTTGGGAGTCATTCCCGTTTTTATTGTTGCGAGCTGTCCCTCGGGTGGCTTGGCTCCCAGTGTCCCAATACGTGTGTGTTGTGGCAGTACAATGCCGACAAACACAATTACAACCACCTATTTGGTGTTTACAACTGGTGCAAGTGCACATGCACCCATCGTGAGTATATCGGGGGCTGCTGATTTACCGTGCTAGAATTTGCGTTCTAGTCAATTCTAGTAGGCACCGCGCACCTAGGAATAATTGTTGCTAATATTCCTAGGTAGCAACAGTATTAAATAGCATTGTTTATAACAATTGCAATATCGCAATAGCAATCTTGAGCATGTTGTTGGTCCCAAAGCCAAGATACCGTGCCCCCTACACCCTGCAACCCTATTATACTTCGACCCTCTTTCGTAAATCTACTCTTGCTCAAATGCGTCCCATGTGTTAACCCAAAGCTCTTGTCTCTCTGCTTCTGTACAAAGTCTTCTCCTTTCCCACTGCTATTTGGGTGTCATCGGTGTCACATGTTTGTATTGGTTTATTTGCGTTGAACTCGTGTCGTCGGAGGGCGACTGCAATCCTTCGGGAAGCTCTCCAGGGACGTGCTCAACCAACAGAGGTTGTGGCTATTCCCAGGTGGCCAGCTTCAGGAAGAGAATAGGGTACGCTATAAGGTGGTTATAAAAGGAAGACCCAGAAGGGAATCATAGAGAAAGTGTTCTAAAACAGATGAGTAACACGCATTTTTATGCTGCAATCTTGCAGCTACTACTAAATAATAAACAGCACTCACTCGCACTCGGATGATTTCCGCTCAATTAGTGGGCTCTTGGTGTGGTCGGTCTGGTCGGTGGTGTGGTGTTGTTTTAGTCGGAAAACGTAAACGGCTCGCGTGTGGCGCGCGTCTTAAGACGCATTCGAACCGGAACACATTTTCGGCCGTGCAGCCACAGGCACCACGTGCCACCGCCGCCGGCGGCGACGATGACGGCGATCAGCGTCCGTGTCATAAAGTCGTAAACGCCACGACAATCTGCGCGCTTGTAATTTCTCACTTTCATTTCAATTACGACGACCCATTCGTTATAATTATGCTCGCCAAAGAAGAAGAAGAAGAAGAAGAAGAAGAAGAAGAAGAAAACGGAAGAAAAGAGCAAAGGGTTTTAAAGGGTGTTTTAAATAATATGAAAATAATAGAGAGCCGTTAAGAAATCAACTAATTTACATCAATTCTAGTTTACACTACACTGTATCTCACTCGGTGATAATTAGGAAGCACATTTGTAGAAGCAGATTACTTTAGCATTTCTTAGAGTTGACTGATTGTATGACATCTCGTCATGTTTCGTCGTGCATGGATGGCGCAGCCACTTAATTTTAATTTCCTTTTAAGTGAAAATAGCCAAATATTTATCCATGCCATCATGTGTGTGGCACACATATGTCTTGCACCACATTGGAAAAAATGGAATGAAATCAAAAATAGAAGACTCGCGAGAGAGCATTTAATGAAAGTTAGGCACACTGCACGCGTCATTTACATATCCCGCTCGTCGTACACATCGCGCATTCATTCCTTCGTGCCTTCAAGTCTTCATCTCGTTTGCTGTTTGTAATTATTTTTAAATTGCATTAATCGTAGAATAATAGGCGCCTTGTGTTGGCACGTAATTTTTACAATTGCTGCCATAAATGCGCGATTAATTAGCACGTCATAATAGGCTCTATTATGTAGGCCCAGCTACATAAAAGACATGTGACTTGATTAACATAATATAATAGTAATTTATTCGCGTTTATTTGATCATGACGCCAGACTGTTTCCTCGTTTAGGTTAACTTAATTCCGCAGACGCAGAAAGAAGCCATTCTCTTGAATTCGCCTATAACATGTGTGAGGTGTGTTTGCGTCTGTTTCGATGTCACCCCCGTGGAGCACGACATGTGCGAGCACCCCGTGGCGACTCCACGTGCCGTCTATGTTAGTGTGCTTGCACCGAGCCGTATTTTTGCTCTTAATGACGATAATGCACACTGTTTGTCGCATTCTCACTGATCCTGCGTCGATGGGACGGGACAACAAGTGTTTAGAACCGTGCAAGATTCAGCTTGAATCTTCCGTTGCAGGTGATCAATTTATCGGTGTATCCCTCTTCCTGTCGCTACATCAACACAACTGCTAATTATCGCTTAGAAAAACGCCTTCAATTTTTATTGATTCCGAAGCTTGCGGCAAGTCATTCACAAATATACGGTTGTAGGCTAGAGGTATGTTACCTATAGCGGAAGTTGGCAGCAATAATCGTCGACAATTACATCACTCCGAAGATGTTGATGCCATCAGTGTGGCGCACTCACAGAGAAAGCGCAATTACGGTGCGCTGTCGATTTTTCTCTCGCTGCTGGAAATAATCGGAAATGATTACGCCGCCAATTATGCGGCGGCGATCACGTCGTGGCGAGCACGTCTCGCTGCCCCAGCGGACAGACACACCCTGCACCATTAACCGCCGATGATTTACCGACCTATAATTATTGCTATTATAATAAATGTTTATCGGGAAGCGGCTGAGAATGGGCTTCATGCTGCTAGAAAACGATCGAAAATAGTGGACCAGGCACACACTGACTGTTGCGCAACATATTCATCGCATTTTCCGCCGTGTTGACAACCGAATTAACATTCCGCGCTTTCCTCTATTTCATCCCTACGTCAATCCAGCAGAATGCGGAATGCACTTCCGCAAACATGTGAAAACTTTGTTCTCGTTAAAATTCCACGTTCTTTCCCTGCACTCTGCTTCGTCAACACACACACACACACACACACACACACAAGCATGAAGAAGAAGCATGCGTGGAATGTAGAGGCGACACATGTTTGAACACATCGGTGACAAATCGCTGCATCGTTTGTCACCCAGCGGTTAATTAGTTGTCGCGCCGACGAAGCGTGTCCCCTCAGTGTCAACGTATCGGGCGGCAAACGTCAAAAGGAAGCTCAACAACACTACACTAGCATGTAAACATACACCGCGTAAAGATGTCATCAAGTCGCGCATGCGAGTGAGTTAAGAGGAAATGAAATATTAGAAAATTGCAGTATTGCGAGTGAAATTTGTTCACAAGGGTGCGAACTCAACTGACTTGTTGTACCTAACATATTAATTGAATTGCCATTCTTCTGCGACCACAATATACGGAATTTGCTCATAATGGTCGCTCGCGAGAAACATCGCACATCACGAAACAGTGGCGGCCGACCCAGCGAGTTTTCCATCTGCACGTAGCAATCATTATGTGGTAGCCGCACCTGACCGCAGCAATTCTTCTTCGGTTCGTGGTACTTCTTCAATTCTCCGCCTTTTTGTGCGCACTCATTATCTACATCTACATAAACCTGCCTCCATTTCGAGCCGCGGAGAAAACGCCATCAGCGCGCGCTGCCACAGAGGTGCGTCCGCTGAATTTATGAACGCTGAAGAAAAATGAATGAAACCCTCGGATGCCAATGAGCTGGCCGAGAGATCCAGCGGCTGATAACACGCATGGGAACCGAAATTAACTGGCGAACAACCAAACAAGCGCAGGACGCCAAACAAAAGCACAAAACCTTCTCGGAGTGGCCGTCGATTTAAATATACTTGGGCCATGAATGAACGAACCCTGGTCCCGAACGAACGAGGCCTTAATTATTATGGTAATTAGGATGCGCCCAGAGCCGCCGCGGCTCGCTGCCGTCTTCTGCGGCTTTGTTTTTAAATTTAATTATTATCTGGTGCGGGCTACGGAAAGTCTTAATTTAATTGCTTTTTTCGGTCGTTATGTATCGCGCAGTACACGCATGCAATAATGCATCTTGTTAATGATGAAGAAAGAAGGCAGACCGCATCGATCATTTGCATTGGTGCAGCAAAAGCAATGCCATAATTTGCCAATAATGCCCGTAAAATACTTCCTGCTACCCTCTGCAACGATCTAACATTAGCTATTACGCCACCAGCCACCAGCGGGTGGCCGGGGCATTGGATCAAATTCATAACACAACATGCCACCCCACGAACGCCGCTAATTCGACCCCGCAGTCTATTTCGCGACCCAGTGCTCACCCCAGCATTGCCGAGCATCTCCGGGCGCGACGCTGTGCGCTTCAATCCTACAACCCTCCACGATTTGAAGACATTACGGTGTTGTGTGTGCACATTACACGCATCGTGTGCGATATGCGCCGCAGAAAATACACGCCAGAGGGCACGCGAGAGGCCGGACATGCAGCAGGATGAATACATCGTTTTTCTCTTTAGTTCCGGTGAGTTTGCATAGTCTAGCTCAATCGAAATTTGCGCCCTCCCAAGGCGCACTCAATTTGAATGCGTCGCGGTGCGTATTGCGGTGGGTCGTCCAATTCAATTGTTCGTCGCAAATCGAACGTGTCTTTGACGCGAAAGCAACGCGCTAGTTAAACAAACGCCTTTTGGAGCGCGCGCGCGGTGCGTTTTGATTGATCGCGAGATTTCCGCGCTCGCTGATTCGATTATGAGCTAATTTCACGTCGCATTTGATACCGCGCAACCTCCCACGATGTGCAAATGCATTGCAATGCCATCCCCGAAAGCGGATCGGCATGCTTATTATGTCTCCCATCTGACTTGTGGACTTGCTTAACTTTGGCCATCTGCAGAACGGTTGGCAATCCGTTTAGCGACGGATTGGTCGACAGGTAGTGATGAGATTACACGTGTTTTGTCAGGACGGAATGACTTTGGCGAACTTAAGCCGACTTTGAAATTCATTCCTGGATTATCCAGGCAGACTGTTATCTTGTTATTTTTGGCTTAAAAAATTGTATTTGCCTTAGACTTCTACCAGTCTTAAGAAAGCGACGATGCGAAAGAAATAACTCCTTACTGACAATATCATGCAAGTTCGATGGAAAAAAATGTTCAAAACTGAGCCCACAAACAACCCCTGGTCAAACTTAGGAGTTCAGGACTGCCGCCAGCTTCTGCAACGACCAGAGCGATAAGCATCGCCCCGATGGCTACCAGAAGCATTCCGGGCGTGGCTTGCCTGAACTGGAAAACCCGATTGGCTATCGAAGGACAAGTTCCTCATCGCAACGTGCAGAGTGGGAGCAGATCGATCCAACCGTAGACACCACCACACCTCACGGCGACCATGTATGCAGCTGTGGCGGTGCTAGTAGTGGTGCGCAGAGGGAGGCAGGCGCCCGCCCGCGCCTTGCGCCTCCTCTGACATTCGGAAACGGCTGGCGGATCAGTCGCGTTTTGAGCCTTGTGTCGAGCGTACGCATTCCACCCAGCTGCGTTTTTTTCTGCCTCCTGTCGCAAGCTGCAACCCCCCGGATTAACTAGTGACACTGATACCGATAGTGATCAGCGTTACCAGAGTGCGACAGAGTGCGGTGTGTGCGTGGACTGGACTTTGTTTCGGTGGCTTGAGTGTTTTGCAGAGGTGGTGCGAGAAGCTCCTCAAAGCTGGCGGCTTTTTTGGAGAACGGCCCAGCCTGCCAGCCAGTCGGGGCACTCACGCTGCGGGCCGGATTAGCCCATGTGCCCCTGGGGCCCAATTCGGCGTATATTCAACATTCCGCGCACAATATAGGTAACCAGACTAAAAAATAGAGAATTCTTTAGATGAAAAACGCAGTCTACAATAGAGTATTACGGACTCTATTACGGACTCAATCCAGTTGGTGCATCCAAGAAAGAAATCAATTTTGCGCGATTCCCAACAAGATCTTCCTTCATATCTTTGCAAAGAATCATCCAACTTTTACTCCGAGCATAGAATAAGCAAGTAATGTTATAACAAATTCAAGCATTTGCTAGCTGTTTACCGTCGGCAACCGTCGATTCTGCGCTGCTCTGCGTGGTCTCCAAGCCCCACACTCGGAGATTGGGTACCCATTCTGAAACCAGTTTGTAGCGCAATTTGAGCCATAGCTGCATGATGCCTTTAAACAGCACTCTGCGCAAGAAAACGACCTTCCAAATCTCTAACATTCGAATTTGCTAAGCATAAACCTTCGCGGAATTGAGGTGCCACACTGCAAGCAGGATAATGCGACGTACATGGATTTGGAGTGGCTTTAAGCGGATTGTAGTGTGGAGGAATCAGATGATTGAATGATATTCCATTTCTAGAGTGCTGGCCTCTTCTTTCCACTTGAATATTGAGAGTGTTAATTGCGATTAGTGCAACACATGTGGTTCAAGTAGATGAAAAATGGAACGCGAGTAATAAACGTGTATAAGTTGTAGCTACATATTCGTGCATTTATTTTCGTAGGTCGTAAAGAAGCGTGCGCACAAAAATTCAGCGCAGCGCCCGATACGAGCGCGAAACAAAAGCGCGCCTCACATGCGTGTCGGCCGCCGCCGTTCGCGATTTGCGCCGCCATTGTTCGCCGGCACTCGAAGCGTGCGTTAATTGCGTCACGCGTCGCGACCTTAACTCACGCTGCAATCGTGGACGAGCGCGGAACGACGTTTTGCAGGGCGCGGGTGCGAGGCTGCAATTTTCCCACCGGCGGCGGCGGCGGCGGCGGCGGCGGCGGCGGCTTCTGTGATGGAAAACATCGGCCAGGCGCTCAAAATGCGTATCTATAGCTCCCCCAAAATGAGAGCAAATATGATGACTTAGTTATTCATAGACGGCGTCAAGGGGCGGCAAAGGCAGCCTGAAGGCGGCGTTTAGCACGCAAAGACATTGATCAAGAATTCATAGCCTGTGAGAATCTCGTTCTTGTCTGGGGTGAATTGGAGTGGTTTAAAAATGAAAAAGTCGTGACGCAATTAAATTTAGTTTAACTCAAGATGAAAAGGGCAGAGATATTAAATTCGAAAAACTCATTTTCCAAGCGCCAAAAAACCATGATGACCAGTGGTGCTACACCCGGCCAAAGGCAATTAATCATTGTCACGCGTGTGTCTTTCGCATTTTCTCACATCCCATCACCCACCA
>JAODIE010003436.1:126317-231651 GCA_027575565.1 Diploeciton nevermanni
ACTGGCTCATTTCTCATCTGGCTCGGTTGGATCGCCTCAGGTGGATTCCTACCGATTAATGGCGTGTTGTGACCGCGGCTAAATTATAGTCCATCATGCAGGATGCGCGAGCACTCCAACTGCCCCGAGCGGAGCAGTGTAGAGCCAGCTCGCGGCCCGTGGAGAGGGTGTGATTAAATAGTAGCCCACTAGCCAGGATAGTAGTTATTTCGATGTCGTTGGAGGGCATGGGTGGTAGAAGCGACTTCTGTTTAATTGTGGCTGGGCGAAAAGATGTGATTTGAGTGCTGAGCCAAAGAGAGCGAAGGAAAATCGGATCAATTAGGTAACTAGAATTGTTTGATTTTCAGGTCGGTGTGAGCCAGCCGCCGGAATGCTGATAGCGTGCGCCGGCTGTGAGAAACCCATCCTGGACAAGTTCCTGCTGAATGTCCTGGAACGCACATGGCACAATGACTGTGTGCGCTGCTTCGACTGCCACGCCATGCTCAGTGACAAGTGCTTCACGAGGGAAGGAAAGCTATTTTGCAGGAGTGATTTCTTCAGGTAAGAACTAAGAAACAACCGTTTTAATGTTTACGACTCGTAAAAGAATTAGAAAATTATCCAAATTATATTGCTACCAAGTCAACCAATTAAGTCAAATTTAATCACATTTTCCTCAAGTGTGGCGAGTGGCTAATCGTAACTTCAACCTCAATCAACGCATGAGTTTCAACCCCAAGCCCATATAATCGCCGTCTGACAGGTGTGCGTAACCTCTATCACGCATGCATCAACACCTTCCTCACCTCGTGTTTTACTATCTTATCTCCTGGCTTTTTAATTTGTTCACTCATTTTTCTGGTGCTAACGCTAATACGCATCGGAGACCTACTACCAATAAGGATGCACGGTAGATGCTTGTCATCCTTCCTTCCTTCTTCCTTCTCTTCATCTTCATCTCCTTGGACGCGCCCCATGGCAAAATACAGCGGTTGGCTGCATAAATCTACACGCACATTATTTAGAGACGGGCACACTTAAATCCTTAAGCAGCATGCGCGCGATTTGCTTACGGCGGCGGCGGCGCGAAAGGCACGAAGAGTCAACGTCAACCAAGTTGAGCCATTGTAGAATGCTAACGAGATGTCCAAGAACTTTGGGTGTCGTGTGAAAAGACTGAAACAAATTGGTCTGCTCGTAAACAACATCACACAGCAAGCACGTGCATTAATTGTTCAAAGGATCGTTATTCAGCGTGTGGTGAGTGATTTGGTATGTTGGCAGCGCGTGCATGTTTGATTTCGTTATTTATATCAAACGCCCCCATGTTGCAGACTCGACAATTCACGCCCCAGCGCTTTAAATCGAAGCTAAACGAAGCCAAACAAAACGCGACACGTAAAAACGGAAAACGCGATATAAACGGCGGGTTGACATGTTTTATTTGCCGCACGGTTTGTTTTCGCTCCTATTGGATGTTATTTATGACCGCAGCACGTCGCTGCTCTCCAACCTGATCCTTTTTCCAGGACATGATTGATGATTTTTGCGTAGAAGAGCTCCTAAACGAAACACCTTTCCCAAAATACTAAAATCAATGAATACTAGGAACGTACAGATGCCAGCGCAACACCATTAGACCGGCATCGCTCGAGCAGAAGGCGGTGCAATAATATTTATTTAATTACAGATTTTGTTAATTAAATTTGTCATTAATATTTGTCGTAAATCACGTTTTACGGCTAACCGACGGTGATGCGTCGGCATCGCGTGCATGTTTAACTGGACATGCACATGAAAATAAGCAAAGCGAAAGAGTCGAGATAGAATGGAAAACCGACGGAAAATCGTGCGGTATTTTTTCTCTCTGTTTCCGTTCCTGTTCTTCGTATCTGCAAGATGCGTCTTCCCATTGCCTTTTCCATTGCTCTCCCTCTGTGCAAATACTTACCAACTCGTCGTGGGTGGTTTTTGTCCGCTTCCGATTCGATTTCCTACACACAAAACGCCGATTTTCCCATTCCGAGAGGGAAAACCTTCAAGTTTCCCGCTTCGCCGAAGTTTATATCAGCCACAGCCTTATGCATCCTGCGCTCCCCTTCACTTTGAGAGAGACGTGCAAAACCTGCGGCATGATGTTCGTGGGGGGATGGCATTTCAAGAGGACGTAGGCGAAGGGCGCTGACAAAGTAAACGGTTCTATTATGGAATAATCGAAATTTATCGGAAGGTTTAACTGCAGCGCTCCTCTTTACAATTTCACATCCGATCTGCGAGAAGCAAGTGCAAATGTGTTGTTTCTCTAACGAGAATTTTTGTTTCATGTCCTCGTCTGGATTACTCTCCATGCCGCAATGTGCATCGAAATTCGTGAACCGATCCGAATTGTTAGACGTTACGGAACAAAGTGCGGTGGTTGCGGACAGGGCATTTCGCCCTCGGACCTAGTGCGCAAGGCGCGCGACAAAGTTTTCCATCTCAACTGCTTCACGTGCCTGGTCTGCCGCAAACAGCTTTCCACCGGCGAGGAGCTCTACGTTCTCGACGACAACAAGTTCATCTGCAAGAACGACTACGAGGCTGGCAACAAAGCCACCGCCATCCACCATGGTAAGTCTGTGACGTGATTGGTACACTGCTTGCCACTGACTTGGGCGGCAGGGGTGGGGTCTGCCAGCGGCTGCGCCTCTACGGCCACCGCCACGCCGCCGCCACCGCCACTCCGCCGCCGCCGCCGCCGCCGCCATCACACGTGCAGATATCGCGTTTCGTCATTTGCGCGCGGCTATTAATACGCGTAATGAAAGTCGTGCCGCAGCTCGCCTTACAACTCGGCATGTCGCGATTATTTCGGAATTTTCAATCTCTGTTTTTATGCCGCGTTCGATGCAAGCACAATATCGACGTGTGTGGTCGGAGCGGATCAAGCGGAGCATGGCATGGTACGGCGGCTGGGAACTGGCAAATAGGCTCGAATTTTGCATACACATGCTGCGGCGATTCTAGGAATGTACAGAAATGCATACCCAGTATATCAAGTCACCTGCACCTCCGTCGTCATCTCCATCACATTATATTCGGCTCCTTCGCGTCCGTCGCATTATCCACGCTCATAATACGCCTCATTGTTAAGCTCCTTATTCATCCACTTACGATGAGAGCACAACAACGAGCGCGCACCGTACAACAATATAATACAAGCGGGGCAGCAGCCGCTGCCGCTTCTTCCTCGGCTCATCATCGACTTCTTCATTTGTGCGCGGCGATTGTGCGCTCGCTGCGTGGCACCACGTCGTCCAATTTGTCGATGTCCAATCTGCCTGATGAATGCCCAACACCATTATTGTGCATGTGTTGTTTCGATAAAAACAACTTGACCTGAGCGTAACCTCGAAGCAGCACAAGAAGGTGCTGAGAAAAGAATGGCTGCAGTTTCGTTGGTCACCGATGCAATTTCGGTTGTTGCTCAACGTGTGAGTCGTGACGAATCGCAGATGAAGGGGGACGCGCTGGTGGCGGCAGATTGCCGACGCAACGAGGCCCGTCGGCGTCGCGCGTCGCTCCCACCGTGAAATTGCTTTTTAATCGAAACCTTTAAACAAACGTGCCTAGTCACTGAACCACTGCCGTGCGCCGTGGCCCGACTTTGCGACCAGATTGACGTTGAGCGATGTAGTCTAGTGAGATTTAAATAAGCTGCGCGGGGAAGATGGATTCATCCAGCTAATGTCCGTCCGCTCCTCACTTCCTTGGCTGGCCGCCAGTACCGGCATCATCTTCTCACCGCAAGCTGCAATAACATTCGCGTCTCCATTCTTCTTCCTCGACACTCTTCAATTCGCCGTCCCCGCAATGTTGTTCCAACATCCACCAGCATTGTGCGTGCATTGTGTGAAACTGTTACCGCGTGCGACGAGATGTTTGCCAAACATGCCGCCGTGTTATTCCAGAGGGGAGCCACCCCAAGCCGGCCGCAATGCATACGAAATTTAAAATCCGGCGGATATCATTGAATGGGCAATGCTATCACATCAGAAAACTATCAATGTCAATCCCCGGCGTGCCGAGATGCGGCGCAATGCACGTCGAGTGGATTTAAATGTTGGAACTGGTTCTGGGAGTGAATTTAAAGCCGTAAAAGGCAGTACTCCACTTGGAAATTAAGTAAAAAATAATAATAAAAAAAAAATCCGTTTCGTTTGATCGCCTCCGACGTGCGACCTTCATGCTTGCATGCAAATCACTTTTCTTTTCCTCTCAAAAACGGCAGCCGCTTGCATTGTTTTCAGTTTTATTCAATTTGTCAGCTATTCCAAACGTTTTTCGCTGATTGCCGCAAAGCCACAACTTGGTTGCTTATTTATTGTTCTCAATGATTTTTCATTTTTCACTCGCATGAACTGATGGCTACTTCAAGTCGGTGGCGCCCAAAATGTACCTATTTGCACATTGCCGACGATTCGGCAATAGATTGTTTTCTGTTGCTTGAGCGCGTACTTATTGTTTGCCTGTGTGGTTGAACGCCCTCTTTGTTGTTGCAAGCAATGATGCGTAACGTCGGAACATGGCTGGAAGCGATCGAAATAAGCATCATCCCGGACAAATGCTAGTTGTAAAGTATGACACTGGTTCTAGTCCACTTTGAGATATTTTTGCAATTCTCCCATTATCTGCAGTACTGCTTCGGTACTCTCAGCTTAAAGTCGATCACGTCCACCGACATAATCACGCTCAATAATAATCGGCGAGCAATTAGATGCGACGCGGATTCTGTACGCTATGTCCGCGTGCCCAAGCCGCCACAGGTTGTTGATATAATTTTAGGGCAATTTCTGGGCGAATTTACCTCTTTCCGTTCCGTAACGTGCGCTTTGGGATGATGATACTTAATGCCAGGGTAGCGCCGATGCGGCTGATCATTGACTGATCGATACAAGAAAAATACAAGAGGTGCACACAAGAAACATGCTCATAAATCATCGTTTGAAAATTATCTTCGACGATTTCGGAAATTTGACTGCATTAAGTGCATTATCCTATTTGAGCTTGTGCTTAAATGTGGAAAATTATATTTAATCATTTGATAATTGCGTAAATGTTGCCATTTCTGGGCTGTCTCGTCTCGAGTGCCTAGATGATGAGTGTTGTTCAAGTAGCGGCAGAGCGTTCTTGACCACTTGTCGCAGAAGGGGCAAAACATATGCGGGGTGGAGGCGCAAGTGGCAGAAGCTGATGGCTTGAATGTGTACAAACACACTTGTAAGTGTGCAAACATTTCCAATAGCTGTAGCTCGCTCCTCCACCTTTAATTCGATGTAAATCAACTTTATGCTAATGCCGCCAGTTGGCGTGTGGGCCGAAAAGCGCATAAATCGAAATAAATCAAACCGCGATTTCTGACATCCAACGCTTGTGATGGACCAACCTTTTTCGCTTGTCCACAAGTACTCGCTACTTTTACATGGGTTTAGCTTGATGAAGGTTTCAACGGCATCACTTACTCCCAAGCCATACCTGACAAGTGATTTCAACTGCCACGGGCAAAGTGCGTTGCATCTGCATACGAAAATTATTGATATAAATCAATATGTTGCACTACCAAACACATTGCTTGTCGATATTTTCGACCGAGTTAAGTCATGCACTTTTCTGTGCATTCCGTTGAAAATCAAGGAAGACACTGCGCTGAACTTGATTTCGACATGTATTATGACATTTTGCAGACGAACACAATTTATGCCAGAAATATGCAAATGGCCCGACACAAAAAATCCGTTTTACTACCTTCGAAACCTCTCAACCCATTGTATCCCCATTGCCCGAGCAAAGGGGACCTGCCCAAAAAACGCCAGCAAAGTCAAAATGATTTCTTTTTCAAAGCGCCTCAATGATATATTTATGATATTCATATTTCTCCCCAAATACTGGGTGTTGCAGCAACTGCTTCCACCACCACCTTACGTCCGGCCGTTTGGTGTGCCTTGGAGAGCTTTGAAAAAGTTTACGTCTCGTCGGTGTTTAAGAATCGAAAACGTTTTCGTGGGCAGCGTCCGTCGTAATGGCTTGTTTCCCAGCGGGATCGTTTACTAATTGGGGTTTCTCGCTTGTGCCGTACCGGCGGAGAAAATAAACGAGCGCACAAAATGAAGAAACGAGAAAATAAAACACGAGAAAAAGGAACGTGTGTACAATGCAGGTGAAACACTCACAGCGCTCCCAACGGACGTCATGCTGTGTGGCGGCGCGTTGGACATCGTAAGATGTGCTTGGAGTCTTACAGGGCCCCGTCGTCCCGTTGCTTGGGCACCAATTTTGCCGATTTTCGTTACATTCCATATCGGAAATTTGCCATTTCAGTAGAGACACGCGCAAGACTGGAGTGGGGACCTTCAATGCGTACGTTGCCGCCCCCAACATCTCTTCAACGAGATAATGGGGTGGCCGGCTTGCTCAGGGCGTGCGGCAAACGATCAAAATCGCATCTCGTTTCAATTTCGTTGCGCAAACATTCGCGCAACCCTCGCCGGCACGTTTTCACTCTTACAGAAAATCATCCCTCGAGGGTGAAAATGCTCTCGAAGAACACTCTCTTCTTCTACACCTTTCGCCCGTGCTCTCCAATAAAATAAAAATTGGTATACCCGTAATTGCTGCAGATTCTGCGTCTGAAGATGAAGAAGACGATGACAACAGCACAGGCTCCTCAGTGATGAAACACCACCCTTTGCACAGTGGTATCCCGCCAATGGGAGCTGAGACCAACAACAATTCGTTGTCACACTCCGATATTGGCAGCTCAATAGGACAGGTGCTTGAAATACGTTCGAAGTTTTCATCTCGCCCCGATGATGTATGATGGTGTTTTTTATATGATTGCAGGATTCCAAGACGGGGCAGGAAGACTCCGAAGACCAAAACTCCTTGGACGGCGATCCGGAAGCGCGAGATGCTCAGGCGGAGAACAAGTCACCGGACGACAATGGTGCAGGGGCGAAGCGACGAGGTCCTAGGACGACAATCAAGGCCAAACAGTTGGAGATTTTGAAGACTGCATTTTCACAAACGCCCAAACCAACGAGGCACATTCGGGAACAACTGGCCAAGGAGACTGGGCTGGCAATGAGGGTCATACAGGTGAGCAATAGGCTTGGCGCAGATTGCCTGCCTGGCGTCTTTTGTTTCTTGTCTCGGTGCGAATTTTCCGCGTGCGTGGCATTCGGTGCGGTCGTTTCGCTAAGCAGGCGTTAAGCAATGCGATGGTAGATGGTAGATGGCGCCAGCGCAAGTTAGTCACGCCGGCGCAAACATGGCGCAGACTTAATGCATCAAAACATAAGGTGCGCAACGCGAGTTTCCGTCTTTGTTGTCTCCTTTACGTGAGTATGAACGAAACACTTCATTAGAAAATAAAAAAACTCTCCTCTTACTCCTCTTTTCCCGAGTGCAGCTCCGGCTGAGCCCAACGCACACCGTCAGTCGCGAGATTTGTCAGTCGCGGTGAAAATATCAAAAGACGCGTTATTACCATTATTAACATACGCACGAGATGCGCGCGAGACGTCGACGTTTAACACCCATAACACCTGAATGAATAAAATATTTATAAAGTCGTAAAAGGCGTATTAAAAATCATATTTATGAGCGCGCCGCTCTGCTGCCGCTCTTCTGGCTGTGACGGCTGAAAGGACGCTTATATAATAAAATAAGTCAAATATTCTCAACGCCGGCGAGAAGAGAAGAAGACCATCTCGGGATGAGTTCAACCTACAGACATAAAACGTGTATTTTAAGCCTCCTGTGCAGCTTTCCAAACATGTCATATAGAAAAGCCATGTTGGAGAATAGTCATAGGCTCCAACACCCAACTTGAGCCATCCATCTCCCACCAAATTCTTAATTCGCCACCACTTTAAGGATAATGTTATTATTGCCTCAGCTCAGTCACCATTCGGTCGGAAGTAGTAAATTGCACGCTCTCTCATTGAGAGCCCTTCTTCTCTCTTAATGCTCACACACCCTCGGCAGCCCCCTAACATGCAGTGTGTCATTGTCCAAGGACTGTGGTTATAGTGCCAATCGACTTAAAATTACAAATTACCCAAATCGTCAGGGCTATGATTATGACTTTATGTCACACGTTGTGTTTACCAATGGGCGGTGGCATTATAATGTTTAGTAAATGTATAATGAGCTTCAAAATTAATTACACCTTCTGGTTGAAGGCGCTTTTCTGTGTTTTGTAAAGTCCTCAAGCAATCGGTGGAAGGACACAATGAAAACTGATCGGCAATCGACGATTCATCATATGATGGGTTTGGCGTGGGTGTTGCCTGAACTTGTAGGATGAGAATTTGCAATTTAGCAAGCCAGCTGCTTGCCGTAACCTGGCCCAAACAGAAACAATTCTCTTATCCACGGGATAGATTGAAGGGTTTCTGAAAACAGCGAAGGCGCTTGTGATTAATCTCCTACTAAATAGAAACAATGTTTCTAAATGTGAAATATGAGAACATTTGGCAGTAACCACCCACTTTTCTTCAAAACCCCTCACCTCAGCAAATGTTACATTTTCCAACTCGTATTATGCTCTCTTTATGCCTCCCATCATCATTTCCAAATCGGCAGACGGTGAACAGACCACGGCGTTTAACAAAAACGCTCCCCGGGGGGCAACCAGAGGGTGCTCAGCAGACCTGGCAAACGCACCCTGGAGGCTTTGATCTCACGCCGGCTGTACTCGACAAGCTCATACGAGTGCTCAAACTATTTTAAAAAATTATTGCTCTGGTTTAAACGGTACTGACGCGAAAATATCAGTCACTTGACACTCCTTTACTCGCCTCCATCGATGGTCCATTAATAACTAGTAGTTATTAGCTCGCGTCGAGTTTAAGTGTTTCCACGGCAAGTAAAGCGCGGAATTTAATGCTCTATAAAACCATCTCGAGCACAGGATATTTTCTGCATTCGGCTCTTCCTAGAAATGGCCGTAAAACGTCCGACGGTTTCTTCGGAACAAAAAAGTTCAACTCTTTTCTCGCACTCGAGGCCGAAATGTATTTAAATTAAGCATTCGAAAATGACCGAGCCTTCGAAAATACCAATAGCAAGAATGTGAACTAATTTCACATATTATTTGTAATATTCAGGTATGGTTCCAAAATAAACGAAGTAAGGAACGCCGTCTGAAACAACTCACCTCAATGGGACGAGGTCCATTCTTTGGCTCAACGCGAAAAATGCGCGGATTTCCCATGAACCTCTCTCCAGGGGGGCTAGACGATGGGCCTGGAGGTTTCCCTTACTTTGCCGACGGCAAATTCGAGTTTGGTTATGGAGGCCCACCTTTCCACCCTCATGACGGGCCATACTTTCCCGGAATGCCTGGCCATCCAGTAGGTCCAGGTGGCCCATCAATGAATTTTCCTCCTGGTGGTACATTTCCTTCTTTAATTTGCAATCCCTTGATTACCTAGTATGCATTCTCTTTCTAGGACCCATGGAACACGGATCATTGCCAATGGGTGGCGACTTTGTCGGAATGCCCAACGAGCAAGGCTTCCTTCCTCAAGGTGGACCCCAGGGTCCTGACAGCCTGATGGGAGGTGGCGGCAACAACCCTGGCGGAGGTGGTGGCGGCGGCAATCGTGGAGGCTCACCTGAATTTATGTCTCCTGGCAGTTTCGCCGACAACCCGCAGCAGTTAAATGAAGGCCTCGTCTGGTAGCTAGCAAAAGCCCTTGCCAAAAGGGCTAGGGACAATTAACTACTGCAGGCGATTTGGGAAAAATCAGCAAGATGCGGAAAAACGACTTGAAAAAGGCCAACAAATTTGTAAATAAACTGAATGCGTCTTTTTGCCAACGATGAATATGATTGAAAGCCAACAATGTCTAGAGCAGCGCAAATTGTTGTACATACCAAATTTTGTTTACATTGTTTAAAATTCACAATTAATTTTGCTATGTTTCCATCCTTACGCTCTATCCTAAATAAACGTTATTTATTTATAAATCAAATAAATATGCGAGCGTATCGCATGCATTGTACATAGAGCACAAGGCTCAACGTCACTTGTTTACATTTTTTGCAAAGGGTCCGCTTTAATTAAACTTGAGAATTGCAATTCTCGAAATATTGACAAATTTATTGTATATAGTATAATAAAGTATACATAGATAGAATGCAGCATTGCAAAAACTAATATCGTCTCCGCATATTGTTAAATAATTTCTGTGTCCTATGTATGGGTTAATTAATATTACTTCAACGTTTTGTTGTTTCATTTTCCTCCACTGATTTTGCGAAACTGCAACGTAGTGGTGAGTATTTTAACTATAAATTTATTCTTTAGCTTTCAACCACCAGGTGGCCTAAAAGCACGAGTTTTTCTACAGGAGACTCCAAGCAGTAGGTGTGCTTTTACCTCTCAGGTATTTTGTCACCGTTAGGTGGAGCCAAATGTTTCAAGTTCAATCCACTATTTACACATTTAATATTTGATTTAATAATTGAATAGAAATATTTTCAAAAATTCCGGTACTTTTCGAACTGAAACATTTTATTAGTTGACAATAATCAACCAGGTACACGCTGTTTTTATTACTCAAAAAAGCTAAACCAATTTTACATTTTTGCAAAAAAAAAGATAGTATAATAAGTTGCACTGGAAAAACTATTTGGTCCAAATAGAAGATTATAAAATAATTATTATTTAATTAGTTCTATTGCAAATACCAGAGAATTGAGATGAAAACTATTAAGACCAGATAGATGATGGAAATCGTATTTTTAGCTAAAGAGTTGGCCTATCTAAAGCTGACTTATTTGAAATGTTCTAAAAGAGGAAAGAGATTTCTAATATCGAACTAGCCAACTTCTAACACTTTTATTCTTTGAATCAAAAAGATGACGATCTTTGACCAAAATTCTTTGGTAAACGTAAGTAGCGACTTCTAGTGTAAAGCAGAAGAAGAGATATTAATTTGAAATAGTATTTTTTCATACTTATCATAAATAATAAAAGCACAAAAGTATTGCGCATCTGCGAAATGCAATTGCTTTAAATCTCTTGACAAGTGTAAAAGTAAAGACGCGGGTGGCGGAGACGGCATTGCCGCCTCAACTGAGTAGTTTATATCCCCACTGGCGCCAGGACGCTTATCGATCGATCCGATTCTCCAGACCACTTTCACTCGTTTCGGTGCGCTGCTCCCGCAATAACCGACCACGCCGCCTTAATCACCACAATCAATTGTTACTTAAATACCAGCGTAAATTACGGAATGCAGCAAAAGTTTTCCAAATAATTGCCGTGCTATCTGATAATTTGCCAGCGATAGTGATAGTGCCAGCGAGCAATTGAAAAAAAAAACTGGTTGACCCAGCAGCTCCTGGTGAGCTCGCTGCCCGGTTTTGCCATAGTTGCGCGGCGGCGGCGGTCGTGCACGGTGACTAATTGCTGATTATCGCGCGACACCGCGATTAAAACAATTACACCAAGTGTAGTGTTGTTAGCAGCAACCAAGCGGCAAGATATTCGCGAAATTCGAGGCGAGCAGTGCGTTGAAATTGAACACTAATTTAATTACTTATTGTGTAACCATCATGAAAATGCGCCTAATACCCGTCGTCTACTTTGGCTTTACTGCCATGGACAGAAGATTCAGTAGCCCGATGCTGCCGTGGATATTTTCCGAGATTCGAAAAAGAGAGTACCAGGAAAGAGTGAGTAACAATAATTGCTTACTTCAGAAACTCACCTCACATTGGATCAGCGAATGTTGAAATTAATAACCAACTGCCGGCCATCAAGGCCAGCGCACAAACAGAAATTAGGCGCTCGCTGATTACACAATCACTGCTTTCCTTCACCAATCTGCGTGATTTCATTTATCGTTAGCTCGACACGTGCACGATCGCCGCGGCTTCAAGCGTCTTAAGTGTGACTGTGTGAATGGGTCTCCTTAACCCAATAAAAACAACATCAAACACGACTCATTAGCATTCCATTGCAAATAAATTAGAGTCGCACGGACGTCATCACCGTCTACTTTTTCCACTCAACACTGACAACAGTGTTTTGAAACATTATACATTCGCGACAACAAGCTGCAATAATATAACTGACTTGCTATAAATAGTTATTTATTTCGTCTCTTGAAACATAGGACTCTGCTCAAAACCAGACAAAATGTAGTTGACAATGATGGGGTGCGCGTACATATCCAGCACGCTTAAATTGTCCCTGATGAACTCCATTATCAATGACTGAATCTGGGTCTCGTATCCAGAGTCTTTGAACTTTTCGTTGATGACCTTGCGTTGCTCTTTGGCGAGCTGCATGCGCAATTAATTTGCATAAATGCAGATGAAAGGAAAGTTTTCGAGGCATAATACTCACCGGTTTGAAACCATTTTCCATGTATAAATTGAACAAATCCTCAATGGGCGATTCGCCTTCAATCGACTGAAATGTTCAAGTGTAAGTACAAAAACTTTGAATACTGACGAACAGCAATGATTCTAAATGTCAACAACACAGCTTGCTGTTATACAATCAACAACTTTTTCGCTTCAAGGCCATGCGAGCAAACAACATTGACATTGATCCGTGGAAAACAAGTTTCTTAAATAAATTCCCCAAAAGAAGGACAAACACGAAACTTGTTTCGCACGTTGTTACTCTACGTTGATTAACGCAATTAGCGCAATTACCGTGAGTGAAGTCATAACCTTCATGATCGCACTCTCCAACAGCGGAAAATCATCTAGGAAAATCGCTGCGCACCAAGCCTTCTGGAAATACTCGAACAAATCTGTGATATACATCGATTCAAACCTTCGGACGAGATTATTGAGCAGGGCTTCGTGTTTGCCCCAGAGCAGAACCAATTTTCTGTAATCGAATTTCTGAGGAAACAAGCAAGTTAATCGATGATGGAAAAAATGCTGCAACCATCATACCTGCATGGAAATGCAAGTAATAGTTTCCACCATACGATGAATATTCAAATGAACTCGGAAATAGCCTTGCATTTTAAGATTTCTGCAATTTCCGGTTGAGATTACAGAGCCCTGTAAAACACCTCGCTTAATATCGGTTATTTCTCTCAAGTTTCGAAATATTTAGCTAATTTAAGTAGACTTGCATAGTCAGAATCACTCATCGCAGTTTCTAAGGGTATCTGCATTCCAGGTTTGCCCACATTTAGATAATACAATCCTCCAGGCAGTTTGCAGTACGTAACCAAAGGCTTGAAGTAGTAAGGTACCATTCGCTTGGAGCGAGACCAGCATGATTTCCCAAAGGCATATCGAATTTTCTCACGTTCCTTAAAGGGTAGCAGGGAGGTTCTAATTGTACGTCCTAAACGTCCCCTGGTAACCAAACAAAAGATGAAACTGTCTAGTTGATAGCAATTGATATCCTTCTTACCCAATCTCCGCCGAATTGAAATTACTATGACACAAGTGGTCAGCCCACAGCTTCCTGGAATATTTAGTAATTGGTCCCGCAGCATAAATATACTTGTCATTCGTACGACAATCCGGATCAATGACCAATCTACCATCAAACACTAAGCCAGCCTGGTGGATCGCAGTAAACATGCGCATGCTGCAATCAAATCAATCTGCCGAAATGAACAGGTCTCATTCCAAAGTAAATGTTGGCATTTACTCACTCCACGGTCTTGTTACTGTACAGGAACGCACACAATGGAGTCAGCACTAAATATCTTGTTAAGGCCTCAAACTTGAGACTTAGAGGACGCGAGTACCAGTCGATCAGTTTGAAGCCAGTGCGAATTTCAACTCCAGCGTGTTCTACGATCCTCACCACCGTCTCATAGATGCCACCATCTTGGAAGACAAACTCGTTGGTGTATGCGTCGCTGTCGCGGGGCCATGGGTCGATGAGGGTGATGGCTTTTGCTGGGATGCCAAATTCAATGAGAGCGGCGATACAGCAATAGCAGTCGATGGAATGGCCGTAGATAACAATTTGATCTGGCATTGAAAATTTCAACAATTAGCGAATAACTTAGATCTGCTTCACATCACTGATTCACACACATGATCTATCCTCCTGCAATTCAACCAATTGCGATAGTGTTTCTAGGGCATTATCACCGTCTGCTGTGTTATTGATAGTGAAGCAGTTTAGAGGCAGTTTGATTTTCGAATATTCCTTAGCACCACGCTTCTTAGGAGGACCATAGTGTAGTCCAGTCATGATAAAGAGGTAATTATAAGGGACTGTTACCTCTTTATTCACTGTAATTGACTTGTCTGCAAGCAACACAAATTAACAATACGTACACAAATCTACACCATTTTCCACTCACTTTTCCGATCAATTGCAGTTAACGATCCAGTGAGCACGCTGATCTTACTCCTCAGCCCCGTCTTCTCCAAGTAGTCAGCATCCCAAACTGTATGCGTCGCGGTCAACATATTCCTAATATGCTCGTACTTACTGGGTTTACTCAGCCCATCCGAAGAAATCATCAACACATTGTTGAACGAAACCAAACACTGTGTTACTTCATTAGTCAAGAGCTTTTCTAAGAAAGCCAGAGCGGTTTCCGATGCACCCACGACTACAATTCTGAAATTAATGTGCACCCTACAAAGCAGATTATCAGTGGGCGGCTGGGAGCCGAAAATATTCACCCCGTACACTGGTTTGCTGGTCAATTTCGGCGTAGACATGAATAACGCGTACGGTTCTTCCGGATAATCTGCAATTGGTTTCTTCAACGACACCCTGGTTTTCCTCGGCGGTACTGACCACATATCAGTCATCGCAAATGACAACGGTCTTATTCTATAATCCATTGCATCATGTTGATTCACTGCGTAGAATAGGGTTTTGAAGACAGTCTTTCTGTGCACTTCCCTCAGGAAATACTTCATATGTCTCTTAAAGAGTGGAGAAATTACAAAGGCTCTCAAATATCCGAAGGAAGAATCACTATCCCATCGGATATCTGAGCGTTGATTTACTGCATACTTTGCTTTAATTGCACCCAGATCAGTTACTTTCGATACCTGCGCGATTCCGACTGGGTATCTATGATGCTTTCCACTCAGCGCTATGAAGGTCGTGATGGGCTCTTCACCACTTAGACCTTTCTCAAAGTTGCCAACAATTTCCCCAGGTGTATTGGGTGGTTTGATCAAATTGGTGAATGCCTTTATCATTTCGGAGTCTTTGATGGTAGCTGTCCGAATGCGGATAGCTGAAAGTTGCCCACGATGGCAGACGTACAACTCGTGTGGATATTGAGAAGTCAGCTTGGGTTGAATGCGGACAAAATAATTCATGATTGGGGTATAGTCGGCATCATGAGGGATTGTGAGCAGACAGTAATCCCGATTTGGAAAGCATTCAAAGCAGGAGATTATGAGAAGCGACAAAGATGGTTGGTGATTCGGTTGGGCGGCTAGAATTTCAATAGCAAAAGCATTTTTCGTCCCGATAAAAGGTAACTCAGAAATATCTACAAGAGACGTTGAATCTGTTAATTCTTCCATTAATCTTTTATTCTGGATAACTCACTTGAAGTGCTACTCTCCATTGTACTTTCCTCACTAACTAAGTCCTCTGAAGTATGTGACCTGTTCAAGGTCAATATAAAAGACGCAGACGAGTGGTCATGATTGAAGACGTCCAAATTGTTCAGAATTGAAAAGCCAGTATGTACCGAGGAATGCGTTGAAGCGGTCACATCGTCCATTTTCATAAACTTCATGTATTCGTTGTAGAGAGCTGCCCTTGCCATCTTCGGTTCACTATCTCTGGAAAATCAACAAAGATCAGTATTCTGTTACCTAAAATTATCAAACTGCGGAAATGTACGATATGATAACTTCATCTTCTTGACTTGCTGGGTCCTCTTGAATTGTCTCTTCTTCTTCTTCTTCTTCTTCCTGCTCCTCTTTCCTGGGTGCTTGAATAGCGCCCTCTGCCTTATACAAGCCAGTAAAGACATGCAGATCAAAGCAGTCGTTCAACTGATCGTAATTCACCGTCGGATTTAAGCAAAGCACAGAGACAGCTTCACCATCGTGCTCTGCAACGATAATCTTCCTGTCTGCTTCCGGATGTCGTGCGATGATCTCCGCCACGTAGTAATTCCCATATAATTCAACAAACCTTGGAGAGAATTTATGAATTAGAGGTACGAGGTCATCGTTGTCTTCTTCGACGGCACGTCGGATTTTGTATTGCGTGATGAAATCTTGACGAGCGCAGAGGCGAATGCTTTGAACAGAGCCGGTATCCCTAAAGCCTGCAGCAATTGTCATAGCAGCTACTGCAGGTAAGATGGTAAGAAGTGAGTACCTTGGGGTAAAATTACACTGGAACACCCGTTCAGATATGCAACCTTCTCCTGGGTCCCCTTCGGAATGACAAACAACACAAACTGCTTGATCATCATCTCATGGAACAAATTATTCAAGATCGGATAGAGGAACACATGCTTGTATCTCCTATCAAACGCTGCCAGGTGCACCCATAGAGCATTGTAACTCGACAGGTCTTTGATGTTGTACAGATGATCGGCCCAGTGTGACCATCCTACTGGCGGGAGGGCCGGCACATTGGGATACTCATCCATGCAGACTACACCCACGATTTGCTTCGAGTAGTTTGTCAGTTTGTAGGAAATGTAACAATTGTGTCTGGAACATTCTAATCACAACTAGCCGCATACTGGACGACGAGACAACTCACATCACATTAAATGGATCCGTCACATTATACACCTCCAGTGTATGGTCATCCAACAAGGTTCTCACCTCATCCACATCATCATAGCCCAATTCGCTCACATTGAATCGACTCAGCTGATCTGGGTGCTCCAGCTGCTCGGTGGTGTCCACATCGGATTGGGTCTCACCTTGAACGGATGTTACCTGGTCATCGGAGGCGGATTGAGAGCTGTTTTGCTGCCAGTCGACGAAAAATGAGATGCGTGGTGCGGTTGCATGAGATCTGATGTTATAGAGGCGGGTGGAGTTTCGCAGGAGGGATTTTTTCGAGATGGAAGAATGCGTTGGAAGAGAGATTGTACTTTTATCCAATTGCGACATATTGATGCAGGGATTTTGTTGGCTTGTGTTTATTTCTTATCGTTTTCCGAGATGAGAGCTTGATGAGGGCACATGAACATCAATAAAAGCATGTAAAATTATGAATGGTTGTCAGGCAATTGACATGAATTGACAATTGAATGTATTTGTAACTGATACACAAATAATAATTATTTTTCTGTTCGTCATTTGCAGTTAAGCCTTGGAGTTGAAGATGGCTGCCTTCAAGCGTACAATCAAGACTTTGAAGTCCAATTCTCGCACAAACTAAGCATGATGACGAGGTTCTCTCAAGCTGAGTCAGATGCCTGCACCTTCCTCTACCTACTGCGGGATGATACGGAGCAATTATTGTATTGCTACTTGTATGCAACGTATAAACAAAAAGATGTAAGTACTTTCTAATCGTCAGTGCGCAACTACTAGTACATGACCGCGCTCAACGTCTTCCACAATTTAAACCAATTCAGCCCTTCATCATTAATTTCTCGATTAAAAATAAAAGGCGCATCAATCACGTGAAGAATTCCATTCGAACACTTGATATTTGCTTTAACAATTTTAATCTTTTTGACTCCCCACAAAATGGCGACACTCTTGCCATCTTCTCCATCTTGGACCACTTTAACGATAACTTTTGTATCTCCCAGTCCTAGAGTGATGGGCTGACCTCTTAAACTCAACTTGGTCACGTCTAACAACCGCTGAGTATCGTAAATCTCCTCGCTGATATGTCTCATCATAAATCTTTCCAGATTTCGGTTCTTCAACAAATCCTTTTCTGATTTCTCACTGCCCACCAAGAATCTCTCCCAGCCCATGTCATTAACCACAAATATGGTTAAATTCCTAGGGTTATCATTCCTTAAGTTTTGAATCAAGACATTAGTCAAGGGCTCCATCAACGCTGTTTGCGTCTGCAGATCGTAATCATTGTTTACATAGCCCCAAAGGCTTCTAATTGGAAACCAAGGCGCCATCTGTGGGTGGAACACCCCAGGCATGTGATTCACAATATGAGCAACTCCATTGTTTAGGGGGATGTTTCCCAAAAGTATTTTGATCACTTTTCGATGGTGATGCAGTATATTCTGGCTTTCAATTTGCTTACCATCAAATATTATCTCGCAGTTTCTTGATATGGTCTTGAATGCCTTGCTTCCCAGTGTAGAGGTGATGAAAACAACATCTGGGATGATGCTGCAATTGATAGCATGTTGATTAATAGCTGCGTCTTCCAACGGAGTCCGAAACTCATCTGCTGGAATCACAAATGTGTGCGGATTTGGAAGATCCTTATAAAATGATGCTGAATTGGTCATGATCACCCTTCGATAGTAATTATTAAGAACGTATTGCATCTGAGGCCAATTGCTCGGCTGAGCGAGAAGGTCGTAAGCTGTACGTGCCATTGATTGAGTCGTTGGAAGTGTCATTGGGGACAGGACTTTGTTTACTTTATGCATAATCTAGAAAATCAACATTTACATTACGTCTCCATCAAGATAATCAAGATTACCCACCTGTAAACTTCCATAGAAATCCTCCCTGGTCCTACTATGATAATCACTCTCATTCCTCAGCACTTCTGCATCATTCACGTACAACTTTCCGGCTTCCACCTTTAACCACACACTTGGTAGCTGATCTGAGTAACATTGCATTGCGTGTTTCTGATCGGCATGCACGAGCAGTCCTTCCACAGTCAAGGCCAATGGTAGCAGGTGATAGAGGAGTAAATGATCATCCATCCGCCCTTGAAATTTGTCGAAGGCGGCATCCGTAGGGGCAAAAATTGTGAGCTCGCGAGTTTGAAGAATGCGACGAAGTGGTTCACTTTGACGCAACAAGAGGCCAAATTGATTGAGGTCTTTGTGCGAGGAGATATCCTGAAGAATTCGGGGTATTTTTCCAAAGGTGTAGACTTCAAAAGGACTGCAACTCTTCTGTATCAAAATTTCTCAATGTTAAAAGTATACTTACAGCAGTAAAAACAATAGTATCCAATTTAGGGAATTCATCTTGAATCAAATTTTCTTATTTCGACATTTCCAATCGGCACTTCAAACTGTACCAAACAACACAATAATTTCCGCACCAAATTGTTTCACCAATTACAATCATGACGTACGCACGCTGCCTCAATTGATTAATAATTACTTATTGCTTCAGCAAGGACAAAACAAGGCGAAGTGATTAACAATTTGAATTGATGATTACAGGGTTGAATATGATTGATATGTAATTTGAAGTAATAATAGATTTGTTGGAAGGAAAATAAGAAGTAATTCAGTTGCAATTAAAGTGCGTGATACGTTTTGGTGATGCACTACTTAGGTCTATTTATGTTTGAATGAGACGGTTGGCGGTGGGAAAAGCTAAATAAAACTTGCGCGAGATTTGGAAAGAGTTGGGCAACTTGGCACTGCTGTCAGTTGGAAATTGCATGCTGTGCGAGACGAAAAACGCGTGGAAATCGTAAGAAAACAAGCAAACTACTCGATTGAAAAGAAATACTGACAATCTGACAATCTCAGAGTCGTGCACAACATTTTCAAATTTCCATAAATTCAAACTGATTACGTTCTTTGGACCTGCAAATAATTAATAATTCCATAATTCGGTGTTTATGTTGTGCAACCTGCCAAGGAGACGGTGCACCATCTCTTCCTTCCAGCAGTGAGTGAAACGAGTGTCATTTGTGGGGCGCATTGCGCGGTTAAGGTCGCGCTTTAATTAGACTTGCCTTGATCGAATCACTCGCCAATTCATTAATTGGCGGGTCTGCCAACAATCGAGATGATTTCCACACCGTTCTATCATTATTTCCACCCTTCGCCTGGCGCGCAAAATCAACAAAATCCACGCAGCTCAAATAGCCCACCAATAAATGATCCGAATTTGAAAGAGGGCCGCAAAGCAGCAAATCGCATAGTATTTTGCAGGCTTTCCCAGCGTTTTGAAGTGCGTTGCATGATATTCTTAATGTTTGCAGGTCAATGAACTCTACCAACAAATGAAGGATTATCAGTCAACCCCTCGCATCTCTGCATCCACCAATTTAACTTCACTTTGCGTTGACATCTCCCCATCTTGTAGCAACTTCTTCGAGGTGCTCTATATTGGAAAAATCAAAGTGTGGCACAAGAAAGTGCCGGATTCCTTCATCGACGATGCGCTAGACAAATTCAAGCAGCATGATCTAGAGAAGAACAGGAAGAAGTTGGCAAGACTCAAAAGTGAGATGGATTTGAGACGTGCATCCATTGTAAGATTGCGACAAAGTCAGTAATTACGAGACCAGCTCTACCCATTTGCATGTTTCAGGATTCAGCATCTAGCTTAACAGACGCATGCTCAACCATTACGGGCGTCCCTAGACTGCAACGCTCCCACTCTTTACTTTCAAACCTGTCAATAAAATCCCCAGATGTAGACCGTAAAATCCCAACGTGCATCGAACGCATTACCGAAGATGGGGACAACGAAGAACGCGAGGAACTCGCCTCCAAACAAGACACTATGTCGGAAACTTCTTCTGAAACTTTCCTCGAAGATAAGAAGAAAGAACTCCGCAAGATATCTCTCGAACAAAATTGCGACGATCTCAAGAACTTCGAAGAACTGGAGAGACAACTGAAGTCGACGTCAGAAAACGACGAACATAATCGTACTATGGTCCTGCAGGTAGATCGCACTGACCTACGCCTCATTAGCCCTGATCGCAAGGTGATCCTCTTGCACAAACAGCACAAAGATGTGACCACTTGCATTCAAGGCGTGACTAACCCTCATCACTTCGGCTTCATCTCGCGAGAGCCTTCCAATTCCGGCGCAGTCTCCACCTACATCGGCTTCGTCTTCAGGTGCGAATCCTCCTCCGTGGCGACTGAAGCAGTGGCAGCCATTACTCAGGCCTTCACTAACCCTTCTTCCGCCGCACCTGCAACAATCACACGACCAACTATCACATCATGTGACCACTGTCCAATGGTGTGGTTCCATCGCCTTTGTTGCGAGGTTGAATCAATGCCAGAGCGGAAACAGCAAGCTGCAATCATCAGGAAGATTGATCAGCTGGATGACGATGAGAAGACTCTGATCATGACGAAATTCAGGGGTGCAGAGACGGATTCGCTGCGAGAGCAGAATGAGTTTCTAATGATGCTCCTGAGGGCGCATTGTGAGATGAAGCAAGGAAAGCATCAACACGACACTGCTGAACAACGATCAGAGTTCCTCAATCAGTACTTGGGTGGGAGTAATACAATATTTATGAAGGCAAAGCGGAGTTTGAGCAATAGTTTTGATCATTTGTTGAAAAGAAGAGGAAGTCGAGATGATTTCTCGAGTGTTACTAGAGAAATGGTCAAAGAGCTAACGCTCCCGGTTCATGCTGCGTTGAGCAGGGAAAGTTCACCTAATTCACACAATGATAGTGCTTTGAACGGCCCAACTGCATCTAATCAAGATGTTAAGTCTCCAATGATGGATATGTAATATGAATATGTACTTACCACTTTCAATCCGGCACCTAAAATCTTTTTGTTGCAGTTTCATGAAAGTCGGAAGCAATACACCCGCCACACCCAACACTCCCGGTTCCTGGCGGCAAGCAATTTTCAAGCGCGTCATGACTCCTTCCAAACCTCGTATTCAAGGTCACAAGTACAACAAAGCGGAACTACGCCAACTCTGGAAGAAGAGCATACACCAAGCAATCCTCCTAGTGAGGATGGAGAAGGAGAATGCGAGGATTAGAGCGAAACAAGAGGAATCAGCAGTTAAACGGATCAAATTGGAGTATGAGGAGATGCGGATGAAACATGAGGAAACCTTGGAAGTTTGGGATTTAATCACAAATACTAATAATGCGGCTAGAGGAAAGCCGAATAGTAAAATGTTGCTGCAAGCGATTAAGCACGGTCTGTACCAAAAATCATTTTCCTAGTGATCGTATACCTTCACTAAATCCGTTGCAGGTATCCCACGTGGCAAACGAGGAGATGCCTGGCATTACCTCGCTGAACAATTCTGTATCCAGCTACCTCCAATTGACACCAACAAGTACCCAACTTACGCCACACCATATGAAACTCTTTTGAAACAATTAACCTCCCATCAACATGCCATACTCATCGACCTGGGACGCACCTTTCCGGGACATCCCTACTATGCTAGTCCACTTGGTCCTGGGCAACTTGCACTGTTCAACTTGCTCAAGGCATACTCACTACTGGATCCTGAAGTTGGTTATTGCCAAGGATTGAGTTTTGTTGCAGGTGTTCTACTGTTACATGTAAGTTGAAGCTCTGCCTTTCGTCAAAAATATACCACGATCTCTTGTTTCTCTAGATGGATGAACCGTCGGCGTTTTATCTTCTCAGACACTTGATGTATTGTCGAAATTTACGCCAGCAATACCTCCCTGACATGGTCGGTCTCCAAATCAAACTCTACCAATTGTCCCGCCTTCTTCGTGACCAACTCCCCGAAGTATACCAACACCTGGACACCTATGAAGTTGCCCCTACGCTTTATGCTGCCCCATGGCTTCTCACCATATTTGCCTCACAATTTCCACTTGGATTTGTTACACGGGTCTTTGATCTCATCTTCTTAGAGAACGCAGATGTCGTCTTCAAAGTAATCCTAGCTTTGTTGACGCACCACAAAGACGCCATTTTGACATGTGATTCCTTCGAAGACATCATGACCTGTTTGAAGATTACCCTGCCTCAAATTGACAAACCAGAATTATTAGACACCATCATGCAGAAGGTCTACTCGATGGACATCTCCAAACAACTGCATGTCTACCAAGTGGAGTATAATGTCCTTCAAGAGGAGATGCAAAGTATCCAGAATCAATTAGACACCTACCAAAAGACGGAACATCAATTAAAGCAAACGACGGAGCAGAATAGGATTCTTGGTGTCCAGTTAGAACAGAGTATGACCACTGTGCAAAAATTAGAACAAGTAAAGATTGCGCAGCAGCAGTCTATCAATAGATTGGAAACTAGTAAGCGTGGTTTAGAGGTGACCATCATGACGTTGGGGAACTACCTGCATCACTTAATTGATACCAATTCGAATATACAAATTCCTGCAGAGGTCAGAAGGATACTAGACAAGATCCCAGTTGATAGCATACAAAAACCCAAAGAATCCAAGAACCCCTTCAATAATCTCTTCAATAAGCAACCATCATCCACCGCTAATCCAAACCATCCTATGGTGAAATCTTTGAGCACTGGGAAGATATCAATGACAGATCGGGAGAGAATGGCACAAAACGAAGTACTACGAGCTAACAGTCTCAACATTAACGGCTCTAAATCCAGATTCTTCAGTGATACACACAAGGACATTTTGTTGAATCAACAACAAACTCAACCAACCATCAATAATCAATTTCTGGCCTCTCCAACGAATTCGATTGACAGTGGTCTGTCCACCCCTATCACCCATACTGATATAATAGAGGAATCCGAAGAGGATTCACTGAACAACAATAACCATTCTAATCTGAATCAACAAAAGAAGGGCCCACCTTTGAACCATTCAGATCTTCAAATGACCTATAACTTAAGGGAGCTGAGGAAGGTCAAAAGCATTCGGGACATGTCAAGGAATAGTTCGCCGAGCGCCAGCGTTATTGAATGATTGAGGTTTTACGCAAGGCTTGCGCGAAAATAACAAACGAAGTGTGACAGCAATCAGTTTTGCAAGATGTCGAAAATTTGATAGGGCACTTTATACTTAGTCTAAGACTAACACCACAGTATATTGATTCTAAATAGATAATTGTTAGCAATTATTATTAACTGCTGCTTATTATTATGCTGCTTGTGTAGCACGTGTTGCAATTTCTGATACGTGGCTTATTAATAACGAATTAACGAATTGCTACAAATAATAGAGAAAGCTTAAGTTGTTTATATTTGTTCAGTATCGACTCTTTTGCATCAGAGGAAATAAATAATAAATAGTTATCTGCCTTTTTGAAATATTTTTCAACAGTTATTTCATTGTATGCAACCCATTCGGCAGACGCGTCCTAATCAATTAGTATTTAGCACAACCGTACTGACCGCGGTCATTACAACAATATAAGCGGTTAAGGGCCGGCCAATTATATAGCTTTTGTTGCGTGTTATGCTTTGCTAGCGTACTTAATTCATTCTTAAATACAGGTGTACGTCGGTGTACATCGTGTCCGTAGTGAAACCGCGCGCATCGCGCATCGCGCACGCGTTTTCGACCTATCCAACCACCGAGATCAACAAGTGTCAGTGGCAGCGTCGACACTTGCGGTTTTGCGCGAATTTTCGCATTTCTAACGCACTTTCCACTGCACCCACCACTCTATCGAGAAGATACACTTGTGTGCATTACGCGCGTGAATGTCGTGCAGTGCTGGTGGACCTACTATGGATTGAAGTGCTCAAGAAGATACTCTGCTTGTCAAAGAACTACCAGCATAAATCTCTCCAACAAAATATAGTGCCAAAGCATGATAAAGCGCTAATCAACACTTCAATGTACGCTAGCACGCCGCCCCGCACACGAGGATACCACCATCTACATTCCCAATTAAACGTGAGTTCTTCTATCATGGACAGTAATACAAAAAGTACAAGCGGAAGCAGTGTGACATACATCATTTATATTGTTGCTAATGATTTTAAACTAATGCAATGTTTGCTATGCTTTTAGATTCTATCGTTAAGTGGGCTTAATGCTTGGAAGTGACCACAAGACTTACCACAAGGAAATAAGCTGCAGACCATCTCACCACAATGTCCAGGCAGGATAGAGCCAAGTCAGGGAGTAATTTTGTAAGTACACACTCTAATCACATGCTGTTTATCATAGGTTGGGCGTGTGTATTAATCAGTGAGGAATTTATTCAGGTATTTTAATTGTTTACTTAGATAAACACACTTTATTGCTGAGATAAGTTGCTATTTGCCTAAATGTAGGCAACCCAACATATTCTCCATAATTTTTGAAAATTATTTATAGAAACAAACTACTAAATGATAGTTTAATTAATGCACAGTTGTTTAATGCTTCTTACAGTTTAGTAAATTAAGAATCATATTGTCAGATGAATTGTTGTTTAAAGACAGTCTAGTGTGTAAATTTAGGTCAAATTTTCTTTATTTGTTGCATTGCGTTGGCGTCGTTGGCAGTCTGTGTCGCATCATTTGCGCACGTGAAAAATTGAACAAGTACAAGCCGAGTTTTAAAAGTGAGAGTCCGGTAAACAAATGCGTCAGTCGCGGCCATGTCGTTAAACGCGCACCATTTGAACTTTAGATTTATTTATTTATGTTTCAACTTAGCCGAAAACAGTGCTTCAACTATTCCATACAGTTCGGTACAGAATTTGCCAGTTTAACACAACCCTTAGATAATAACAATCGCGTTAATTATATCATATTAACTTCGTTTTTCCATCCATGTACATTGTTGCAAATCATTCAAATTTGGGATGTATAGCTACGTAAGTAAGTCACACGTTTTTCGTAACACTTCTCGTCGCATTTGTTGTGATTCTGAGTATGTGATGATGGAATTCGTTGCCTGCCAAGGTCAACAACTTATTTCAACTCTTTGCACAGGAGCGCGATAATTTTATCGACAATCCAATTTAAATTATGACTAATTTCCATTAGCAATCAAGCCTTGCAATTGTTGCCTGCATATTCCGTAGTCATTGTCATATGCAAACATTCAGCTGATTGCCGCTCGTTTTAATTGCTCATCGAAATATTACTGCACGCCGATAAAATTACGAAAGTCGCGTGCTAAACGTTTAAGGACAGTGCTCAGCGCTTTATTTCGTAGGTGACGTAATTAAGTAAGCATCTGCAACGCTAATGGCTGTATGTTGTTTAGATTTAGGCAATGGGTTACTAATTTGCAGATTTTTAAGGCTGTGGAAGATGTTGGTTTTGAATGCGAGAGGAATGAATGGATGTTACGCAGTCCAAGTGTCTGTATAACTTAGATGATAAAAGGTGATAGAAATTAATTCTCGGAGTGTTGTAGTATTTGTTTATATGGAAACATTTGAATAGGTAGTTTTAGAAAGTAATTACGCTCGAAAATTACTTTTTGGAACATTTCCACTCACATTAATCTAGTATTATGGTCATTAGAATTTATTCTACCTTTCAATTCATTGCAGTTTGAGAAATGGATGACTGGCGGCAAAAAAAAGCCCCTTGGGCGCCCTGGCTCTCTAACCACGCGCCCCCTTAGCGAAACCGACTTCTCCTACGGCGAGCCGGATGCATCCGCGGCTGCCGCCTCCGCCATCGAACAATACAGTTCTCTCCTCAATCAGATGAATGACAAAGAATTGATTCGCACTTTCGACAAGCTAATGGATGACATGAATCTAACCGATGCCAAACGCCAGCCATTGCGTGATATGCCTGCGGATCAAAAGAAGAAGATTCTCATCATGCACTACAATGCCAACAGAGCGCCCAGCAGCAAGTTTGATAAACCTCAGCAGTACATCGACTACTTAAATCAGTGCATCAGTGACAGGGCGAATTTGAATGCGACCAAGCTGGGCAATGTCGTGGAAAGTCTCCGGATTGCACTTACTAATAATACTCTAACGTGGGTAAATGGATTTGGGGAGGCTGGCATTGAGACTTTATTTGAAATCTTACAGTTTACATCACAGTATGTTGTAGAGTATAAGAAGCAAACTATTGTATTATTAATGCCTTACTTTCTAGTAATCGTGAGTCGAAATATGAGAGGATTCAAATTGAGTGCCTAAAGTGTCTAATCAAGTATATTAATAACACTGAGGGACTGAGGAGTTTCTTGAGGAATAGAAAAGGGCAGGAACAAGTTATGAAGTGCATTGATTATAGTAAACCAAATGTTTCCATTGTTGCTCTGCAGGTATCTAGACAATGTTATATAAATTACTAACATTACACACCATTCTTAATTTATGTTGTTTTAGATCATGAGTGCTTTATGCTTCCTAAGAGATGATAAAATCATCGGCACTGAATCAGCTCTGCATGTCATATCAGAAGTAGCAGACGCTCGTGGTCAGGAACGTTTTACCATCATCACCGACTGCATCAATCGAACACATAACGAAGACCTTTGGGCTAATACTCTTCAGTTTATCAACGCTCTTCTCTCACAGACCGATGATTTCGAGCTGCGCGTACATTTGCGCAATGAAATTGTACGCAATGGTCTTTTTGAAATGTTGGAAACTCTCAGCAAAAGCACTCAACACTCGGTAACAACTCAGTACGTTCACTTTACGAACTACAAAGAGGAAGATGCTGAAGAACTTAATCATCGCTTCAACGATGTGCGAATTGAAATGGACGACATCGGCGACGTCTTCGAACTGATCAAGAACCTCACCTTGAACACAACAGCTGAGACCTACCTACTGAGTATATTCCAGCATTTGCTATTTATCCGAGATGATATTTCAGTGAGAAACTCGTACTTCAAGTTGATTGAAGAAGTAGTCTCGCAAATAGTTCTGCAGAAAAATGGTCTGGATCCAGATTTTAGTAGGCGACAGTTGAACATTGACGTGCAGAATCTTATAGATGAAATCAAGGAGAATTCTCATGTGTCGGAGATCTCTGATGGCAAGTACCTGGAGATGCAACGTCAATTAGAGGAAGCATTAGCTGTCAAAGAGGAAGCACTTGCCAAATTAGCAATAATGGAAGGTAGAGCCAACGGTGCAGATACTACGAAGACAAATCTACCACCACCACCTCCAGGACTCTCTGGAATATTAACAAGTGCAACGAATGGACCTTCGGGAGGTCCACCACCGCCTCCAATGCCTGGCATGACACTTTCCACAGGTCCTCCGCCACCACCAATGCCAGGTATCTCTGGGGGAGGCCCTCCGCCACCGCCGCTTCCTCCTGGACTGACTTCCGGTGGTCCACCACCTCCACCGATGCCTGGAATGGGCATGGGACCGCCGCCACCCCTTTCTTTAGGTATGGGAATGGGGCCACCGCCACCACCAATGATAGGAGGAGCGCCACCACCGCCGATGTTGGGTATGGTACCAGTAGGACTTCCGGGAATGGCTGGGCCTCAATTGCCTGCTGGACTGAAGCCTAAGAAGAAGTGGGAGATTAATGGACCGCTAAAGAAGGCCAATTGGAAGATGATTATTCCGCATAAATTGACTGAGAAGTCGTTTTGGTTTAAGGTGAGAGAAGTTTTAGATTTTTGACGAGAAGAATTGTGCCTATTCAAAGAGTTTTCGGGGAAGAAAATGAAGTTGAGCTTCAAAGAGAAAGAGCTACTTTAGAAGCTATTATTTACAACGGTAATTTTGGTTAGTTTATTTTCTCGTGTTTATAATGTAATTGTTTTGCAGGTGAAAGAAGAAGAACTTGCAAGTAATGACATCCTCGACGGTTTAGCGCAAAGATTCACTTCAAAACCAATCACCAAAAAGTTTGATGATGTTGATAAGTAAGTCAAACGCAAATACCGCCTCAGTCGTTATTTAATTGAGTTTATATCACTTCTAGAGTTGCAAATGTAGGCACAATGAAGAAGACAAAGGCTTTGAAAGTCCTCGATGGCAAAACAGCACAAAACATAAGTATCCTTCTCGGTGGTTCTCTCAAGCATATGGCCTACGAAGACATCAAAGTTTGTCTACTGAGATGTGACGAGAGCGTTCTCAGCGAGAATGTTCTAGAGCAGCTCATACAATACCTACCTCCTCCAGATCAACTGCAACAGTTTAAACAGTACAAAGAGCAGTATGATGAGCTGACTGAAGCTGAACAGTTCTGTATGAAGATGGCAGAGATAAAGCGACTTCTTCCACGGCTGAAATCACTCAGCTTCCGACAGAATTACGCTGAGATCGTTAACGACGTCAAACCAGAAATTGTGGCGGCGACAGCCGCGTGTCAGGAAGTGAAGAAGAGCAAGAAGTTTGCAACGATTTTGGAACTAATTTTATTGCTGGGTAATTATATGAATACTGGATCTAGGAATGCGCAAGCGTTTGGATTTGAGATTAGTTTTCTAACAAAGTTATCGGGAACGAAAGATATTGAGAATAAGCAAACGCTGCTGCATTATATTGTCGAGACGGTGGAGAAGAAGTTTCCAGAGGTGTTGCATTTTATGGATGAGATGCCACACATTGACAGGTAAGAATACAAAGATGTATTAGATTGATTTGAAATTGAATTGTCGCTTCATTTATTTCAGTGCTAGTCGTGTGTCTTTTGACACAATACAAAAATCTCTCACCCAAATGGATAAGGAGATTAAGAACCTCGAGAACGACCTCAAGAACAACCGTATCCCGCAATGTGATGACGACAAATTTGCAGAGGTGATGGACAAATTCGCACGAGAAGCGCGCGACCAATGCGCTGTCTTGCAAAACATGTTCAAGAAAATGGAGACCCTTTACAGCGAGCTCGCCGAATTTTATGTCTTCGATAGAAACAAATACGCGCTGGAGGAGTTTTTCACAGATCTCAAGACCTTCAAAGACTCCTTTCTGGAAGCTAAACGGGACAACGACAGAGAGCGCGAGATTGCTGAGAAAAATCAACGCGCCAAGGAAGCGCGAAGGAAGGCGGACGCTGAGAAGCAGGAACGTGAGGCGCGTAAGAAGGCGTTGATTGACATGAATCCATCGGAAACACAAGAGGGTGTCATGGATAGCCTGCTGGAAGCTCTACAGACTGGCACGGCGTTCAGCAGAGAGCAGAGAAGACAACGAGCGCCTCGCCTTGCGGGGGCGGATAGGAGAGCTCAGTTAATTCGGTCGAGGTCCCGATCTAATGTGCTACAAGGCCAGGGAAGAGATTTGAGGGAAATAGTCGCGTCGTGATACTAAACTTAAACTAGTTTAATGAAGAGGCGGATAAATGATTCTACAACGATGCAAAGAATTCTTCTAGTTATTAAGTAATTTTTGTACATTTTGCACGACGTTGTACATAATATATATTTAATTATAAAATTATTTGGTGTTTTCAAATCAATGTCCAAGTATGTTTAAATAACTTTTAAGGTTTACCAGATAGCTTTTTATTAACTATGACTGTTGGCCACTAGGTGACACAATCAGCAAAAACTTTCTTGTGGGAAACTATAATTAACTTTGATCTTTTTGTTTTATGCCGCTAAGTGGCGCCACAAAATTTGTGTTTTTTATAACTATAATTAATAATATCTGGTAATTCTTAAGGTGGAAACTAGTTATATGTAGCATTAAATTAAAGATTATTAATTCTTTTAACATAAAATTGTTTTAAAATTTATTACACAATTATCTTTAATAATGTTCTTATAAATGCTTTAATTAATTATTTCTAAATTATATAATATCATGTTGTTAATTGGATATTAATTGATAAGGCGTTTCTTATTTATTCTCTAACCACATTATTTGCTGCCAATCGCGGCTACTGTGTACGAACCGCCTTGGCTCGTTATATACGACTGGATTTATGAAGTAGGGAGACCAACGAGCGCACTGTAGCTAGAACAAGTGTTCCAAAAAAAAGTACTCTCACTTTCATACTTCACAGACCAATAAGAAACGCACAACAGCCTTTTTCAAAATTAATAAATGTCGATTTAAATTTTTTACGTTTTAATTCAGTTTCTATATACTTCTATGTTAATTGTTCATCGAATGGTTTCGTCTTGCGTTCGGAAGAGATCGTTACTGAGGGTCGCGGTAGAGTCCTCTGCGCAACTCGATGCACCTCAGTCCGCCACAGTGGCTCAAACGAAACGGGTGAGGCTGCGGCTCTTCGTAGAATCAGTGCTACTCTAGAAATATCACCGGGAGCGGTATATAATCATCTTCAATCGACACATCGTAGCCGTAAATGTAAGTACCCAAAGTTATATTACTGTATCTTGTCTAGTTTTTGCATGAGATGAACGGAAATTTGCGCGTCGGCGACAACGACGAGATCGCGCAATGTCCGCCGCGCAGCGCGCCGTTAAAAATTTGCAAAGTCGCGTAACGCGAGTAGTTTTTGTCTTAGGTACGTGGAAGATATGTTTTCTTGTAGATCTCGTCAAAGGTTATTGATGAGTGATTTTTGGGAGCGAGGCGATAAGTCGTTTCTAAGTTATCGTGGATTTTGAGTCGGCGTTCATTCCGCGAGCCTCACAAACGCCGCTCGGCGCGCGGCCATAATGGCGAGGCAACGGTCTGATAAAAATATAATACGCAATATCTAAGGTAATACATAAGCTAGTGTCATAGCCAAAGCGGTTTCTAAAAGTCCTCGAACGGATTTATCGCCTTGTTTTTGTCGAATTACTGAGAATTGCGTATTTTCAAAGAGATTTAGGTTTCTATTTCGCGTAGCGGCGCAGCACTTACACACACGTAGCACACTGCATAGTGCAGCACATTCTGGAAGATGGCGTAACGTACAAAACAAAAGATTAATCACAGTAATGCAAAGTGTTAATTAATCACAGTAATTATAGAGATAGAAGCTTGCTTTTTCTTAGTTTCTGAGTAAAATGTCTTGAATTAGTAATACTTGACTACTTCATTTACTAACTTAGAAATTTTCATCAAAATAAATTAGCTTATATGCATTTTGCACTAATTAAATTTGTGAGGGGGTAATATCCAATCATTGCAAGGTCATTGGTGCTCATTGGTGTGTTGTTAAGTATATAAGGCGTCCAACGACGCTGCGTTCAAGCATAGTACCCGCTTGCTGGCACCACCTTTAACGATGGAGGAGGTATTGTAGCACAGGTAAACTGGTTATCGGTGCACTTGAAAACAGGCACAGGTAGACACTGACAACGTCTTTAATAATGCATGAACTAAATAAAGATTAATAAACACATGAAATGTAGTTGCAGGTAATTGTTATAACAATAAGTATTAATTAATTAAGTGTTATTATTTTTTTCTGATTGGGGAGTGTGGTGTGTGGCTCGTGTGTGTGTTCAACGTAAACAAATAAGTGCTTTAATAATAATACTTTTGCTTTCCAATTCTGGTTCAGAGCAACTTTTGAGATTTGGATTCGGTGTTCGGGATATTTTACCGTTAGGTTTGGTCTTCGGTTGCACAACAACTGTAGTGCACTTTGTCTCGCAATAACCATGGTTACGAAATAACAAATACCATGGTTGTTGTTTTATTTCGTTTTTAGTTACGCTTTTACTAATAGTTTTTCGTCTGTTTTTCAGAGCAAGGATGCGTATTCGGGAATCCGTTCGTACCGTGATTAGACAGTTGAAGCATCAGCATCAGCATTTCACCTTCTTGGAATTGATGGTCATGCAATTAAATTCAATAACCAACCGCCGCGAGACTCGAAAAGGTGTAACGCAATACTTGAAGTGCGGAAGTGTTTCATCGTCAATTCTCATTGGTCTGCGCATTTTCACCCTATCGCAGCCAAGGGTGGAAACCGGGTGTATTCCTCCCCTATTTCTATCCCCTCCTTGAATTTAAACTCGAGTAGTGTTACGCAAACGTTTCGAAAAAGTCTCCCAGTTTGTAGTGAATGTGAGTGCGGATTTCGAATTGTGCGTCGATAACCGTGTTTAAACAAAGTGTAACCATTCCAATTCACCCAATTCAAATGGACGGAAAGAAGGAAGGAAGGATGCAGCGGAGGACTTCTAGCATCATTCGACGGGAGAAGCGAGGGAGAAACGGACATAATCACCGCATCCTCCCAGAGACGAGACGACGCATCCCCGTCTCTGAGAGCCGGATTAAGGTAGGTCGTGGTAATGCCCCTGGTCGAGAGCATGCAGGCAAATGCATTTCGGTTGAAGAGTGCAGTTGATGCAAGTTTGTTGACTGGGGGCTAGTCCACTCAACCTATTGAGAACGCCAAGATGAAACCGAATGAAATTGGTATGTGTTTCTTTATACTTTATTTCCCGGGCGCATAATAATCCAGTTCAAGTCAATATTTCATAGCTTCGGAGAATAGCACGGGATTAAGCAATTCAAATTCGCGTGTTTCAAGTCCGACAGAATTGTTCGCGTTAAAAATCAAATCGTCATGCATTTCAGCAACCAGGTGACCAACAAACAGTTGTCTTGTATCCTTCGGGCGTTTGAAGTTAACTAGTCTTGCTTCATGCAATTCATCAATACACCCTGGTGTGTCTAGATAACTTCCGGGTCCGTTTTCGTCAGTATGAATGAGCCTTGCTTGTAATTTATTGTTGTGTGTGTGAATGACTTTTTCGGTTTGTTATTTATTGCATTTATATTTTGTATGTCGCAACTTGGACCGAGTTGCAGGCCGCTGGGATGCCTGTTTCCGGTCTCTGTTGCTTTGCATTGAGCGGGTCGCGTCACACTTTAGCTAAATATGTGTTCGGTAGGGCCAAAGGGTAGGTCTTTGTCAGGTTGTGTCTTAGTTTTAAATTCTCCCCCTCCTGTGTGTGAATGAGAGATGATTTAGCTATATGTAATAACTTTTCCGCTTTCAGAAGACCACGCGATGTTTAGTCCGCGTTCCATGCATAATTCAAAAAGTTAGGTAGAAACCGTGTAGGACCCTCCTATTCCCAATATTGTAAACCCACATTTTACTTTCAGATGCAGTAGTTCAGTCCTACGTCGTGCTTTTTGATGTTTACGGTAAATTGACACTTTGCTCTTGTTTTTAATGAGTAGATTTTGAGCAAAATGTCAAGTTATCTTTAAATTAGTAGCTTGCTTATATATAATATTTTGCTTTCAGGGGAACTATAATTGACATGTATTGTTGTGTATGCGTGAATGATAACTCCTCCATCCTTTTTCCTAAAATATTGTAAATTAGAATTAAGCCCAACTATTGTAATAGTCACGTTTTCTTTCAATATATTAATAAATTCGTGCGCCTGGAATTTTTAATACGCTGTTTTCTAGCCACAGGTGTAGGTTTCTAATATACAGGATGTATTCAGTGTACAAGTATTTTGTATGTCGGTTTCTTTTTCCATTGGGGTCACTTAATGTTCCAAAATATATTTACATAAAAATAAGCCATTCCTCTAAACATACTTTCGGTATATTTTCATCTTACATACATAAAATACTATATTAATCCAATAAAAAAAGTGGTTTGGCCTCTGGGTCGAATGGTTTCACGGAATCACAGCCTCTTCACTTCAAATCTCTATTCTTATCCAACTTATTCAATGCGAATCTGGCCATGTGTTCGCCTGGAATCTTTATACAAACGTACCTCGCGTTTCACCAGCCCTAACAATAATACCAACGCGATAATATCCGAACTTATGAGCATGTAGAATACATTGTGCCATCCATACGAGGACACATATCCAGCTAAGAACGGTCCAACTGCTGCACCGATGGAACCTGTACCATCAATAATAGCGGTGACTGTAGCCAGGGCTTTGGCATTCCCTTGTAGAGATGCATGAGTCCCTAGTTCAGCGGATACTGCTGTGGTGATAAGGGCGTAGGGACCATTTACTAGAACGCCAACCATGATTAAGAGAAAAATGTTTACACCAAAGCCGATTGTGCAGAAGTGTTGATAGATGAACATCTGCAATACAAAGCGATATGTTACTATGCAAGGGTAATTGCAAATGGCACGTACCATTGGGGCTGCAGCCAATAACATAACAACACATGTAAACGCACTCATCCCTGTTGAATCACTGATAAGGCCAGCGGCTATAGCTCCGAAGATGCCGCCTACGTCAAACACTGTGGAGATGTCTGCACTATCAGTCGCATTCATTTTAGCTGTAAAGGGCTTCAATTAGTTAAATTCAATTGATTTTCAATTAGCTACTTACTGTAGGAGTTGAGGTATAGTGGCAACCAGTACATGAATGTGTAGCTCACCAACTTGCTGAAGAATAACGAGAGTGAGAATTCCACCACACCCGGGATTCTGCAAGCCCCAATGAAACCGATAGCTTGTTCTTCGCGCAGTTCACGACTGTCGCTCAACAAGTGTGAGCGTTCAGTGTGTCTTCGCTGCACCTCCTAGAATAATTTAATCTCAATCTTAAATACGCATTCTTTAATTGCAGGATTATGTAGGCCAGCAAATAAGTTACGCAAGAAAACATGCACCACTTACTTGATCACCATGCTCAACTGAACGGTACCTAGGAGCTCTCTAAGGATTTCTCACGCATTTTATTACGCACATCATGCAAAAGAAGATTAAGCGATATGATTAGCCATGCAAATGCACTGTGTTATTCAGTTTGGCTTAATTAATTAGTTATTTGAATTTGAGTTAGTCTTACCTGATCATGGGTGATGACCTCTGCATCATCAGTGCTTTCTTTCTCATCACTGGAGTCTTGTATTTGTGTATAATAACTGCCAGTTGCTGGTGGTGTTTGAACATTCGCTACAGAGTTTGGCATGCGTCTATTGCGTTTCTTCTATAGGACAGATTGTGAATTGAAGACAGAACTAGATTGTAAATTTGATAGTATGATTGGAGAAATGTTACCTCTCTTTTATGCTCTGCTGCAACTTCTAAGTTGATATCTCCAGGGTGCACGACTAAAAACGTAAAAATCACGGCTCCTCCAGCAGCTATCATCAGCCCGGGCACAATGAAACTATCTCCCCAGTTAGTTTCCACATATCTTGCAGCAATCAGTGTCCCCAAAATGTTGCCTATGCTGGTATGTGAGTTCCATACACCATAGATAAAGCCTCGCTTGCTCTTACCAAACCAATTGCCAACTACAGTAACCACTCCTGGCCAACCTGTTGTCTGTGCAATGCCCCCAAAGATTTGAACTAGCACAAAGTAGGACATACTATGTATATTAAATGACTTAGCAATACCAAATAGGTAGCTAGATACTCCACTGAATATCATGCCAAATGCCAGGAAAAATCTCAAATCCACCCTCTCTGCCACTAAGCCAGAGATAAACATTGCCATAGCATATGCAATGAGAAAAGCTGAGTCTAGCACTCCTAAGAGTGTGGCGGCGTCGGCGTCAGACCCATCAAAAGGCGCCCAATCGCACCAGGTCGTGTCGCTAAAGTTGTGCGGCGTGTTGTCATTAAGTTGGGTACAATTACGATGTAGAACTGTCTTCACCACTGAGATTGGTTTGCGAGACATATGATAACACATATAGGCCATATAGGTGAGCGCCAGTACTGAGACACGATAGCAGAGTGCTCTGTTGAATCGTAGACGAGGGCAGCAATAGTTGGTGACGATTTGTAAGAGGCGTACCCCGAATGGAACGTTTTGATAATTCATATTTCAATAAGCCTAGACGTTCCTAGAAACTATATCATAGAATATTGTTGGCAGTTCTGTAAAGGTTATAAAACAACATACCTTGTTTCAAACTAAATGCGCAAAAATGCGTCGTGGTGAAGTTGTGTTGCGGATCGTGGAATTAATAAAAAGTCGCCACGTACTACGATTGCGACTTTGCGCTGATTGAGCATTGCAAATGGGGTCGAATTACGTCCATTGTTTGAGATGTTCTGCAGTTGTTGAGTGCGTGGAATTGGCTCAGGGAGATGAAACCAATGAAGCTGGTGCTGACGACGTCACGTCAATGCCGACACGCACGCTCTGACACAATACTCGGTGAATCAGCCGCAATTGTTCGCGCCGTAATTGAAATGGCTAGAAATCATCGTACAAACAGCTGTGGTATGCGTGCGCATTGGTATTACGTAGCTGTAGCAGACCACGATAATACTATCCTCGGAAGTTGATTTCACGACTGTCGGCGAGTCGGGCCGAGTAGATGATGAATAAACATTTGAAGAGTCTCCACCGCTAGACTGCGGTCGAAGATCGCATGGGTCATCGATACGACGGCCTTTTGTTATTTAACAATTATCTTCGGTTAGAAAAACTAGACCGTTCTATGAATACTCTCTACCTGTAATTAATAATAATTTATTTATTTGCATTATCATATAATAACTATTATTTCATTACTATTGATACCATTAAATTTATCTTGTCCTCTTCAACCATCTCGAAATATTATAATATAGCACGTGCTTATTCACAATATCTCAGCGACATTTTGGTAATTATGGTATAGCGTCAACGCTTCTGGCTTCACCGGAACAAATGGAAATCACTGCCGCATCGTTAAAGCGAGAGTTTAATTTAAAGCGCACAAAACCGAACTCAACACCGACTAGAATAGTATACGCAGCATACGCTTATGTACAAATAAAGTGTCTCCGCATTCAACAACGTAATCGCAGTGAATAGAAAGACAAAAACAATATATTACAATGGCGGTATAAAGTATAAACAATTCGAATACATTGTGGGAATCCGCGAGACTGGGCCAACAAAAACTAGACTAGAGTTCAATTAATTCATATAGAGACGCTTTGCGAACGCTGCCAAAAATCAACGCTCAATTTCGAGTTGACCGTAGCGGGGGCGGCGTGGGGACGATTAAAGCATCCACGTGACAATCACACGCACACCTAAGAGCGGGGGCATACAAAAATTGCCCACTTCCTCAAAATATCATTATATCAACGTCGCCGACCCACGAGACGTCGCTTTCGTTCTGTAGTCTGCTTCCGTTTGAGTGAGTGTAAATAGTGTAGGTGAATTCTTGTGTCAATCAACAAACAACGTTCGCCAATATATGTCAACGACCAGGGAGAAGACTGAGAACAAACGCGTTCACTATCAATTTTTTTGCTTAGCAATAATCTCAATTAATTAATATCACTAGAGTTTTATGTTGCACTTGATCGTGATCATGGCTGGGGGAAGAATGATGGGAGAGCTGAGAGGGAGGATGAACGTGAATGAAAAGTGTGCGAAATATGGCACTGCGAAATTATTACGTTTTGTAGCATGTTTTACGCGAGCCCTAAATGTGCGACGTGCACTTAATGTAGCGGTGGGTGGGTTGCTTGTCAATGTTGTACATCGGAGCACATGTAGGGGTGGAGCGGTGGTACTACGAGTATATTCTGGAAGGTAAATTCCGCTGTCCATCCTGCGTCTAATTTCTTAGGTTGCTCAGCCATCGATTTTGCGCTTGCGGCAGGGCTACGTCACCGGGCGGAAACGTCTGCAGCGCACATTCGACTCTTGCGGTGGCTCGCCATCCGGCGGCGGCGGTGGTGGGCCCTCAGACGTGTCGGGTGAGCTTTCGGCGGCTCCGCCAGCGGAGTTGGTCGAGCCGATGAGACAAGTGGGTACTCCTCTTACCCTTGCGCCTGTCGAAAACAGAAGGATGAGACCATAGAGAACGAGATTAATTAATTAGTTTTGTTTAGGGGTTTTGAGTTGGTATTGATAGAAAGAGAAAACATTAGAAAAGCCACGCCCACAATGTTTAGGGTTTAATTGAATGTTGTTGCTGCAACGTTGGTATTTACACATGTGGTGTCCGCTAAGCTAAGAAATTACATGAAATGTTATAGTAGAGAAGACGTGCCAAAATAAACAAAACAAAAGATAAAACAGCGTTTTTTGTGCAGGGGGTGGGTACCTTCTACGCTATCACATGTAACACTTGTTCCTTCATCAGCTTCCGAATCATCTTCATCAAGTGGACATTCTTCATTCCCACTTATTCGTCTCTGCTTCCTCTCCATAATACTGCTACCAGGCGTAGTCGTTGTGGTAGTGGTTGTCTCATCATTATTATTTCGATCTCTGCGCGGCACAACTGTAACGATTGTGGCGTAGCACAGTGTGGGAAGGGTACGCGATCGTATTGGAGCGCTCCGTGGCGGCTGGAGTACCACTCGTTTATAGTTCAGCACATTATGTCCACTGCTGTTACTTGCAGCGGAGGTGGTAGCGGGAGTTGTAGAACTAGTGTTGGATGATGTGCAAGTCTCGGACTCAGACTCGGACAACTCAAACACAACTACAAAAAGAATTTGACAAAAAAAACAAAGAAAACCAAGACTTCAATCAAATAAGAATCACCAACATTAACTCAACTGAGATGAAATTAAATAAATGTGGACGTGGCTTTCACACGAGTGTAGTCTCTTCGCGGAGAAGGGGAGGCAGTAATACTATGTCTCGCTTACCTCCTCCAGCTGTCGAATGTCGCTTGAAACGGAGATTCAACTGACTCACATCAGTCACATACTTTTCGGTCTGTCTGCGTCGACGAAGTCCTGGTGTTAAATCGCCCGACCAGGTCATACATTTGGCAAGGCGTTGTCCGCCTGCGCTACCTGCTCCACCCCCGACTGCAACGGGTATTCGAGATACTTTGGAATCAGGTGCAGGACTCACCTAAAACAAATAACTTGCGATTATCTGCAAAAACTCACCTTACTTGCGCTACTTACAGATGTTTCGCGAAGAATCTGACTTTGATTATCAACCCCACTGTCTTCATCTTCATCATTGTGGACTCCAGGACCGCGTCGGAAGAGAGGATTTTCAGTTGCGTCAAAATATTCACTTTGTTCATCCACGCCAGGGCTTAGACCATTTGTGACTGTCTTTTTTGTTACCCTGCAATTGCAATATTATTGTGCAGGTGTGATGTTGCGTATAATTGAATCGAACACATACGTTACAAAAGTTACGTTCGGGTTGGATGTCAACTCCACTGATGGACTTCTACGCTGCCTTCCTTGCGGGTGCAGCCATTCCTTCTTATCATCCACTTCGTCACCATCAACTTCTTGTGCTTTATCAAATTGTGCTGCTGTTTCAAGTGGGACTAGTTTCACGCGAGGTTTTGTTTTATTTGCTTTGTGCTCGTTTGAGTGTGACGAGTTGCTATCAGATCTAAATAAGGGTCACAAATTAGTTTCATTTATTTTTTGGCTAGGCTGAAACTACACTTACTTATCCGTCTTGGTATCTTTTAACTGCATCTGTGGTACTTGGTGCTCGGTCTCTTTGTTCCTCTCCAGCACGGGAATAACCAGAGTCTCATCCTGCTGCTGCTGCAGCTCTAGTGAGATCCGTTTCTCCAACAATCGCTGCTCCAACGCAGTTTCAGGTGCAAAGCTAATCGCTTCTTTCTTAGGACTGCTTAACGGTGGTGCATCTCCGTTTGTTACTCCATTCTCCCTTTCGCGACTTGTTTGTTTCAGTATCGACTTGGTGCGTTCTAATTTGGGTGATCTCTGTTCCTCCACATTGGGGGGAACCGCTGGACAAGGTGTCGGTGGAGGGGATACAGGCTGTGGGTTAGTTGTAGTTGTAACAGTGCTCACCACGCGTATCTCCAACTTTCCTTCAACTTGTGGAAGATTAGCACCATTGTCATCATCCTCACCATCATCCTCTTTGAGATGTTCGGTGTCATTGAGGATTATCGTGGATAAACTGCCCCACTTTTTGTTCTGCACTACAGCAACTGCGGTCTCCGCTACCTGAACCAGCTGACGAGACGCGACATTTCGCATGACGTCCACTTTGAAAACCATATCGTCAAAGGCGGCTTGTTGCAGAAGCGGCGGCTTTAGTCCAGAACGGATAAACGGCGACAGCGAAGGCGTCGACCAGGCGCGTGGTAACCCACCTAGACAACAACGAGCAACACACAAAAGTTGACAACACGCGGTACACACATGATGGGTGGTGGTTGAGGTGGTGGCGGCGGCGGATGGTGGAGTAGTGTAGGTGGTGCGCATGATCATTCGGCTGCGAGGCAATGAAAACGAACGTGGCGAGTGCTCTTCGCTTACGTGTACAAAGCAAACAAAAGACAAGCGACACACAACAAGAGAAGAAAACAGAACAGAAATAATTGCATCACAGCATCAGCATCTCGGCTTTAGATAGCTTGAGATTTTATATAATAAAAATTCAAGTCGTGGAGCTTACCAACTAGCTCCGGATAGTCTTCAATGCCGGCAATGTTGATGCATTTTTTATTACCAGTCCTGGAATCTTCGCTAATGCGACTCAGGACTGGAGCAACTGCAGCCGCAGCCTCGGATGTGGCACCTAGAAGGGACGCCGGACCATGCTTGTGTTCAGGTGACTCAGGTTTCCACTCGTTGTCAGTTGTTTCTTCACTATCGTCAAACTGCGATTTCCATTGCGAGGCTAGTGTGAGAGCCCCACCGCCTCTGGTCACCTGCTGGCTCACGTTCTCATCATCCATCACAGCAAACTGGGTGAGACTGTTGTCACGCACACCGGAGCGTGAACTACGCGCTGCCGACGGTTGCCGACGTCGTGGTCGTTCCTGTTCTGGGGTGGAGATTGCTTCAACTACACTCCCTAAAAATTTAGTGCATTAGTTGATTTTGACTTGGAACAGACGTATATAAAAGACAGCTAATCCTTACCTCCTTGTTGTGGGGATGGTGCAACACGCAATCGTCCCAGCGTCGCGACGCCACTCTGACTCTTCCTAATTGGCACCGGCTTGACGTTGTTGGCGTCTGAGGTAGACCTCGCCGAAGCCGCCGTGGTGGTAGTCAACTCGTTGTCCAGCTTCTCCGGCGCCTGTTCGAGGTGCGACGTCGCCCGCCGTCGAGGGGGTAGTACTGCTGGCAACAACACAACGCTTTCTATAGTGGTGGTGCGCGGTGCTTAGCATGCAGTCTGGAATGGGTTCGAGGGGACAGTAGAGACGCAGGCGGTTAGGAGAGGAAGGGGTGACAGGCAGGCGGGAAACAGCAATTCGTGGAGTAGTCTCTTGCTGATGAAGTTGATCACGCTCACCTTGTGCGACGACCTGGTCCATGGTCGCGTTGCAGTTCTTGTCTACCTGGTGATGGCGAGAGGCGGTAGTCGTGTTGATTGGGCCAAGCTCGGAGGCAAGGGGCGCTGTGTGCTCTGCCTCCATACGTTTGCGTCGTGCTTCCAAAAGCTGGGCGTCCTTGTTGTCGGTCGGCTCGATGTTTTCCTGGTTGTTGTCCGTCGCCATAGTGTGACGATGTGTGTGGTACCTCTGCAAGGTACTGGGGGCGGTAGGAGGATGAGCACCAGCTTGCGCGCCAGTAGTATTGCTAATGGTTGTATTCGTAACGTTGTCCCCGGACGGGGCCTTCTCCCAATCGTAGGGATCAGATTCTTTCACACCGCGGCGTTTCATGCAACGCTCAAAAAGCGATATCAACATCTAGACAAAGAGGGAGAGAGAGAGAGTGAATCAGAAATTCTAGAACTAACCTAAGGTATTGCTATACTCACGTTATAGTCTGGTTTGTCAGCGTACTCTAAACTTTGAATATGATCCAAAAACTGCTTGAGGTCCGATGGCAAATGCTTTAGCAACAAACGATGATCATACTTCTCCTTCATCAATCCAACTTGTTCTTTGTCTTTCACTTTACGCCAAGGTAACTGGCCATTGACAAACTCAACCAGCATATAAAACAAGCTCCAAAGATCGTCGTGCCGTCCCATCTCGCGGTTGCGGTGCGCGTTGATCGAAGCATAACGCACTGTCCCTCGGAAGCCAGCCGCTGCGCGAGGTGCTCTTACTTCCCCCGTGCTCGTAGTGTACTGCCTGGCAAGCCCAAAATCCAGCATGTACACTCGTCGGCAATTGTACGGCAGTCTGCCCATGGAGAAGTTGCTAGGTTTGATATCTCGATGTAGGAAACCCACCGAGTGTATAGACTCAATGGCTTTGAGTATTTGCAACCCTAAACGCAACGTCGTACTAAGACTAAACGCCGCCCGCGGTTGGGCCCGCCGCAGTTCGGCGAGATTTCTCCCCTGCAATTGCATGACAACGTAGTTGAAGCGGTCATTGCGCCCGCATCCAATGAACCGACACACATGCTCCTTGCCCTGGAGCTTCTTCAGCACGGCGACCTCCATCTTCAGTACCTGTTTCGGTTGCCGGGCCGATTCCACTTTAAGCGCAACCTGCTCGCGCGTAATGAGATCCAGGCCTTCGTATATCTCGCCAAAGCCACCACCACCAATCTTCTTCACTACCTTCCAGCGCTCTTTGACGACGTGGCCCGGTTGCAGCAGGTCCTCGGAGGTCATGGTGATATTGTTGTTCTGATCAGTCGAGTCCAAGTGCGGTCCACCCTCCCAGCTGAGCTTTGTGATCCTGCGGTAATGGCAGGATGATTAGTCGGGTGCCGATTAGGAAAGTGAGTCGTCCATTTGGAGAGGGGCTTTGGGGATGCGAACGAGAGCTTAAGGTTTAACCCTAACCCCTTTTCGAGATTCACGGAATTATCGAGCAAGGTGCAGCCGCGCTTAAATTTTGCCCTGGGGGGCGGCTCGCAGAGCGCACAGGACGTTGAAAGAAAGGCACAACTCGCACGGCAAATCGAACGGCTCACTCCGCACTCACGCACACACAAACCGAGCCGCCAGCAACGGATCGAAGTCGAGCCTGTTGTACTCGTCGTCTCGGTGCGCTAGAGAGCGCGGGGCGGCACTGCGCGCGTCTCGCAGCCACCCCCGCGCGGGTGCTGCTGTTGCCTCTGCGGCAGCCGCATGCCAAATACAGTCGGTTTCCTATTACAAAAGCGCCGCGGCGGTGGCGCACTCACGCACTACTGACAAGTCGAAATTCGAGCTACCCAGCGCATTGCTCGCACACTGCTGCCTCTGACTCTGGCCCAAGGACGGCGGTGGATAACTGACTCACTGACGTAACACCCGCAATACTTGCGCGCAGTTTTCATCCATTTCCATCTGTGCACAGATGATCGTAAGGGACGCCCAACGTAGGCAACACATCGTGCGTAACCTTTACTCTGACTTTGTCGAGTTGCGCTCAATACAAACTCACGTAAAATGCGTACGTAAATCAAATTACCTATCTATCCGGAGGTCGCCAAACACTACACATTATGTGCACAGTGCACCACAAACGTCACAATGCAATAAAATTTACTCGAATAATCACCTACAGCACAATACAAGTGAGGACTAAGCTTAGAAATGTGTTGCCATTCGGCGCACGGGAGACGGGCAGGCGCAAGCCGCCTGCCGGGCGAAAAAGGGTACAGCAAAAAAGTAAACAAAAAATAGGTGACACACTGGAATTTTGACATTCGAACGCGTGTTATTACTGGACGGGATGAAATGCCCGGCAATTCGCGTGTGCGTCGCCATAGCTACCGCATTACATAATTCAGCAATAGGGCAATTAATTAATCGCCGCCGCCGTGCGCAAGTTCTCGCGACGTTTGGTTCATTCGTTCATCGACCTTGCTGCATTGCAACACTTGTATATTTTCGTCACGCCGCCAAAGCACGCGGAAACTGTGTAACAATTCTACGGCTTATACATTCCAAACCACGCGCCAGAAACAATCGAATTGATATCTTTGTATTGACGTCAGTCGATGGCACCGAATGTCGCGAGATTGGCTAAAATTACCGAAAATTGCATACGCAAAAAGTGTGGCGACGTCGCCAAAGGTCGTCGCGCGCATTTGCGAGGAGACACTATGGAAGAGATCTGAGTAACGTGTGCAAAGTGACAAAGACGCTCGCATATAAATCGCGATAAATCTTGATGCGGCGTGCTTTTCAACCAGATGCATTCGACACGCCGCCACCGCGCCGCACAAACAAACGCCGGTTAACTATTTATAGTTTTACGCAGGGGAATTCATTGCGCCGACACGTTTTCCTACTTTACAACTCATCAACAGGAGGTTTTATACCGGTGGTAATTCTCCGGCTTCTCCACGAAAACATTGCAATTAAAGATAGAGGCAGTCCTAGCAATGCGAAGAAATGAATCATTTACCAAATGTGTGCAGGCAGCATTTGCTTTACATATGTAGTTTGTTATTTTCGGCCATAGCCGAATTTTCTCTTGGACGCAACGACGATAAGTCTCATGGAAACATTCTTCCAAAAGATTAACAAGCGTCTCCCCAAGTTCCATCAGCATGCGTGCTACTTGTTTCGCGTATTTTATTGTTTGTTTGCGCACTTGTTTTATGCTTTTTTTGCCTATCGTTGTCTGCGCCCACTTCAAAACCCAGCCCATTATTTTTGCCACCGCCGTCGGCCTTGAACGCGGGCACGCAGAGCATCGCGTTTGCGCGATTCGTGCATATTTGAGATCTATTAGCATGCTGGGCACTTACAAGCAAAAATTATTTGATGTTTTATAAAAGTTAGCTTACCAAAGTAACGCTAAATTTGCAGAGAAGGCAAAAAATTGGCAACATTATCACCTCAAACTTATTTAACTTGAGCCAGCAAAGTTACAGTTAAATTTAATTAGTGGAAGTTGGGATCGTAACATGAATTAGCAAGCAGTTGTTAAAGTTATTTTTAAGATTTGGTGAGTACTCTATTGAGATTCTTGTACGTTTAAAGAATACCTTTTGTTATTAGCGTTGTCAGACACTGGCTCGAACTGTAGCATTTTTACCACCACCATCTTGTTGCCTTCCTCTTCGCTGGTATACTAAGCTTCAACGTTGAACTCTATTCTCCAGCAATCGTCTTTTTGCAATAGTTGCATTGCGTAAGCGTTTATGGTTGAATCTAGAATAGGCCTAATATTGCAAGATTCTCTTCACTTGCCGCCCCAACCACGCCGCCGCCGGGTATAAAGCTTTTGTACTCGCGCTCGTGCCGATGCTCTCTTAACGCGCGCGTTCTGCGAATCCCGAGTTAATTCCGTCCGCACCGCGTGAGCACCATCGGTTTCTCATTCAACGCCACCTCGACCAAGGAGCTCTGCTCGCTTCAATCCCTCCTCACACCACCAACACGCACCGTGACTTTAATGAGGTGTTGATTGCTGCTGACGGCAATGCATTTGTTTGCCATTTTTCACAAATTTGTGCCGTTTTTCCTCGTTTGAATAGCTTTAATTATGCACCAGTTGCAGAGCATCAGCCGTTTGTTTGTCTCCAAGTCTCCTATTTTCGGAAACTTCGTCCTAGAAAAAGCCGGTAGCGCGCACATCGTAAAAACTAGGTTAATTATGACTGCGTTCGGCTAAGATATATCTATATATTATATATATATATATATAAAAAAAAACGATTCTGAAAAAGCGCAGCGAAAGAATTCGACTGTATGCTCAGGTGTCCCAGATTAATGATGGTATCTTAAAATAAACGCCAAACCTGAAACAAATAGTCATCCTGGTGGTTGATGAACTAGGCAGCCCAAATGACTGCATTCATGACGTCGCTGCCCTCACTGTCTGTCTCGATTTTCTGGCTCACGGCATGCATCTATTTCTGCGCACACCTAGTTAGACTCCAACTGATATTTATTATTATTCAACAAAATGATCATAATTTGCGAAGTTTTACAAACTAAAGAAAAAAGAAAGAAAAAAAGGAGAAAGTAAGAAAAGAGGCAGGCTTGGGGGCGGGCATCTTCTGCTCATCGTGCTCCGTCATGATGCCAACACAATCATTGTACAATTCGCTATTTTACAGTGTGTTATAATATAGAGATAGTATGTGTAATTCAAGAAGTAATCACTAGTTTAATAATAAAATAACATACGAATAGTAGGCGTAAAAATTAAAATATAAAAACCAATCATCAAAGAAACAAATCAAAGTGCGAAGGGGGCGCTGCTGTTAAAGTCTTCCCATGAAGTCTTTCTCATGTGGCGGTGACACCACTTAGCGTCACCCCCTCTTGCAGTAGACTCGACTTGTTTCCGTATATTTACACTTCTGCTGGATGCAACAAAGGTGCAATTGTCGCAGCCAAACAATCTTCGTCAATTGTTAATCCTAATTTAACCACTATGTTAGCTTAATCGCGCGACTTATCGGCTTTCGAATTACACAAGTCGTATGTACACGTGTTTTGTTGCTGTTGCTGCTTAGTAGATTCTAGTGAGTCGGCGAGTGTCTCGCGCTGTCCCGTCTACTCCCTAGCGATGCTTATCTCATGCCCGTCATGTTTACATTACCTAAATTAATTAACCACTATAAAAGTCTATGCTGCTAGTTAATCAGTTGTTCATTCGTTTCACTGCCAACTAATCAGGTTTAGCATTAATTAAACTTGCTTTATATTACCCTATATTACGTGCTACTTGGACGATTTTTGTTCACTTTTCAATCACTTGTTTCACATCAATCACTACTCCCTTCTACCTGTCCTGCTGGGTCAGTCCTCGTCCGAGAGCGATTCGTATTGCGCGCTCAGCAGCGGCTTGGGCTCAGCAGCAAACGCCTGCGATGCGGTGGTGCTGTTGGGAGGTGGCGCTGACGCCGGTGACGGTTGGTATGCTGGTTCATCGATTACCATCTCACCAGGACTATCACTACGTTCTTTGTCTGAAGACTGAGCTTGATGTGTGACACTCGGCTGTAGCTGTTGACTTGGAGGCGGTTCGTGATCTACCTCTTTCTTATCGTCCTCGGTACGCATCACCTCCACTATTCTATTCTTTACATAGTCCAATGGGGACATATGGGATTGGTTGGGATATCGTGCCCTGTAGTTTTGCTCAGCTGCTGCTGCCGCGGCACTCGCGCTCCAATGATGATTCTCTGTGGGCGAGACCGGCTCAAGATGGTATTTTGCGGCTGCCTGGTGCTGGGCAGTAATGCGGATGATTTGCCGCTCGTCCTGTTGCGATTGATGCGGTGGAGGTTGTTGAGAAGTTGCTACCTTAGACACGCGCCTCGTCCAATCACGTTCGTGCTCTTGTTCCCGTTCTGTTTCCCTTTCACGCTCTCTTTCCCTCTCACGTTCGCGCTCACGCTCCCGCTCTCTTTCACGATGGTGCATTTGCTGCTGCTGTTGCATGTGGTAGAAATTAGACCTTGATGCGCTAAAGTCATGCGTGATGATTGTATCCGCAATCTCTTTGACTGTCATATTCTTGCTATTGCTCTCGCCATCCAGATCAATATTGATTACATGCGGAGAAATGTCCCCGTTGTTATCCGCTTGCGCAGCTGTCATATGAGCTGAGTGTTGGACGGTTGCCTCTCGGGGTATCACTTGAAACAGCCGATCACCAACGCGCTGAGGTTCTCCGCGATTGTTTGGAACCTGATGTTGTCTACTATCCTCCGATTGGTTAATCTGGTGTGTGATAATTGCATCAATCAGGGATGCTGCAGTCATCTGCGTGCTGTTGTCACCCCGCGGCGGTGGCGGTCCTGAACTCTGCCCTCTTTGAGGCGGCGGTTGCTGGTGATGATGGTGTTGATGTTGCACCTGTTGTTGTTGTTGTTGTTGCAACAACCGCCTCTCGGCTTCTATTCGATGTTGTTGCTGCTGCTGTTGTTGCCTCAAGTGCTGCTGATGTTGCAACATCTGAAATCTTCGTGGTTGCTCGAGCAAATTGTCTGCCATTGTTTTCCCAAGACCTTCATGCGCGTGTGCACTGTGAGAACTTGGCACTGGTAAACTAGGCTGTTGCACAGCAACGTCCACCAAGGAATTTAGTGCCTCGTGCCCCGTCGATTGAGGTGGCGGTGGGTGGTACATAGGTCTAGGTGTATGTCGCTGTATCACACCCTGCCTTTGCTGAGAAGGTGGAGGAGGTGCAGAGTGATGCTGCGGCGGTTGACCGTGTTGCTGGTGTTGGGGTTGTGAATGAGGTGGAGGTGGTGTTCGATGTGAAGGACTCCCTGAAGCATAGTACTGTTTCCCATCGTTCCTCCTCCCAGACATATGTTGAGACGTTATGTAGTCGTTCATGATGATCTGCCGAGACGTCATTTGCGAAGGAGTCATCTGGTCTATCTGTTGTGGACCACGAAAAGGAGTGTAAGGATGAACTTTTTGTTGACCATGTGACGGATGTTGTTGAGGTGGTGGCGGTCCCGGCGAGTGTTGCATACTTTGACTCTTATAAAAGTCAAATATTCGCTTATCATGCATGTGTGGTACATGAATCGGAGTGCCTTGAGTAATTGAACCCATTTTTGGCTCAGCAGGCATCTGTCTCAACAACCCTTCATATCTTGGTTGACTTACAATCGGGGTCCCTAGCGTAATACTACCAGCTTTAGGATTAGCCAATTTGGGACTTGGCAGTTTGCTTACACGTCCACTTTGACTGTGGTAGAGTTTCGAGTGATGGTCCTGGAGTTGCGGAAGGTACGTAATATACGCCGATTCAGGCGCGGCCCTTTTCGAGTGCGCCGGAGGAGGCAAATCATTTCTGGCTGGCTTCTTCACGGATAAATCCAGAGTAAGATTCTCGGGGCTATCATTCACTTGCATTACTACCAAGTCTTGTCCCTGCTGACTCTGCTGGGCGTCCAACGGAGGTCCTGGCACTGGTGTGATCGTTGCAGCAATGAGTGGTTGCACCTTAGCGATGTTAACCTCACCACGTCCACTGCTATGTCTCTGTGCACTTTGGGCATGCCCCGGATGTCTGTCAGTGCCTAGATTGTATTCACTAACAATTGTAACTTCGTTAGAATCATTTAAAATCGACGAAATTGTCGGCGCTGTGCTAGCGCCAGTGCCGCTCCCACCTGGCGGCGGATGTTGATTGGTTTGCTTCTTCAACGAATGCTCAATCACGTTAGACATCAAGTCCTTTACCGTAATCGGTGGCAGGCCATCAGCGGTGATTGTCGCCGTACCTTGATAGTGATCGGGCGTTTGTCCCTCATCAGCAGTCTCGGTAGCAGAAGAATCATAGTCCTCCTTCTTTCCCATACCCATTCCAATTGCACCACTGGATGTGCCATGAAGATGCCCATGTGCAGCTTCCTGCGGTCCCCCACCACCACTCACAGGTGGACTCTCCGCACTGGCTGTATCACTTGAATGTCTCTCTCTCATAGCGGCTGGCGCTCCTTCACAACTACTCGTTGACGACCCACTCTCTTCCTCGTCCGTAAGCGTAGGTTTTCTATCACCAAGACACTGTTCCAAATGGTGCCGCTTTCTGTTAGCTGCATAATAGCTACGCACTAGATGTGCGGGTTTGTTCATACGCTCACCAACCAATTGCCACGATGCGCCCAATTCAGTCAGACATGCTTTCAGCATTGCTACCTCTTCATCGGGCCACTCTTCAACTGGTCCTAGTCTCCTCTGGATGCGCGTAAAACACGCCGAACAGCACTTTGCAACTCCTGCAGCAATGTGAAATTCCAACAGAATGGGTTCCCGAGCTTCGGGTGGTAGTTCCAACAGACGTTGTGGGAGAGATCTAAGCCGCTTCACGCGTCCACGTGAATTAGGACATGTTGCAAGTGGGCAATGGGTGTAGCGCGATCGCACGCATTTGCAGCGACAGGTGTTGCACACTCGCCCACTTGGTGGAACTTGATCTTCCCGGAGTCCATACTGACTGGCTTGGGAAGGCAGCAAAGGACGAGATTGCAATTGGGCGCCTAGTTGTTGTCCACAAACTATACACTGCCCTTGGATGGTCTTGTCTAAAAAGAAACAAAGTATTTAATTTGCAGAGTTGAAAAAGATGTTGATTCATAATTAATAAGTCTAATTAATTCGTTTTTCACAATTTATCTCGCCACAACTCTTCACAGCAGCGCAACCCTCGTTAAATTATTTAATTTAATTGAAAGATGAAAAATCAACATTTCATGCGTCTGATAATGTGCCACTTGCAGTGTCCTCCGGGGAGATACAAGCAGCAGCATCATCACACAAATTGCCAATGTTGCGTCGCGCCACCGAGGGACTGAATTTGGCTTTCATTTCGCATTATTCGCATTGTTCTCTCCATTGTCAATCCGTTCAGATGCGCTGTGTTTTTGGGCCCAGCATGTGGTACCACCACCCTTCTTCTTTCGCCCCTCACTTGTACGTGCATATTAATCAAATAAATTGCTTACGATTCCCGTGAGCGCCCGAGATACGAATCCGCGATGCGCTCACCGAGCAATTATTGCGAATATAAACACATCAAACAAATCGAATATTTGATTTAATTCCACCGCATACACAACAACGCTGGCGTAAATGCTGATGCCGCAATTGCGCGCTATTCAATCAACCGCAACAATCCGCCGCTGTTCGCACACAGTGAATTAATAAGCAGATAATAACAACAATAAATCGCAACAATTACTATCACGACATAAAAAAAAAAAAAGAAATTTCCCCTGCTCTTCAAGATGATGCGTATTGGTTAATTAAATTGCATTCGCGATCTCACTTAACTCATTTCTTGTTTTCCTTAGTGCATCAACAAACTCTTCACTTTCCGTTCTGCCTCCAATCATCATCCTCCCATCATCAATTTCATTTTATTGCGCTCAAGCTGAATTTGCGCCACAAATTGAAATACGAGAGAAGTTTACACATTTGCGTCAACACCTAGTCAACTTTGCTCGAATCGGAGCGAAACAGCGGGAAAAGCTAATAATCCGTCTGTTAATTACCGGCAGCAGCAGTGGCGGCGGCGCGCTCTGCCTTGCTTGAATCAACAAAACTTGCGGCCACCGCTCGTCGAAATTGTTGAATTGCAGCACCGCGCGCGCGGGCAAAATTTCGCGCTCGGTTTAATCGGATTCATCGCCTAATTACCGAGAGAATATCCTACAGAGTTGGCGGTTTTTGCCTTCGCCACCCCCGCCAACCAATTAAATATCGACATGCACCACCCCTGTGCCAGCTACACAATCGCAGCGCATCACTGCAATGAAGACTAATCATTCCCTAATGGAAACAAACGATCATTGCACTGTCCAAAATCGACATGCCACTGGCGGAAAAAAACAGCGAAAAGTTAGACTAAAACGAACTACTCCGAATCGAATATGAATAATAAAGCTTGCGAACGATGCGCGAGGTTGAAAAGTAAACGCGTGCCCCGCTGAAAAGAGGGGTCTTTTACCACCACTGCCGCCTCTGTGTGTCCACGTCGGTGGCCGCGGGCTGTTGGGGCACTTCTCGTAATGAAATAAAATATTCATCGTTTAATTTCGCATGGATAAAATGGCTAATAACAGCTCTCTTTATTGTGTGCTCTTCTCCCCACCTCCCGCACATCTCGGCGCTGGAGGCGGCAGTGATGGCATCACAAGCCGCGGAAAAGAAATCTTGCCGGCATTAAACATGCACAATCACATTTACACCGGCGCGCGCTGCATTCAAATTGAAACAAACGCATCACCAATGGGTTATGTTATTATTTAATGCCGCAGGCACATCAAACGAATTTCACTCACATCCTACGCTGCATATCCAGAGTGGATGTGTGGAAATCCACGCTCTTTGAGAATATTTTAGTAGGTTAATGTCGCGCGCGCAGCGGACAAAGAAACGCAGCAAGAGCAATAACAAACAAAATTATGATACGCCGACGAAAAATCAATTACGAATTAAAACCGTGTGGAATATCCGAGTGAGTGCAATCGAGATCTTATCACTCAATGTAGAATGTCCACAATTCGTCCCTTTACTCCTAATAGATATTACATTAATGATAATTTGAAAGCGTCACAAGTCACAACTCAAACTATTAACCGATATCGTCATTAAGTTCTCACAATATCTATAATTAATATCGCATTGGACTTAGGTAGATTGCATACAATTTAATTATTTACAATTATCTCTAATCGAACATTTTCCACTTTCCGCAAGTTTCTAATTGTTACCTACAGACTCAAACAATTTAATAATACGAATAACAATCTCTTTCTATTGTCAATTTTCCGCGTGAATATCATGTCACTAAGTGTTTGCTCAAAGCACAATATCAAATATTTCCCAAGAGTTCTCCCCAGTTATTACTGCAAGGGCTTAAAATTTTAGAGAAATTTCTTACAGATATTACAAAGAAAAGCAAAGCAAAAGATTTCCATTTCGATTGCGCTGCCTGTGTATGACATTATATATGAATCGCCCGCCTACATTCTTCAGCAATTGGCGTTCAATTTGTCGACGCTCGCGGTAGCGGCGGCGGAGGCAGTACCCCCCACCCTAACAACCCCAATTCAGAGCTATAATAACTCGCGCTGCGTGCCATCAAGGATCACTCGTTGACCCGATCATCAACAGTTAACAACGCTTTCAAATAGTTCACAGTTTCAAAAAAGTGAAATAGAATCAAGATGTATTCGTTATATCGTGCATGGCTCTCGATGTCGCAAACCGATCTGTCGCCACCATCTACGCCCTCGGTGGTATCATCTTTAGCACTAAATCTAAGTGCGCCCAGTCACATCAACACCCCTGATGTCCAGCTGCAAGTAGGCCCAGCTTTGACTAATTTCTCGGCACATCGTAACGTACTTACATCTCACAGTGGATTCTTTAAAGCCGCGCTCAACAATTTTCCCTCGTCGGCGCCTGGTTCCCAGCCAGTGGGGCCAATCTTAGTGCCCAATATCGCCGTCGATGAGTTCTCTTCCCTTTTAACATTTATGTATACTGGTTATTTGGACCTCAACCTCGGGAATATTTATAATATCTTATTGGCAACGCATATTTTGCACATGCCGAGAGCTTTGGAACTGTGCAGAACTTTCTTAATGCAAACACAGAGTCAACAGAATCAACTAGAATGCGCCATTGCATCAACGTCGACATCAACAGCAGCATCAGCAAGTACGCAGCCCATTATTAAGCCTATTGCCTGTAAACCACAATTGACAGGTGTGGATAATAATTTGATCAGTGATATAATAAGCCCAGACTTAATCAATCGCGACAAGAAAATCTTCAATAACTCAGTGTTTAAACTATATTCCAATCAACCACCTCACGAGACTGAGGATAATGTGTTGATGAAGGAAGTTGAAGCCAGTACAAGTTCTGCGACAAACGCAACATTGGCGAGTGAATCAGAAAAGAACATGCAACGAGATAACACAGACCAACGATCAGAGAAATCTCCCTTAAAAAAAGACAAAAGACGTAGAATCACAACATCACTTGTAGCCCAACCGGCTTGTTCTCTGTCTGAAGATAAGAACCGAGTTATTGTAGACATAGCTTGTTGCGACGGCCCTGTACGATTCCACCGAGTCATCAACAAAAACTACGGCAGAAAGACTCCTGTGTCCTCCTCCTCATCATCCACGACCAATGAGGAGACGTGCAAAAAGCGCACAACTCTTGCAGCAATCAACAAAATAATGACTGAAAACATCAAACTCGCTGATACTAACACAGACGATAAGGACCCTAAAGAGAACGGTAACAGTAGTGAGAACTCTTCGTCATTCTCACAAACTGAACTCTACACCTGCCTATACTGCAATCACACCTTTAAGTCACAATATTGTTACCAAAAACATGCGCGACGCCATCTTAACCCTGTTGATCCGGTAAAAATACCGTCTACTGAGTCTACGTCATCAAATAAGCAATCAACGAGCATGGCTGGACTGGGCACAAAACGGGAATTTAAACTTTTGGACATGAACGTACAATACTACCCATGCAAAACCTGCGGCTCGAAATTCCCAAGTTACTATTTTGTGCACAAGCATCGTAAGTTATGCCACGCTGACGAAATGGCAGATGGCAGCAACAAAAACAACGAAATTGTCCAGGTTAAACCGAAGAAAATCGCTAGACTAGGAAATATTGTCGAAGATGAGAATTCAGTTCAGTCTGCCAAGTCGGAAAAGGTTGAGATTATCGGTAATCATGAAGAAACAACAGGTAGTGATATTATCGATGTTGAGGATACAAATTAATTAATTGCTCATAAATATGTCACTGTTTAGGATAAATTGGCTTAAATGTAATAAGAAACGAATAGATTGTGACTTACCCTGTAAATCAGTGCTCTCCTCATCAGTCGTCTCCATGGCTTGATTTTCCTTGTCTTTTCTGCGCTCTTTCTTCTTTTTGTTCTCGCCAACTAGCGAAGGCTGCATGCCGGGAGATGCAGTCGCTCCCGGAGTGCCCGAAAGCAACGGGGGATTCGCCAATGTCGGATCACTAAAAATGCACGCGTTTTAATTAGTCTAACTGCTGATAAAATGATGAAATTGATCAAATATTCGATTCAAAATTCACTCCACTCTGCAGCGAGCAAAAGGGAGCAAGTGGGATGGAAAAAGGAAAGAAATTGAATAACTGCTGACTGCACAATTATCATACGCAAACTTTCGCAGCAGCGGCAATGCAATTCCAACAGCAATTTAATAACGCTAATCGAATCAGAATCGGCAGAATCAAAATCACCGAATCATAAAACTACAGAGTGTTCTGCACTCAATAATATTTACCTGGAAATTGCTTCAATTCCATCCATAGGTTCGGTTTTAAACGCCGTCGGTGGCACAGCATCTACGCTCAAATGTTGTGCTTCCTCCGCATTTCCATTGCTAACTGCCTCTTGTTTAGATCCCACCCCCATTGCCAAGTCCACCTTTTCCGGCGTCGATGCAGATTGCGCCTCCATGTCATGACTCTCTGCATTACCGTTACTTGTAGCTGTCGCAGGACTCCCTGTTGTGTTTGTATTACTGTTTACTGCCCCCGCTAGCGGGGCGGTCGTCGAGGTAGATGACGTTCCTATCGCGCCCGAATTGCTCGAAGGCGGCGTCGTTGTTCCCACCATGCTAGAATTGCCAACAGCGCCTAAACTATTTGATGAATTAACTGTTTCCGGAGACATCCGCTCTTCAGCGGGAATGGAAGCCACCGCCGTTGGAGGCGTATTGTTCGTTGGTTTGTCTTCAGTGGTCGTGTTGATTGAGTTGGATGCCGCCGCAGCGGCGGCTGCTGCACTCGCTTGTGCCCCACGCGCTATTCCAGTTTTCTGCTGCTGTTCCCTCTGCAGTCGTGTTGTCACCCCTGTTGTCAGCATATCCGCAGCCGATGTACTCGCGGTGCTCACCTTCTGCGGGTTATTCCTCCTCGTCCGTTGCCGACTTTTCCGAAGAAGTTGCTTATAGTTCTCTGTCTTTTTGCTGAGATAATAGTGCTGCACGCAATCAGACACTGATTTTCTGTCCAAATAACTTGCAATCATGCCAAAGTTCTTCGGATGTTGAATGTACTTTTCTTTGAAGACCTCTTTCTCGCTAGCCGTCCACACATTAAGGAACTGCCTACTTTTATATACAGCCTCCATGTCTTCAATATGTCCATTGTTGTTCTTGTACAAGATGGATCTGTCCTTTGCGTCAAACAACATCGGCGGGATGACTGCATAACTGCGCATTTTCTTATCTTCCATCGCTTGTTCTTGGAGATTGTCCATCAACTCCTCCATATCCGCCTCTGACTTAATTCTCGCTCCAACCCTATTGAACCGTTCTTTATCCTCTCTCTGCTTTCGCAACTCTGGAAATACCTTTTCAAAAAATTCCCGATTTTTGGCCTCCTTCGCCTTTCGTTTCGTACTCGATTCAATCTTATCGACTTTTCTTAACCACTCCTGCATCAACTTGCTGTAGGTTTGAGTGAGGTAGGTGTTGCGTGTATCTCGTTCAGCGTGACGCTTTTTGAAATACTCTAGAAGACGCTTTTTAAAGACAACATATCTACGTTTGTTTTCCTGGTGCACAGGGGCATCACTAGGTTGGTTGTATATGGGCCAGTCTACCTTAGGTCCGAAAGCATCAAGAGTGGCATGGGCATTTTGAGCTCTACGGCGATTTTCCGCGTAGATCTTCTGTGCGAGACTTTGGTGTTTGGGCTGAGAGTCTGACGCATCATCCTCCTCATCCTTTGCGGGTTTAGATGACAAGTCCTCTAATTCCTGTTGTTTTTTCTTGTGTATACTAATTTGGGACTCTGCCTTGGCAATCTCGCGATCGACCTTGCCAATTTGTTGAAGGAGGTCATCTTTTGTGGTCCGAAATGCAGCGTCCTCCTGCTGGACATGATCCGGCGTCGGGGAAATAGCTTCAACCTGGGGATTATAAGCACCCTGCTGCTCCTTGGCAAGAAATACATATTAGCCATCACATTAAATTCGTTAGCAAATTCTATTATTTATCTTACCTTTGTATCTATTCTTAACGGTTGCACATTATCTTTGCCATCCTGTAACCTTATCTTCTTGAACGGTCCGGGTTGACTCTGCTCCAACACATGTATTGGCTGTTGTTGCGGATGCTGTTGCTGAGGTGGCAGACCAACAAACTCCCTGCTGGCTCTACCAGCTGCAGCAGCCGCGAGGTACTCTGGGCCAGCGGGCAGCAACGAAATCCGTGGCGGGCGAATATCTCTATAGGTGAAATGCGTAGCGCCCGTGGGTGGTGCAGCTGCTCCAGCAGCAGTGGCTCCCTGAGAACCACCTCCTCCCGCCACACCCGCACTCGGGCCGTATCTCTGCTGCGGTGGTACTGCTGCCGGCTGCAGCTGGGGCGATGCGGATGGGTACGGCGGATACCTACCGCTGCCAGGGGCCGAGTTGATGGCATTGCTGCCTCCGGTCGTCGTCGTCCCGCCGGCGGTGAGCGGAGATCTTGATGGTTTGTATAAATCATTGGGTTGTGCGTGATTTGGCCTGAAAAAAATTATAACTTTTTCTAAGTAAGTATTCAGTTGCGCCGCGATAAATTAGTTCGAACGTAGTTAAAAATAGTTTGAAAGGGGCGGCAACTGATTGAGTCTGCTTCCCACACTCATAAATAAATCCGCGGGGAGGGGGATAGTTGAGTGAGGTTTACGTCGTGAGCATTTGCATTCCACTTCGCTTCGGGCTTTCTCAGGGCGCGCTTGACGAGGACGGAACTAATAAGACCCACACCTATCACATCTAACAACAAATACTGAACTAGTCTGTAATTAATCGCTAAACGTTAGACATGGTTAAATGCCTAAAGTCGGCGCTGTTTGTTTTAAGCTATAATTGCGTATGTGCAATGATAACCTCATCAAAATAGCGTTTCACAACACGTTTGTTTGAGCGACAAGTGGGCACGTTCGCATTGCTGCAATAATAACAAACACAAACAGACAGACGCGCATCGGAAAAAGCGACCGCTTACAACAGAGACCTACAGAGCGTCAGCCGTGACTCATTCGACATTATTATACATCACGGCAAATCATATCGCGGAAATCAAGCTGCACAACATTCCATGCACTAAAATAAAGCGCCATGTATTTTTTTCGGATTTATTTTAAACCGATTGCAGCACTTGCAGCCATCTTGCACAGTTGTAGCGCTCATGCAAGTACAGTGCGTTCACAGAATCCAACTCGTCGGGTTGGACATAAGTGGTCACTACTTGCACATCCTCTGTCTCTTTTGTGCCTTCATTCCCTCGGATGCATGGAACTGGCTAGAAAACGGCATTACGGACATTAGGTGAATGTAGAGAAGGGTTGCCGACAATGCGTATGTTCTCAGCGCAAAAACAAACTAGACGAAGCCTAGGCGCTAGGCGAAGGAAATTAAAGGGAAAGTCTTCTAGTAAAAATATCAGTGAAGCGGCGCGATGACAGCTAGGTTACGCGTCTACCATGTTCACGCTCGACCAGGCAGTGCAATTCGCAAAGTTCAAGGTCATCGATGAGCGGACCTTACTAGGGGGAGCAGCCCCCGACTTGCGCATATTCTTGCAGCATTTAATCATATACTTTGTTTTGATTTTCTGCGCGTTTCGTATGCACATTACCTGTGTGTCGGCGGCTGGCGTTGCGAGTACGACATATTGGCATTTTGCACGCTTCCATGGTCTATCCGCAGCGCAGTTTCCATCACATCCTAATCCTGCACGCTGGCGGCGTCGTCGCTCTGGGACTATTTTTAGCTGGGCGGGCTGCTCGAGTCGCTCCTTCGGCCGCCGCACCTGCACGCCGCCCTCGCCGCTGCAGCAAACAAAACAGAAACAAACGGGCGGTACGGCCGTGCGCGCATCAGTGCGTCCGGTTCGGCTTGGGGCAGCCGCGGGCCCGTCGAAAGGCGCCTAGTGCACTACACTCCTGAAGACCCAAAATGGCCGCGGTGAAATTGTTGTTTATTCCGGCACCCAGCGTTTGTATTCCCCGGGGGTGATGGGGGCGACGATGCACTCGCAACTACTAATTAATCCACGCCTTAGCACACGCCACAGCCCCTGGGGGCAGCTCGAGGTGCAGATGCAGCACGCCGACCTCACGCACACTCGCACCGTGTGTACACTCTCACGCACACTGACACCTTGTGAACTATTTTGCTGGGCACTGCGTGAATTGCACCTCGTTGTTGGGCGATTTGCAGGGGCACCGGGAGGTGGTTGTCCCCCGCAGGTTACTTGTTTCCCTGAAATACCGTTAACTTCACACAAATTGCGCGTATGCACACTCTACACTGCGCTTCCAACGCGTCCCTTGCGAACAGAACAATCAACAGCAGCGTTACAATTTTGGGATGCAGTCGACGCGCTGCTTGTCTTCTCGTTGGAGTTCGTGCGGCTGGTGCACTCCCTTTCCTCGATGAGGGTTCTTCGCAAGGCACACGGTGCGTTGCGTACGCCTCGCGTCGTCGTGGGCCACTTCCGCTCGCACTCACTCCGCGATCTTCGCACCCGCACACTCACATACGCTCTGCTGGGACACTTTGCGGGTGGCTCACACCATTCGCGCTATTAGCTGGCACAGCGCGGCACCGTCGCTGCGGCACACTCGTGGTCACTGCTGGTTGTCGGCGTCGTCGTCGTCGTCGTCGTCGTAGCACCGTCTCGCGGGTGCTCGTACGCCATCATTCCTTGCGCGAGCATGCTTCCAGTGAACACCACAACACGGCGCTGCCTCCTTACGACCCAAAACGAACTAAAACGAGGATTAATTTTGAAAACTCAAACTTTTTATTGGTCTGCAAAGCTACAAACAGTTTTTCAATGCAAGTTTAATACAATATCTGCGTTGAATTATACAAATGCGTGCAGAAATCAAACAAAGCAACAGCTAATTCAATAGAAAAGAAAGTCAGCAATCTAGCAGCTTTTAGTTTGCCACCACCGTCTTGTTGGTAGACCTGAGCGGTGACGCTGCTTTATTGCGGTGGGAGTTTTGTGTTGTTGTTCCCTCGCGCTCTCTCCAAAGAGGCGGCTGCATTCAGCACGAAACTCGTTTGCGTATCGGTGGGAAAAGGAGCGACGAGGGTCTCTGACTTGGTGCTGTTTGCACCCCGCAGTGCCCCGCATTAAAGCCGTTTTCCTTTCTTGTCCAACTCTCGTGAAGGTATCAATTCAAGCGATTGGAACAGGTTAACATGCTGTGGGACGTGCGATGGACGAAGACGCCGGCCAGACGCCTGTCATTGTTGACCGACAGACAAAGACGGCGCGAGGCTTGGAAACTGTTATTTTAAAGCAGATGGATTCACATTAGGTGAAGTAAAAAATGCGCTAATTCATTAATTTTACTCAAGCGCAAAGCAAACGTGGCAGAAGGATTTTCATTGCATTTTAATTAGTCAGGGTCGTCAGCTATAAAAACACTTGCAAGTGCAAGTCCTTCAACTTGTATCGATTGCGATTGCTGGCAAAGTTTGAGCTGCTTTAAACCGGACATTAGGACAATGCATATCCAGACTGTAACTGGCTGCATACGTTGTTGTTATTTTCTTCACTTTGTAAGTGACCATTCGCCGAACATTAAAGCGATGTACGCGTTGCACAAAGGTTGCTTATTCGAGTACATCGGCTTGAACGTGTACGCGTGTTTTGCTCTTGCCGAGCGCATGGCGGGGTGGAGGAGACGGCGGATCGTGAGGGGGCGGTCGCGGAGACAAAACGCGGCTACAAGTTGGTCGTACACCAACACTGCACTCCGCCGTTCTCGGCCGCTGCCGTCGTGCTGCCGTGCGCATCGCGCAATCAGACATTGTAGCGTTTTCTTCTGCGAGCGTGTCAATGCACCGTTGTTGCTGCTGCTGCTGCTGCTGCATTTGCATGTCTAGCTTACTTAATGCGCTCGCAATTGTTGGCTGGTGGTGGCGCATGACGCCATGCAACTACGACCTGCACATACATAAGCAACATATAAATATCGTGTTCCATCAACAATGAATGCGCTATTCACGTGTGTATTCTTTATTCTACAAGTCCCCGACATTTGAAAACTTCATTGCTTCATATGGAAAAGTCCGTAAAATGGCAGCTAAATTCAAACTCGCGCGTGCGCAGCATCCATAATCTGTGTGACGTCTCCATCAATCGCAGCGTGTCTCGCTTCTATCATGGCATCCCGCGCCCTTTTGAATGCCTCCACAGCATTCGCCACATCTTTCGTTAGCTGTGGATCTCGCAACTTTTCCCGGAGACGCATTTCCCTCAAATTCTCGAAGGGTTCACTCCTATCATACTTTCTGCCAAAAATATGCAGGACATTTACAGATACCTGCAAGTGTCCGGTTGAAATCGTAGTGGTTGCCATTCGATTCATCTATAATTTCATCATGTTTTCAAAACGACATACATTTCAAAGACAATTTTCAATTGGTTACTCACCCCTGCTTCGACTGGAAGTACTAAGCTATCATAATTCCCCGAATCGCCAATGAAAAACCTTTGGAGGTCATTCGCAACCCCATTGGAAGTAGTTCGGCAGCAATTCAACGAAAAGCGGTGTCTTCCTGGATGCTGCAGTGGAATGGCAAGTTGTGTAACACCTTCACTTCGAAAGCGAGACCAGGTGTCTTTGGAAATCAGTTCAAAGTAAACAACAGGCTCCTTTACATGACTGACATCTTCAAGGTCTTTTAGAAAATGCCACTCTAGAGGGAACCCGAAGTGAAGCACGTTTTCGTCATGTTTTTCATCATTCTTTGAGTACCTTGAAGATCTACAAGATACTGTAACACCTGCCAAGTCGAGCTGCGCTGGCACATCCTCGTTTTTATTAGTTTCATTGGACGGTTTGATGTTCCATCCATTCAAATTCACAAACCATTTGACGAAAACATTATTATTTTCAAAACCTGACCCTTTTTGGATCTCTAATGTCACGTGGACATAATGTAAGTCGTGAAGAAGCCGCCCAAGGTCCATTCCTTTCTTCCACATATATTGTGTCATGCCTTTTGTTTTCTCTGTAATTCTCTTTCTCGAGTTATTACTGCCCCTTGATGTCTTTGTTTGTGGAGAAGCAATTTCAATAAAGTAATGGTAAGACTTTGTCTCGTCTGAGGTTACTTTCAACTCGAAACTTTCGAAGCCTGTAAAATCTGGATTTGCAATCAACGTTTTAGTCCTGCGATTATATTTTAATGTGCAAAGAATATATTCTGATGGAATCCAAGTCGAGTTGTAATGTTCCCCAAAATCAGCCATGATATGGAGGCTTTCCCAGGAATCAAAGATATTGTCGGAGGTTGAGATTGCTTCGATTGGATTGGTGATACTTGCGTTAAGAAAAACAAAATAATCGTAGGAAACCTTTGTTTTCCCCACTACTTCTTCATCTGTTTGCTTCTTAAGCGTCAATTTTTCTATTGCATTAACAAGGTAATTATTCTTATCCGCTTCATCTGGTTTCCTTGGATTTCGTCGGCATTTACCCTGATATTTACTGTCATCAGGACAAATTCCATCTTTCTGAACGTAGGAGAATAAAATTGATTTTTTTGAGGGATTCTTTGTTGAAGTGGATGATCCTGATTTTTTGCGGCAGTTCTGCTCACGTTCCTTGAGCAGTTGTCGATGATATTCTTTCTCTAGATCGGTGATACAGTTTTCTTCATATTGATAACGTTCTTGTTCTTGTTGTGAAAAACGCTTTTGTTGCCAGTTGAAAGTGGCAACGTCTTGTTCCTCAGGAGAAGAATCGGCAATCAACCTTATGCTGTTCTCAAATGTAAATATTTGCAATAAAAAAAGTGTTTAATTCGCAAAAAAACTTACCGGATACTAAAATTGTTTATATCATCAATTGTCTGGTGTATTTTTGCAAATTTTTTAGTTATTTCCTCTATTTGAATCATTGTTTTCGCAATGTAATCGATGTAATTTGAAATATTTCAGAGATGTGATATTGTGATGCTCGATACAAACAAACGAAACATTTGAATTAATTTCATGCTTGGATGAGATCAAACATAGGCAACTCTCGTTACTGCGCAACACCTGGTGTTTCAAACACTACTTTCGTTTCCTATGCAAAACTAAGCAAAACTTAAGGAAGGAAGTAGAGATCACATCAATAAGGATTTGATATTTATAGATTTATTGAAATCTAGCATTTTAGTTGCTTTGCATCGTGTTTAATAACATGCGTATAATTTGCAATAAATGCATTTTGTTGCCTGCATCGCCACCATCACTCAACGTCTCGTCGAGCAATTTTAGTGTTTAATTTAGTCAACGTAACGCTTTGCATTCATTTACTCGCCGACGCCGAGAGACTAGATATCATTTTACGATATAGATACAAAGGTATTATCATTAGAATACAATAATCCATCCATGCATCATGTGTGAGGGTTGTCATATGTGGTGTGTGAATATGTAAAGTGTGAGTTTAGCTGTAGACTTGAGGCGTTTAGAGTCGAGTAAGAGATACATACGATCGATATTAATATAAAATATGCAAAAGAAAACTAAATTAACGTCATTAGCGAAATAATTAGACTACTTTTTCATCTCTCTGGTAAACAATGTAATAGTTGATCCATATTTAGCTGTTTTCTAGAGAACGGCCAACGTTATCTATTAGAGTGGATTATTGACTGACACTGCTTATATGAAAGTACAAACTAATATTGACACGTTTCTTCATAATAGTGATATTCAACTCTGAGCTTTCAGGGATATTTTGAGGTGAGATGCAACCTAAAATTATTGTCGATGCGTTGGTAGACGCCCAGCCCAGTAAGCGTAACCTGGCTGTATTACTGCGTGATAAAGGTGTCGGGCGTGTGTTGTCCATCCACAGTTAACGCAAAAAAATAAGACCTAAATATGTAGTTTAAACCTAGGTACATATTTACAAAAACCGCACGCGCCAATAATACACATATACAGACAGAATCTTCACCTCTGCCATATCATCCCCAATTGTTTCTTACTCGATCGCCTTCGAAATAAAATCAATGAACCGTTTCGCGTACTGATCCGGATCGCAAGTGCTGATCCCGTCGACATTCCCACCGTATTTCACCGTCTTGGCGGCTTTCGCAGCCTGTTTCTTAACTCCGTAATGCGTCAATACGTCAATAATCGCGACGAAGTAGATCTCATGCACTGGAGCTGTATCGCTGCTGGGAATTGCGTAGATATCCAACTCTGGAATGATGCCACCTTCATACTGCAGACTACAATCTCGTATAAACTGCGCTATTGCATTGGGCGAGTCCGGGGGAGTGTTGAAACCAAAGGGGCGGTTGTTCGCATCGCCATCGCTTTCATCCGAGTCTCCATGAGCGCCCCCATCCCGAGCCGTTTCGGTATCTCTACGTTCACGATCTAGGCGCATTTCTGCCTCTCCACGTTCGGTTTCGTGAATACCAAGGAGGAGACTGTAATCCATAAGGTGCAATTTAGTAAGGAATTCCACATCGGCGGTTAGGGTCTCCATTAATTTTTGTTTGGCATCTTCGCCAATGAAAATCTATAACCGACAAAAATACATTTTAAGGTGATAATAATAGTTAACAATGCTATCAATGAGTTGCGCACCTTTTTGTTCTGTTTAACGAAATCATTATCCTTAAACGTGGGCAAATCCTTCTCAAGCTCTTTGTCGCTTGCTTCTCTATCTACCGTGGAGCCTTTCAAGTCAAACTTGACGTGGGTGCTCAGATGATTCGAGAAAACATTGCGCATGATGACAATATAATGCTCGCCGTTGTCCACTGTTAATCGATACATTCCTAGATATTGAGGCAGGAGAGTCTTTCCATGTCTCTCAACAATAAACTAGAAAATAAAAATGCCTACGATAACAATAATTTTTCGCCATCTTTATGTTGAAAACCTACTGGATGATATTGTTTCAAGAACGAGTGCATCCTCTCAACTTCCTCCGACGTTAGGGTCTTAATGATAAACAATTTATCTGAAGACAGATAAAATTTGGCGCCGGACTTGCCTGCAGAATCATCGGGCAGAGGTTGTGAGCGCGTTAAAGACTCCTTGTAATCCAAATCGTCAATACCAAAACGTTCGCGAATATTGCGGAATACCATAGGACAGTATTCCTTGACTTTGAAATGTGATGGCATGTTTTCTCTGCAAAATAAACGTAAGTGATCCTGGATCTCATTGACTGGGGAGTGATAACTTACTTGTTGAAAGAATGATTATCAATTTTGATTTTACTATAGGCGCGGAAGTCATCGGGGAGAAGCATTACTGGTATTGTCACATGCATCAATTCATTAATCTGCAAGAACAGTTAAGATATGTCATGTATCCATGGATTTATTCATATCATATCAAGACTTGCGCAACTTACTGTGTGATTGATACCCCACATCAGAACAGAGAGAAATGGTTCATTTGCTCTGAATAGCTTCACTTTCTGATGCTTCACCCTGAAGTGTTTCTTCTTGAGCTTGGATAGGCCCTGGCCGCTGCTTGGGAGCGACATAATTGCTAGTGCAATGTGTGTCTGTGTGTGAACTAACTTTAACAAAACAACTGATTCAAGGCGTAGTGCCTCGGATATTCCTTCCCCAAGTATTACTCTTCTACACACTTTTTCCCGCAAAAGATTTCCTCGTTGGGCGAGTCCGTCACGATTGTGATGCAGCTGCGGCGCGCGGTATCATCTCGGGCGGCGGCTGCGCGTCCTCCACAAGTTTATCACCCACAATCTCGCCCCCCGAACACGACAGTTGCGTATTTGTCTATTGCTTTATTACCTGGTACGACGCATTACTCCGGCTGATGATAATATTCCACGAATCCAGAAATTACACCTAATTCACACATATTACGTATCACGATTCACCTGTCCACTTTGATTAGAATCTGGGGATTACCGTTGAAAGCAGGGCTTTGTGGGCCTGCTGATGTCCCTGTGCCTTACAGCGGAGCTCCAGATCCGCCGGCTGCGCCGCAATTACAGCAACACGACGTACGTAGTTGGCTCTCGTCTTCTGTCAACCTTGATGGAGGGAGAGCAGCCACAGCGGCAGCACCAACATGTACATCGATTATTTTGATCGTGGAATGTCGGAAAAGTTCGGCTGAAACATATTGAGTGTTGCAGTTAAAAAGTCACTCGGAGCGGGGGTGCATAAAAATAGTGAGTTGTAAAAAATATTATAGTAATTTATTATTTTTTACAATGAACACGTCGTTTCACAATATAAGGCTTGTCATAAATCAATAAAAAAAAATCGCAATAAACCAAATTCTCTAAAAATTCACTATCCTAACCTCAAATAAATTCTACCTTTTGTATTTGCAAAACGTTAAGCAATAACAAAATTGTTATACAATATAAAATAATGCACATTTCTCCCGTCACTTTCCCGATTGCAGAAAAAACCTGAGTTTTATTAGCTGCCTCGTTGTTTGAGAATGTTAAGCATTCAGAGTGGCTCATTTTTTTATTCGCAACGTCATAAATTCACTGCATTTAAGTATAAATCCCTTCAATTTACTAATAAGCCCAGTTTGGGAACTCGTTAAGATGATAGATAGCTTGTCCCAGAAATGGGAAAATCAGGAAGAGCACTGCGAGCGAAATGACGGACACTCCTAAGCCAGCTTTGACCATTTCTTTAGTGGGTATATTGCAAGGCGCTGCGGCAATTGCATTGGGCGGTGTGCCCACTGGTAGACAAAACGCGTGACTGCATGTAAGGGCAGCGGGCATCATGAGATACAATGGGTGCCATTTTGCCACAATCGACATTTCCGCCAACACCGGTAGTAGCACATTCGCGACGGCAACATTGCTGGAGAACTCCGTCAACACGGACGCAATGAGACAAGCAATGACGAGAACCAGGAATTTGGGAAGCTGAACAATGTCTTTGAGATACAACGCAATAAGTTCCGACATTCCCGATTCCTTCGAGCCCTCGGCAAGAGCAAACCCACCACCTAGCAAAAAGATCAAGCCCCATGGCAACTTCTGCTGCACAACCTTCCATGTAATTAAGGCCTGTGAGGCGACGGTGGGCCTCTTTAGTGGATCCTTGTTGAAAATGTTGATGAAATCTGGCTTGGCCGGCAGAGTGAACAACAACATGACCACAATCAGCGCCGCTGTGGCATCCTTAACCTTGTGTTGCGTGATTAATTCGGCCCAACCAGCGATGAATTGCGGCTTCCTGAAAAACCACAGGAAGACAGAGAGCACAAAGCACAGGCCGACGGCAATTTCATGGAAGGACATTGGACCCATTTCCTCCATTTTCTGACGAATCAGTTTTCTAGCGACGACTTCGCCCTGCTGCCCGACGCGGATTTTCCTAGCGTCCTCGGATTTCGGGCGGAAGAGGCCCATAAACATGTATTGCAGCCACACCCAGGTGAGGAACATTGTGAGGAGCATGATTGGCACGTTGAGAAACATCCAGGAAGTGAAGTCGATGCCAGTAGGACTGTCTTTGAAACGGGTTTCGTAGATGCCTTTGAAGGTCAAATTTGTGCCACTGCCCACAATGCAGCCGAGCCCGCCAATGGAAGAGGCGTAAGCGGCAGAGAGGAAGTAACAGATGGTTGTTTTGCTAGGCCTGCGAGCTTCATGTTTGAGGTCTTTCTCTTCTTTGGCTTCCTTGATGTCAACTTCGGATTTCTCCACGTCGTTTGTTTCTGGTTCCGATTCATACACTTGCCCGATTCCTAGAAGAATATTTATTGCAGACAATTGATATTTAGACTGTGTATACAGAATTGAGCGCCCACCTTGACTTTCGAGTTCCTTCAAGGTAGCCTCCATAATAGGGCACATCATAGCAATGGCAGCAGTATTCGAAATCCACATGGACACAAACATCGCCACTGCTACCAGGCCAAAGTTGAGCTTCCTGGGACTACAGCCAACCAATAAAATCGTAAACAACGCCACCCTTTTATGCAGATTACAATGCTCCACCGCGATGGCAATGACCAATCCTCCCACAAACATCATGTTTGTCTCCTTTAGGTAACACAGTGAGGTCCTGTCTGAATCCAGCACTCCCATCAACGGAAACAGCACCATTGGTATGAGTGCTGTGACTGGCAGGGGCAATGCTTCAGACACCCAGAATCCTGCCATCAACAGCACCACATAGAGACATCTTAGCGCCGGTTGATTGTCTACCAAAAAGACTGGGAGCAGCACCAGAGGATAGACTATCACAAAAAGGGCGCGCCAGTAGACGCGGAAAGCCTGGGCGAGCTGACGCAGAGTTGCACCCATTTTCTCGATAAACACCAAAAGGCTCACTGAAACAGACAATCATGAATAGTTAGTACACACTTCCCGCGAAGATGTCAATAATTCACTTTTGAGGTGATTTCGTTTCATTGTTTAATTATTTGCTTCGTGGCGTGGTCGGATGTCAACTACAGCGTGCATTCGTGCGGCGGCAGCATCTTATAGCAATTTTCGTGTTTTAATTATGCTGTTGCACATATATATTAGTTTCGGTCAGATGAGCGAGTTGCTGTGATTAACTTTAGCTACCTGTTTTCACATCAAATTAAAACTTATTCATGTTTTCCGCCGTAAATATATTTATAATATTAATTCAATATTAAGTAACGAGGTAATTATTTTTTATTTTTTGGCTCTTGCGTGTATGAGACTATTGAGAAGTTATTGAAAAGTTTATAAAGTGGACGATAAAAGTGATTCATTAATTGGGTTAGCAATGTCCACGCAATGTTTACATCGACAGCATCGTGTTATTACTATTACTATTACCTAAGATGTTTTTCACATTTTCCCACCGCAAATTTAATGTTCATTTAGCTCATTTATCACTTTCGAAAAACGCTTTTATGTTAATCGCCAAAGTCTAGCTCTATTTTTACAGCCTCGAAATATGCAGGCATTGCCGTTAATTTCAATGCCATAGGTTCCCGACAATATTCCATTAATTCGCTTGTTTATTACCAAGGCAAATGTGCTTCTCATTGCTAAATCATATGTATTAATTTAATGCGCCCAACTGGGTTTATAGTTTACCAATAATAGACGAGTGAGCAAAACAAATAACGAGAATGCGACACAATGCGGCATGAAGTGTTTCCGCGACGCGCAAACGAAAATAACCGAACAATAGTCACGGCGACCAACGTCGACGTAAACGGAGTCAAAGATTGTAACCCACATCACCTTATACAATCAGGACAATACCTGATTGTAGATTGTTTGAACATAATTATTATCAAGTCGTCAGCTTGATGTAACAGAAATCGGGGAAAGCATAATTTGTCCACTTGTTTCAGGCCGCATTACTTTGCTACACCAACTAACTACTGGGTAGGCAATTTATGCCGGGTAAATCGATTGTTTCCGGTCAATGCTGACCACTACGTCGAGTCCGTGCATATATGATGTTTGCGATACGTATCGGATCGACGACTTCAGCAGAACCACTGAACGACGCATTGACGAGACTGGACTGGTCAAGGTTATCTGCATTGTCTACACTGCGCCGACATTATCAGTAATTACAGACACGAATAGCTCCCATATTCCTTCCAAGTTTCCTCTCAATTTATTCAACTGTCATCAAATTGCTAACAACATCCACTGTGCGGCGTGCATTGCACTGCATTGAATTTTGGTGGTGTACACCATTGTCTACGCCGGTGTGTGTTTGTTGTCGATAGGAGGCGATAAGCCGGCCGGCCGGCCGACCGACCGCATATCAGTTGCGAGGGATGTGCCCACACACTGCACATTGCGCAATAAAACACGCAATGCATCATCCTGCATTCTGACTTGATTTTGACAACATTCTCGTGGCGTAATGAAGTCAAAGTTGAGCATGATTAGGTAACTAATTTCAATTGTGGAATTTTTAAAAATAGAGTATGCGTTCAACATTTTTTAAGATTCTTAAATCCGTTGTTTTTGTGGCACAAAATGAGTAAATAAACAAACAGAATAATATTTTTGTGGTGTTAATGATTGCAAGAGCTTTCCACTGTTTACTCTCACATTAAGATCATTCTCTAGCATTTTAAGCTCTCCACAATTGCTGCCTTTGCCAGCGAATTCCACGCCAGATAAAATGCTAAACACAGCAGACAACCAGCTGTACAAAGCTGACCAAAAGTGAAGTGAGTCCATAACACTAGTTATAAAATAAATTACAATGATCGTTGCCTGAAAGCAGCAATGCATTAAGCAAGATTTAAAGACGTTTCATGACTCGGCACACATTTAAACTGATTCTTGTTGCTTCACTATTATTCCTGCTTTACCATTGTGTTTATCAGTTGGTTCGTTCATAATTACATTACCTACGCGGCAAGTCACAAAAGCTGACTAGTCATTTTGGGAGGTAGTTTTCATTTGACTTTGCTAATACACAATCAAGTTGGTTGGGCTTGATGAGTTGTTAACGAATGAAGCGAGATTGTGACCACCGGCCTTAAGTAGGACTCGAGTGCAACAACCTCTTCCTCGACTACATTCAATTCTTTGGATTTAATTACTTAGGCTTCAACTTATTCATTCATGTTTCAACTTACCAACGTAGCAAAAAATAGCATCAAGTCGTCTAAAATGGTCGAAAGTCAACGTAAAGCAACGCACTGCTCACTCGAAAATTTCATTCCACTCACACCATTTTTAAGTCACTCACTACTAAGTTACTACCTACGACTGAAGAACTCGATTTAAAGTGATTTAAGTCGTAGACGCGAACGCTGTATGTGCTAGCAGTCCCCGCATGCGTCCCAGGACGACTTTTAAGTCGTTTTGGTCGCCGGAATCGCTTCAGTCAACTGCGTAGCGTGTGGATTTGTGGAATGCGCGTTGGGCGTGCCCTGATTGGACTATCGCGACCACACGAACGACTCAACCATTCAGCAGGAATCGGTTTGAATTGGTTTCGAATATTCGCTACGTGTTGTGCAACTTGAGATTGTGAACAACTTGGATCGACGACTGGATCAAATGTTGCGCGAAAGGCTGCGCACGAGGCGCTGAGGAATGTGGTGGAAAGTGGGCACGAGGCACACGAGGATGGCATTGAGAGGATTTCCACCGCGAATGGAACCATTTATTGGTGCTAGAAAGAGGAACATTAATATTTGATGAAGTAAATTGACCCAGTCGGGAATCGATTTGAGATATTGATACGGGTCAGATGGTTGTACGCCTGTAGTTTGGACTTTGTTGCCTGCCTCCTGACGCAGTTGCACGCATCCAGATGGTCTATTATGAAATCTGCATTCCTCCGCCTGCACCCCATCAGCATCATGGCAACACATGAAGTTGCCATCAGCCATCACGCTGAACTTGTTCCCTCCTACTTATCATTAGTCACCTACACAACTCACAAATTTTCCTCCTTTACATTTAAGAACACTTGTACTTGGCTATGCGTGACATAGGCAATTTTATTTACACCCCTCTTCCTCCTTCCAGCGCCTTCTTTGATTGCACGTACCGAAGAACAGTTTACGTCATTGTTATTGCATTTTCAGCTAAGTCCACAGTTTGTGCGCGCCGCGTCCCATTAATTCATGTCAATTAGTGGCTGTCAATAAATTGTTAATTATAACTAACTACTTGCTGTAAACATCGTCACAATGTTAATGCGCAAAATATTCAATATGAATTCGCGCATGCGCAGCAAAAAGGGCAAACTAAGAAGACAATAAGAAATTTCATACAATTTAGGTGCATTTTTCTTAATTTAAATCTTCACACTCTGTACAAGTTATTCTCTAATCTATTTAATTGCGACGTACTAAAACCGACTGTGCATGTAATAGTCGATTGCGGTGGAGAATGCTGCGAATCCTGCAGCTCCTACTATGCTAGCTTTCACTCCAGCTGCAAAAACAACAACTAATTAATATGCTTCCTACTATCCCTTGCCCAATATTTTATCTGCACCTCTTAGGCCAATTAGACCTCCTGTCACAGCACCTGCATAAGTCCCATTCCTCCAATCAGCTTTCCCTCTTCCCTAAAGATACAAATGGTTCATGGTTTCAACCTGACAAAAATGCATGCATCTTACACTTTCAATTGCACACTCCACAGCAGAAAACATAAGGCCAATCACAGCAAAATTCTTAGCATATCCCAATGTGGTTGTTTTCATCTCTCTGAAGACTTCTCTTGCTGTCTGTTCCTTCACATCAAAAGGTGATGGACCCACTGATGCTGAAAAGAGACCAATAACAGCACCCAGACCATATCCTATAACACAAGAAGAATACAGTGAAACTAAACATTTCATTGGTTTAATTGTTTCATACTGACCTATAACACAACTCATTGTTGCTTTGAATGCACAGCTCTCAAAAAAGGCTTCCACTGCTTTTTCTTCTTTGGTTTTGATGACAACAGGTCCTAAATTCTTTGGAATGATAATGTTCTCACGATATCTGAAGTTGTTGCCCACAAAATGATTCATTAGGGTTGCCCATTCATCAGATGTAAAGAATTTCTTCTGAGTGCTGGCTGGATCCATTGCTTACAGATGTAAGTCAACGTAGGTTTACTGTAGAATGATGTGTACAACTGTTGAGATACTTTGTGGGGATGTTCTTTTTTATTGACAATTTCTCATGTATTTATGATTTTTAGAGTTCATAATTTTGTTTTAATGATTGTAGGTTACATGTGTTTTTGCCGTTTGATTGGTTGCCTAACATAAAACTAGTAATTAAAAAAATACTGAATATGAAATAACACTAATATTATTACTTTGATAAATACAAATAAACAATTTTATTCCGTTTTCAATTGTTTGTCTTCAATATTTCATAATATCATCAAATATCTCGGAGATAACTTCGTGCTGCTTCGGACAAAATCGTAGCGGAATTGTCCTCGCATGCGCAAACACAAGGGACCAAGCAGTTTTGTTTCTCTATCTCGTGCGGTTTGTTAACACATAGTCCGGGTTAATTCTGTTAATTTTCCAGTTAACAATGCGCAATTCCCAATTACATATGACGCGATTCTGTATTCAGAGTGAGTAGACCAAATCTAATAATTTCCTCGTATAGATTCCAATTAGTCTAACAAATTAAGAGCAATCGAATAATGTTTTTAGGTTATCCGTCATTATATTAAGTAACTCTAAATAATCACGTGTAGTGAATAACTAATACTGTAGTGGTATTATTTCACTTGATGAGTTTGCTGATGTTGACTTTGCCCACGTCAGAACAACATTGACATTGAGTGTCCCCAGTATAAAACATCATCTTTGCAAAAATGGCCAAAGAAGAAGAGAAGGAGGAAGATAAATTGCCTGACAAAGATGCAGCTAAAGGATTTTATGCTAAATATGAACCTAAGGAAATTTTGGGAAGGTAAATTTTCTTTCAGCCTTTTCTAATTAAGTATTGGCAAATCAACTTGTTTCAAAGGGGGATAAGTTCAACTGTACGCCGTTGTATTGAAAAGGAAACTGGACGAGAATACGCGGCAAAAATTATTGACTTGAGCAATGATTCCTCTGAATCTGGAATAATAAGTGGTCATGAACAAACAATCCAGGAGGTAGCAATCTTAAGGCTTGTAGCTGGGCATCCCTACATCAGTAAGTCATTATTATCATGACATACATTCTGCTACTGAATTCCATGCATTTTCTAGTTGAATTGATAGATGTCTTTGAGTCAAACACGTTTATTTTCTTGGTGTTTGAACTCTGCAAGAATGGAGAACTGTTTGATTACTTGACTTCAGTGGTGACTTTGTCTGAGAAGAAGACAAGATACTTAATGAAGCAGATATTTGAGGGTGTGGATCACATTCATCAGCAGAAGATTGTGCATCGCGATTTAAAGCCGGAGAATATTTTATTGGATGATAATATGAACGTGAAGATAACAGACTTTGGGTTTGCAATGAAGTTGAAACAAGGAGAACTTCTAACAGGTGGATTATTTTAAGTGCGTTTTAATAATTTTATGAACGATAATAACTTGTTTTTTTTTTTTTTTTTGTAGATTTATGTGGTACGCCAGGATACTTAGCTCCAGAGACATTAAGAGCCAACATGATTGAGGGTGCACCAGGTTATTCTTATGAAGTTGATATGTAAGTTTATCAGTGAAACAATGCTTTCTTTTGTTTCAATCTGTTTTTACCTTATAGTTGGGCATGTGGTGTTATAATGTACACCCTTCTAGTTGGCTGCCCACCATTCTGGCATCGGAGACAACTGACAATGCTGCGCAATATCATGGAAGGCATATACAGCTTTACCTCACCTGAATGGTCGGACATCTCTGAATCTCCAAAGGATTTGATTCGAAGACTACTGGTTGTTGCTCCTGCAGAGAGGATTAGCATCAAGGATGCTCTCAAACATCCTTTTTTTCAAACTGTAGTAAAGATATCTCATTAACTATCATGCTTAATATTTTGGTACTGTAACTTTTACGGTTATGCTTAAATGTTTCTTTTGCACTTCTGCAGCACCTTTGGGATGAAGATATCACGCCTTTAAAAAGGTCTTTGCGGAAGAATAGTCTGCGATACAGTCGCATTTCTCAGTTGGCACTGGTAAAACTTTTTTTAGTTTTTTTTTTGTCGTTTTGTTTGTCTGTTCATGTTTTACGTGCATGTTATTATTTGTTTTTCTGTACTTATATAGTTCTTGTAATTTATCTTCTTTGTTGAAGCGATTATCTGAAAATGACATAAGTCCCCGTCGCCGTTTCCAACGCATCATTCTTGCAGTACGTTGTGCTGTACGCCTCTCCAGACTACGCTACACTCCAGAAACGTTGACTCTGGATGTGGCTCGCATCGATCCCTACCGGTTGAAAGCATTGAGGAAGTTAATTGATGGCTGTGCCTTTGGAGTCTATGGACATTGGGTGAAAAAGGGCGAAGGTCAGAACAGAGCAGCGCTGTTTGAGAACTGTGCAAAGGTGGACCTCAAGCAATGCTATCGGGACAGCATGATGACATAGTTTAGTAAATTCAATGATGCGCCGAATCAAATTAGACAACCTTATGAAGCTACATAGGAGAATTTAGGTATACTTAGTTTTATATATATATATATATATATAAATTGATACTAGTTAATTATTTAACGGGCGTTTTTATGAAATAACCTAACGGCTGTGATTATAGTAGTGATTTCATTTCTTGCATGTAGATTTACAAAGAGTTTGGAGGGAAGCGAGTAGAGGTTCTTTGGAAGGCTAAGGAAATGTGGCAAAGTATAATTGGTTGTATACGGTGTAGCCTTGCTCGCAGTATTTTTATCAAGTTCATCATGTACCCGATGTGCTCGAAACCAACCGGGTGAGTCACGTTTTCGATTTTATATGCTTTCAGTGGGACTGTGTGTGTGCCGTCCGCAGCGCAGCCGATCCGCGCAGCACAAGCATCCGCGAGGTGCGCGGCATGTGTTTTCTCTTGGCTCATGTGCACGTACACCACGCACACCTGCGCAGATTGCCATTGCAAGCGTTTGCGATGGTACTGGCGGCGTGCACGTTGTACGCACACATCGATGAAATGTGCGTTTGGTGCGCAGCTCGCGCCGTCTTCCCCACTCGCCGGCGCGGCGCCGCGTCAGAGTGCGGCCAGCGACGCACACGTACAGGGAGGCCACACTCTCAGTGCTCCTTCTCAGTACGCCACCCAAAACAGCGATAACGGCGCGCGATAATAATTGCCCGGCGCGGTGCGATGGCGACCTGATGCACACAACGCCAGCGGAGCAGTGCAACGCACCGCGCGGAGACAAGGTGGTGGTGAAGCCGTCGTCTTCGTCTCAGCCGCCGTCAAGTGGAGACCGTCGCAGCCCAGCCGGACACTACGCAGAGAGCATCGCCAGTGAGGCCTAGCAGCAACCGCATAGATGTGTGAGTGGTTTCTTCTGCCAGCGTATCCTCTAGTTGCTAATGCAATTCCGTCACTTTTACGATTGCAACATACAATTGTTTTCCTTGTTGGGGCGTGCGCGCAGGCGCAGCCAACAAACAAGTGCGCACGTGATATTAGCGAAGTGTACGACGTGTAAACGTGTGGTGCGTTTGGTAATTCGTTGGGATTTGATAGCATTCTGTCGGTGCATGTGTGTGAATACAATATACAGTGCAACGATCTAACTCGTCTGCACCGTGTACGTACTGTATATCGGCGCATGTAGCGCAATGCGTGTATTGTAAGCGCACGGATGTAAAATCGCGATATGAGCGGCGCTTGTGTGTGGGTGCGCCGGGTTCGCGTGTTGCGCGCGACGCGGCATGCCGCCGCGCACCCATTGGTCGATAGAGCGGCGTGCAGCGGTTCGCGTAACACGTGACAGGGCCGGAGAGTCAGACCGGGCGCGCGCGGTGCGCAACACGACTGCACGAGAGAGCTGCCCAGCATAACAAGCGAATGGGTGGCGATTTCGCCCACTTAACACCGACGTTGGCATTTCGGCCACTTGGTCCTGCGATCCCAATGAAGAAGGTAATTCGGTTTGTGTGGCGGCGGCGGCGGCGGCGGCGGCAGAAGCAGCGGCCCAAAGTGCAACGGAGTGCGAGGTGAATCAACAGTCGATCCGCGTTTGTTTGCACACAGGCCGACGGTGGTCGTGTGTTTGTGTGCGTCAAGTGTGCCGGCCGCGGCGCGCCCCTCACTTCTTTGTCTCTTCGCGCGGGCGCTACCTTCGTAAGCCACGATGCAACGCAAGCAAATGCAGTTAAATGCAAATTCATTGTTCACCAAACGGCGAAAACCTGGAATCTTGACGAGAGCTTTGCTTGTTCCTCGCTCCGTAGCGAGCGAACAAGCCGCGTAGTTGTCGGTGATGAGAACGCGCGTGATTCAAGTTCGACGGCAACGTATGTTGTTTAGTGCGTGCGGCGACTTGGCTTTTGGAAGCTCCGTCATTCGCGAATCGAGTGAAAGTGCAGTTTGAGCCTGGAGTGCGATGTGTGCGCTCACGCAGGCGAGTTTCATGCGTTTTTTTTTTTTGGTTGTTTGTTTGTTTTGCTTGCTGGATGCGCTGAGTCTACTCGGTCAATGCTGGCGGCGGCGTTGCAGCCGGGCGACGGTCGCGCGATTCGCGCCCGAATGCACCATGCATGTACATTATAATCGTGTACCTGACAACCACGTGCTGCTATGTGCGCGCGCAGCGACGTGTACAATGCTTTGTGTTTTGGAATCGCGACCCGGCCGGCACCGTTTGCTCTGGTACGTTGTGACTTTGCTTGGGTGTGTGCCACGTGGATACGGGTGGCGCGGGGCGCGGCATACGAAATGATTGCAAACAAAACAAACTAAGCACGTGTCACATAAAACAATGTCACTCGTGTTCACCGTATTACCGATAGCTAACCGTAAAGACGCCTTTTAAAAACTTAGCTCTTTAATTGAAGGTTTATTTTCTCAGGTACAAGCGCACTAGCGCTGCCTAAGATGTCGATCGACACCCTGCTCGCTGCGGCTGCCTATATTGAGAAGAAGGCGCAACAGCATCAAGCTGTGCCTGCATCAACACCGCAGCAGCCTTCGCAACAACCGAATCCACCGCCTCCACAGCTTGCTCAGCAACCAGTGACCACTTTTCAACACGTTCAGCCTACTGTGGTGCTGCAGCAAGTGCAAGGGCACCAGACCCAGCTGATGCTGACATCTTCCACCCAAATTCCCATCAACGTAGCTCCCGCTACCAACGGCAGCAGGCAGGCCAGTTTACCAAATGGGCATGGGCATATTTTCACCACTCAGCAGCCAGTTAATACAATTCGGATTCATCACAAGAAAGGTACTTGGTCCCGTTGGTCACGTTTCGTGCGTGCTAATTGGATTCTAATAGGAACGTTGTTGTAGATCTTGGTCCACAAGTTAGCCGCATGGCGGTAATGAACAGCTTTGATCTGATCAATCCAGCAGTGATTGATCAGGGCTCAGGTGAAGTTAAACGCAAGCAGCCGCCGATGGCCTTCAGAACAGGCACCAGAGAGGTGCATAACAAGTTGGAGAAGAATCGGCGTGCGCATTTAAAAGATTGTTTCGAAGAGTTGTATTTGATGTTGCCGAATGCGCGTGACAGTGCGGCGAAGAAGACGAGCAATTTGAATACTTTGGACTCGGCAATTAAGTATATTGATGAGCTGAAGAAAGAAACGGCTGCGAACGATGCTTTAACTGAACACCTTACGAATCAAAGAATTGGTTTAAAGCAGCGGTATAGCACTTTAAGGGTATGCGCGCTAACTTTCTAGGTTTTCATTTCTTTGATATTAATTGTGGGCTATTTCTACAGAAGGAGATCAAATCTCTATACAACCTCGACGTTCCCGACACCTTAGAAGACGGGCCGCGATTGAAACGTCCGCGAGTCGAAATTAAACAGGAAATCAAAATCGAGAGTGATGATAACCTGGTGGGAAATCATCCTGCCGACGCCGTCGTCGTGACGCCATTATCCGCCGGGATCACCACCACACTCACCACCCATATCTCTCCCTCACCGCCCACCAGCGCTATGATGGCGGTGACGATGCCCTCGTCTGTTGTCGGCAACGTCCTCAAGCTACCCAAGAGTATTACCGCCGCGACGCCCGCCGCTAAGGACGTAAGACGCGTCTGCCTGCGCGTGCTCTGCTAGTAATACCACTCCGCTAATGTGTGCGCGTGTTGCAGGACGGCGTCGGCGCCGCCGCCTTCCACTTCACCAGCTACGCCAATGGCACGCCGCACGGCGAGCTGGTGTTTGTGCCCAAAGCGCTCAGCGCCGATCAACAGCCGCACCAGCTGACGGCGCAGTTTGTCTCCAGCAACCACCATCACCACCAAAACGGGGGCGAGGCGGGCAAGGTGATCGTCAACGCACAATTGGTGGTCAAGCCGATCGTGGTTGTGAGCAAGTCATCGCTGCCTAGCTAACTGTTTCTGTAAATATTGAAAATGGCATTGGAGCTCCATTTTGGCTCCATTTCCTTCGAACGATGAAAGGCGCGTATTGGTCTACAAAAGAAGAGAAATTCAAGGCACATATTTATTAATTCATATTATATATATATATATATATGTTTAGTTCACTTTATTTATTAACGCGCGCATTATTGGTTTTTAAAACGAAATGAACGATATACTAGGCGAAATTGAGAAAAGAAGAAAATGGGAACAAAAGTGATATAAAAATTATTATTAACAATTGTATAGGATTATATTTACATTTTTTTAATGTACTAGCAATTATCTTTCATTTTTATCTAATCAACACTTGTTGCTAAAGACGCCGAAAACAACAGACAAATGATGACTAGAAGACAGGAAATATATATTATATATATTAGAGTTGTGTATAGCTAAAACAAAATATAAACAAACACAAAAAAATGAAATAAGATAAGTAGTAGAAAAAGATCTCGTCATTAATAAATAAATTAATGAAATTTAAAACAAGCCAACAAATTTATGTATTTGGCAATAACAATACTATCACATTTTGCAACAGATTCACACCACACAAGTTACCGTCCAGCTGCCGGCTCTGTAGCAGCCTTCCTTTCATACACCACTTGATCATGATTGGTTATATCAGCACCTAATATCATAATAGTAATGAGCATCACTCCCACCGCAAACAAGACACGCTCAATTTTAATGTCATTTGTATTTGATGCGGTTGCCTGCATACGTAAATTACGTTTATTTTGGATTGACTGGTCTTTGGCGAACGTTGCACCATAATGTTGCTTGGACCACTCATCAAAATCATACAATGGTGTATTTGATGTTGGCGGCGGTGGCCGTGACTTAATTTCTCTTGATCTGCAAAAAAATTGCTTTACTACTGTTCTAAATGAGTTTACACAGTGTCAATTACTTGTAGAATCTCAAAGATGGGTCATCATCTTCAACTGGTGTCTGATCTGTTGATGAAGTGTAGCCTCCTCTGCTTCCATCATGATACATCCCTTAAAGCATTAAATTTGAGCTGCCTGAACGTCAATCAAACCTGTTTCCTTTACCTTTATCATAGAGTCTCCTTAGTTTTACATTTCCCAGCACTTCATAGGCAGCTGTCACCTCTCTAAATTTCTGTATATGCTCTTCGGCTTCTGCCGCTCCTACGCTCTTAGTACCCATCTTGTCTGGATGGTAAAGCTTTGTAAGCTTATAGTAAGCGGCTTTAACGTCAGCTTGAGTTGCTTGTGGGGTGATGCCCAATGCTGCATAATGTGAGCGCTTGTTGTAGGAGTTTCTGGAGGTGATAATCTGCCGCCTCTGCGTGCATGATGCGCGAAATAAGCGGCGGAGCACGCAATTACATGCTCTATGTGTTAATTCCATGGAACTTATGCTCTTTTCGACTTATAATTTGCGAAATGTTTTAGTGAAACATGATAAATACTTAAATTTTGAGGCATTTAACTGTTACATCACATAAAATCGAAATTTCCGCGATATTTTGAGGTTATTAAAAGTCAAACGATTGACAGACGAGACGAACGAGGCAGAATACTTAAATTTTTTAAACTAAAAATAATTGCTATAGTTGCACGTAAATAATTATTTTACTTTAAAATATATATGTAACATATTTTATATTATTTTTTTTATTGTTCTATAGTGTCTAAAAAGATTGATCTAAATTTTAAAACTATAAATTTGAACTTGTTTTGAAAGCGATGCGAGCGATCTGTGTGTAAATTACGTACTGATAAATTTTAAATTTATAAAACTTCTTAATTAGTTTGTACAACTCTTCAAGACAATTACGTAACATTTCCAACGCCTATGTAGTTGTTTATATAGGCAATTTAAAGTTTGCTCTGTATTTAAATTATTTATTCAGTTTAGTTAATAAGTTTAAAGTTTTAGATAAAGTTAGGCAACTTTAGCATCATCTTTTTTTACTTTTCAGTGAATCAACAAGTACTGACAGCGACATCACCGACCTGCAAAAAAGTAATTAGCAAATTAACAGTTTACTCACGACGAATGCTGCTTTCGCAATAGTCGTGCTGCGTGGCAAGTTGTTGCTCTGCTCATGCATCTCTTCAAGTAACTGGAATCAACATGCGTCAGATGCCGCGTAGGCGCGTAAACAATGGCAATGTTTTGTAAACACCAGTAACAATTAACGTGGCGCTGGTGCAAAACGTGGCTTGAAATTAATTATAAATGCAACCTGGTTCCCATCGACGAGGCGCAAATATCAACCACTCACCTGATGGAGTTATCGTCTTGACACATCGTTCTCGATGACTGAAAACACGACATAAATTGATAGTACTTCAAGAATAGGTAAACTCTATGAAGATGTTCGCCAAGTGTTTGCGCTTCTTTCGGCCGCGGAAGCATTCCCTGAAGCTGCTCTGTGCTTCTGCGGTATTGATTGTTACATTTGTCTACATCAGAAAGTTGTTGCTCTTTGATACAAGTTATCTGAATGTTGAGAAAGCAAATGCAGAAGCTCTACTTTCAAATAAAATCAGTGGCAATAGTTTCACAACACAATCAATAGAAGAGAAAATTTTGACTTGGGAGAAAGGTGTCATTCCACACCTAGGTGATGATGGTGAGCCAGCATACCTGAAAGGTCCAGACAAGGAAAGGGGAGCAGCTGCTCTGAAATCAGTAGCTTTGAATACAGTTCTAAGTGATAGGATGCCATTGAGTAGGAGTTTGAGGGATCCAAGGCATAAAGGCTGCAGGGAATTCACTTATAATCCAGCAATCAATGCAAGTGTGATTATTATATTCTACAATGAACTGCTAAGTGTCATTTTGCGCACTGTATGGAGTGTTATTTTACAAACACCTCCACATTTGCTCAAGGAGATTATTTTAGTTAATGATGCATCAACCTTAGGTAATTGAAACATATTGTTTCATGTTCATAGATTTCATGTTAAATTGTTGCTACTTTAAGGTGATTTGAATGAATGGCTCAGTCATTATATTACAACAAGGTTGAAAAACTATCAGGTCAAGTTACTGCCGCTGCAAAATCGGATGGGATTGATCCGTGCGCGTCTGCATGGGGCTAGAGCGGCAACTGGAGATGTGCTAGTCTTCTTAGATGCTCACTGTGAAGCGACAAAGCAGTGGATGGAACCTTTGCTGAGTCGTATCGAAGAGGAGAGGTCTGCTGTGTTAGTGCCAATTATTGATGTTATTGAAGCAGATACATTAGCCTATGCAACAAATGGTAGTGAGTTTATTCACTCTAGTCATTTTAAGCAAATGTTATTCTTCCAGGTGAAACATATCAAGTCGGTGGTTTCACATGGTCCGGTCACTTCACCTGGATCGACATTCAAAACGAATCCGACAAGAAAGCCCTACACCCAGTGAAATCTCCAACGATGGCTGGTGGCCTCTTTGCCATTGACCGCCGGTACTTTTGGGAAGTCGGCTCCTACGACGAACAAATGGACGGATGGGGCGGTGAGAACCTCGAGATGTCCTTCCGAATTTGGCAATGCGGCGGCCGTCTTGAAACAGTTCCATGCTCACGTGTAGGTCACATATTTCGCGATTTCCATCCCTACACTTTTCCTGATAATAAAGACACCCACGGAATTAATACCGCGCGTCTTGCACACGTTTGGATGGACGGCTACAAGCGGCTCTTCTTCATGCATCAACCGTCATTAGAACACAACCCAATCGTAGGTGACTACACACATCGCACTCAGCTACGCAACAAATTGCGATGTAAATCATTCCGTTGGTACTTGGAGAATGTCTATCCGGAAAAATTCATCCCTGATGAGAACGTCTTTGCTTTCGGACAGGTTCGCAATAAGCTAGGACAATGTTTGGATAACTTGCAGCTGCCTGATGATCAAGTTGGCCCACTAGGTTTGTATCCCTGCCATCCATACCTTGCAATGTCGCAGTACTTTTCATTGAGTGCCAAGGGTGAATTGAGGCAGGAACATTTCTGCGCGGAGGCCTTTTCCAGTGGTGCTGTGCAGCTGACTGAGTGTCATAGTCACAAACGCGAGCAGTTTTGGTTATACGAGAGTGGTAATCGTATTTTCAACCCAAGTTCCGGGAAGTGTTTGAGCTCGGAAGGCGTGAAAGACTCTGGTGGCTTGATTGTGGATGAGTGTAAGAGTGTACCACAGCAGGTGTGGACGTTTACGAATGTTAATGTAACTGCCATTGCTAGTTAATTGCAGAAAAGAAGTAAACCTTGCCTAAATTCAATTTGTACACATGATGATTAAAAGACAGAAATTGCAATGAGGATTGAGACTGAGTAGTGCTGCAGTTATAGATTATATATTTGTTACTGATAAGGGTAGTAATTATTTTTGTATTACTGTGTTAAAGAAACATGTGGACGTTGATTTGAAACCGTTTGAAAAGTCCGTCCAAGTTGTCCAGATTGAGTTGTTTAGTCAGGCATGCCACTGATGTTGTTTTGATTTCTTACTTCGTGTTATTCATTGATGGTTTACTTATCACAGTTTAATTTGCTTGGTCTCCAAGCATTTGGAATGTTGTTTATTAATTGCATTAGCTTATCGGTAATTTATAAATCGAGCGGAGCTGGTAACCTTGATGTCACTAGCATCAGTTATCTCAGTTCCACTTGTTTTGCCAGAGAGAGACGTTTAAGGTTTGCAGTCAGGGAAAGCAGAAGTTGTTTTCCTCGTTGGTCGCCGTTGCGGAGTCGAGCATATGTTCGGCGACCTCTCCGGGCTTTCAATCAGTTTCGACACATGTTCGCCTCGAACAAAAAGCGCAGTGTTGAAATTGGAATAGTGCAATCAGCAGAGAATACTTAGTTTCCGTTTTTAAGCAAGCGACAATCATAGGTCGATACCTCCTCGTTTTTGTTGTCGTTGTCTGCTGTACTAAGAAACTGCTGTGTTCCTAGATGTTTGGATAATCTAGCCATGGCTTAGTGGGAAAACCAAAGCGACGTAATCATCGTTATCAACCTAGTATTTCACCACATGTTGCATTAATATTTGACTACCAGCAGCAACAAAACAGTACATTTTAATATAGGTAACTTTTTTCTTAAACAAGTTTAATGTTTTCCATTAACATGAATGTGTTTCAAAGGAAAATACAAAGTTCAATGCATTACAAACTAACAATGTTGTTTGCATTGCTATTTCTTGCTCTGGTTCCATCTTCAAGTCTTGCTTTTGATGTTTTGAATGAAAATTCAAGGACTAAGAAGGATGACACAGTGTTGAAAACAGTTGTTGTTGTAAGTACATTTTCACAAATTAATAAAACAAAAACAAGTCTTGTTTTGTTTGTGAATCTGTTTGCCTGTTTTGTTTACATGGACTTAATATAGAGGCCTTTTGTTACAATCATTAGTGAAAGATGAGGGCAAGTAAGCAGACAATTGGCAAATAGAGACTAATGAGTCAACATTTGAATAACAAGCATTAAAATCAAATGTTGCAATCAGCTAACTATAGCTGAACTATAGCCATGTTCGGTTATCATATGCTTTAATTCTGTTTATTTTAGGTTTATCGTCATGGTGATCGCACCCCTGTCGATCCATACCCAAATGATCCATACAGGGATCCAAGTTATTGGCCTGTTGGATTTGGACAACTCACAAATGTAAACAATCGAAGGAATCTGAAAATAGATAGTTGTTTAACTAGTATTTCGTTTTCTAGTTGGGTAAACAACAACACTATAACCTCGGTCAATACCTCCGCGCTAGGTATGCCAACTTCTTACCTATACACTACAGCGAAAACGACATTTATATCCGTGCCACCGACGTAGATCGCACATTAATGTCCGCCGAAGCAAACCTTGCTGGACTCTATCCTCCGAAAGGCTCCGAGGACATTTGGAATGCCAACATAGCGTGGCAACCTATACCAATCCATACGATGCCTGAGACAGAGGATATTGTCCTTGCCATGAAGACTAGCTGCCCGCGTTACAACTACTTTCTAGGCCAGCTGATGGAAGAACCATACTTCAAGAATCTCGCGATACAAAACCAACCCCTCTACCAATACGTGACCAAGAACACAGGACGTAAAGTATCAGACATCCAAAGTCTAGAATTCATCTACAATACACTCTTTATTGAAGAGTTATATAACTACACTCTGCCTGAATGGACTAAGCAGGTGTATCCGCAGGTGATGAAGCCATTAGCCGCGTTGAGTTTTGCCATTCCTGCTTACAACCAGGACTTGGCTAGATTGAAGGTCGGTCCACTGTTGAATGATATCTGGAATAGGTTGTATGCATCTACTGTACCTGTGCCAATTGAGAAGCCTTCCGAGTATCATCCAAGAGGTGATGTACCTTTCATTGAGTCATTCTCCAAGCGAGCCCAGCCCAAGAAGATGTGGATCTACTCCGCACATGATACAACGGTTGCTAATGTGCTGAATGCGCTGAAAATCTTTGATGCACACTCTCCACCATATACCAGCGCTGTTCTGTTTGAGTTGCATGAGAGTGCGGCCAAGGGACACTTTGTCAACATTTTCTACAAGAATTTATCCGAAGCTCAAGCTATGAGATTGCCGCAGTGCGAGTTTGACTGTGGCTTTGAGAAGTTTAGAGAGATTATGGCACCATTGATGGTGAATCCGCTAGATTGGTATGTGGAGTGCGAGCAGTTGAGTCTTTTGAGTTTCCTTTCAATTGAGCCCGTTGAGGGAATCGTTTTCTTTGTCTTTTTTGTTTTCATCTTCATGATGTGTACGATGTTGATTGTGTGCTTATATTGTGCCAAGCCCAAGGAGAGGACCTACTTGAGGCTGCCTGATAATGATGAAACTGTCTGAATACGGGTATTACTTATCTAGTTTATTGCAAGTCGAGGAAGTTACCAATTTTGAGCTTAAATTGATGACTGATTTTTTTAAAAATTTTACTTACTTTAGGTAATTAAGTTAAGTGGACTGACTCAGCACCAAATCGTCTTCTAATGTTCTAATGTTACGCTTTCAGTGTTGATAGATTAAGATGTATGATGACTTGATGCTGGTTCTCGCATTTGATACACTTTTGTATACTTTTATTATTACTCAATATTTTGTGATTGTTACGATATAGGATTGAGAGGAGGTACATAGGAACGGAAGCAAAGTACTTAAGTACCCGACTTTATAGTCTATTTTTGTAATGGAAGGATTTATCGTGAATTGTGACTGCGTGTGGATATCTCAGATGGAGACAAATATTTAAACATATGCGTTAGGTCGTCAATGAAGTAAATAAGGTACCAAAAATATACTTAACACAATGAAGAAGATAAAGTATAAGCTAATCTATTTTTAAAAATTCAATGTGTTTTAAATACCGCGCAGAAAGCTTCCTCAATTAGAGTTTGTGAACAGCACATCCATCTATCTTGTGTAAGATAGCGCTGCATGCACGGGAACAGAGTCGAGCGCATTTTCGAATCTTGGTCTCCGGCGCTGTATCGATTTTTTGGCGGTAGCGTTTCGTGGAAGTACCGCCTGTTGTTTGACGCAGCGTCCCGACGCCTCCGACAACCGACAACTGTCTCAATATCAGCAGCCGACACCGCCTGTCAGGGGATGTAAATAATCTTGATGTGATTTCATCACCTGCCTATCGCCGTGTTAGAGTTGGTTCAACAAAAGGAACGAGAACGTGAACAAGCAGACGAAGGGGATTGTTTAATTCAACTGCTGCATTTCAGTTTAAGACAGGTAGAGCATATTTCATTGTTTCACACATCCACCCGTAGCATTACATCTAATTACATCGCCATGGCTGCTCATGCCTACATTCTCCTACATTTTGCTGTGGCTTGGTGAGTTTTGTTTGATCAATAGCAAACGCCAGTGTTTGGGTGCCTCGTGCGCGGTTTGCATCGTGATTCTAATGTAAAATCAATGCCAGCTAAAAGCCTTTCCGTTGCTGAGTTGCTTCTAAATAGCAATCACACGTACTACCACCCCTCACACACTGAATATACCGGGGCTGTGCTCTTGCACGTGTGCCACCGCCGTCGTTGTTGCTTTATCTTCGCTACAATTCACCTCTAATTAACGATCAATTAATCAATTCACTTTCTTTGCTCTTTGACTCTGATTATATTACCGCTCTCTCCACAGCACCGCCGATGGTCGGATGAGCACCGTCGGCACCGTAAAAGCCACATTTAGTGACAATATTAAATTGAGCATTCATTGGTAACTAAGACTTTGATTATACTGCCGTAGAGATGATTGCATGCCAAAAATGTTGCAACTTTTAAGTTTCAAATTTGAAATTAATTTTAACTCTAGCGCCCTCAGTAACAGACACGGCGTTAGCGCAAAGCACATTGCCAGAAGACACCGTGCGTTAGCCAATCACGTTGCGCCATTCTCGTTCGCGCTGCTAACTTGCCGCAGCTCACACATTTCGCAGTAATCCTTGTTGCCCCTCGCGTGGTGCGTCCTTTCGTTCGGTGAAATCCTGGAACGTGAGTGCAAATCAACTTATCTTCTCGCTAGAATTGCTGAAGATAGTGTGTGAGCAGTTACCAGCAGGACAGTGTGTTACTGCAACGTTTTAGAGTAACAATCATCCCAAAACAATCGGGAATTGGTGGTTGTCGGGAAGTAGTAAGAACTTACAAGGTAACTAAGACCAATCTATCGAATTTCTCGCGTATTATAGGACAACATTTACAAACATATCAACTAGACGTGTTGGCTATTGCTAGGTTTCCTCATTTGTTGAAGTTTTTGTTGTAAGTTTTCTTGTCTCTACCCTGGCACGAGAGTAGATATGTAAGGGGGCTGTGGTAACCGCGGAACAAAAGTTATTTATCGTCACGGTAACATCGGCCTGAGGCTAGGAAACAAACAGTGTGCGGTGCGGCGCGTTCGTGTTTTTTTTCCGTCTGATTTCGTCGTGTCGCGAAAATATTCGCAGCTTGTCTCCGCTACTCTTCCAAATCGCGTTAAATTCTTATTGGTGGCCCCAATTGCGCCAGACGGCGTACCCCACGCGTTGAAATTTGCATCTGTGGAAATTTGTCTTCGGACTTGTGAAGGTGCTACGCACACCCATCGAGGAATTATTTGGATTAGTGAGTTATTACTAATTAACACAAATTATCTCAGGATAATTAATTGATCATATTATATTAGATTATTGCCAGCATAATTCATTTTATTTCGTTCAGATTGTCGGGCTAGGTTTACATTTTTGTTAGCCAAGAACACGCTCATTACATACACACTCGATGGTTATTGACAAAACACAAGCATGTTAGAATTATGTCAGGGGTAGTGAGCATCTTGTTATGTGATTTGTGATTGACTTACTTCCGGAGAGTTTGGCTTAGTTTAGTATTGGAAGTCAGTGTCGGCGCACGCACTTGTTCGCATTCCCAACCTGTCTGCCTATCAGTGAATGATTTGTATCAGGTGTGTGGACAGTGGCTTATTGGGTGTTCTTGTTGTAGGTCTGAAAACAAACGACAAACAAGCAAGATGTCTGACCGCAAAGCAGTGATTAAAAATGCCGACATGGGCGAGGAAATGCAGCAGGATGCCGTTGACTGCGCGACTCAAGCCATTGAGAAATACAACATTGAGAAGGCGAGAGAGGAGTATGTCACACTTTTTGGTCTGGTACTAATTGAATGTTGTGTTTGTAGGACATTGCTGCATATATAAAGAAGGAATTCGACAAGAAATACAACCCGACATGGCACTGCATTGTCGGACGCAACTTCGGCTCGTACGTGACGCACGAGACGCGCCACTTCATCTACTTCTACCTGGGCCAGGTGGCCATCCTGCTCTTCAAGAGCGGCTAGATGCAGCGACGGGCCCATTGTGGCGGCGTCGTGCACCCAACGCGCACCAACAACCAACGCAACACCCTACTTTATCCACGTCCGCCCAAATCGCAATATTTGCAATATTTGTCTCACCGACACACTTCAAATCTGATAGTCAATTTTACAGTCGGACTACAGCAACCACTTTGAATTGATTTAGTTAAATTTCAGCTTGCGGAGAAATTTGACATACCTTTGACCCGTTTATCCTTGAAAATTTACCCAGTTTAAAACTTGAACAAATTGAGGATAATTCCTAATCCATGAATAAACCATAACACCCCTTCTACTCTGATCCTTTTCTCATCGTCTCAATCCTAATGTTGACCACCGACACTTTTCTTTTTGGTGTATGCTGTAAAGTTGTATGTTGAATTTAGTGTTTAGTTGAAGCTCAATGTTTTAAACACATGAAACACACGTCAAACTTTAATCTACAATTGCGCCATTCAATTTTAGTTTAATTACGTTTTACGAGCTCAAAGATTGGTTTCGTTAAGTAGGTGTTGGTGTGTTGCGTTGAAATGCTAACCAACTACTCGACATTAAAAACCAGAATTCAAATCTTAGGAATGACACTTGTAAGGTGTATTGCGTGATTGAAATGTTTGCAGATCTAAGAAGCGCACTGTGTTTTGAAGACTATGTTTTTCTTAAGAATGATATTTTGTTACAAACGTTCTTTCTCTCTCGATTAGATGTTAATAACGGCGCCTGGCCGGCTACTTAACGCGAGATAAGTTAAATAAATAAGTGATTCGTTTAACAAATGTAATGCACTCTCTGAGAGACGATGCAGCCGCGCGTCACATGAATTGACTTATCGACTCTTTGCCGAATCTGTATGAATGTAACAGGTGTATCTCTTATTACCTCTAATCTTTGCTTACTTTCTACCGGTTCGAGCCTTTGTTTTTGATGATGCGACGCGGAACCGATGCAGAAATGTTTACGATTAAGTCGAATTTATTCCCAGTTTGTGAGCCATGAGCAGTGGAAGATTTAATTTACTTGATTAATAACTGAATATTAATATGAATGTTAACCATAATTACCACTTTAGGATTTATTGTGCTTTGTCCCATTTTGCTTCCTGGAACTGCTAGTTAGGTTTTCAAATCGCTATGTTACACTATGTTCATACTAACTTGGCGTGGCACATTGTGAGCGAGCACCGTAGCAAAAATTGTCAATGCGTTAGTGCAGCTACTCGCCGTTAAAACCGCCAACAGCGCTAATTTGACACAAAACAGGAGCTGTTTGTTTTTACACTTAATTTCTCCATCGTGTTAAAGTAAACCAAACGCCGAGGATCATGGATCTGTCAAAACAAACACCCGATAAAAAAGTTGCGCTGTGTAGATGGTATTTTAAAGGTAATGGTATTTTCGTATTAAGACTCTGCTCTAAGGGTAAGAATTCTGTTTTTTATTCAGTTGGATTCGCCCTCCTTCCATTCGTTTGGGCAGTCAACATCGTGTGGTTCATGCGCGAAGCCTACAAGAAACCCGAATACCCAGAGCAGAAGCAACTGCGCACATGTAATTCCAACTCTATCATATCTATTATACATTTCTTATTCATTTGTGCAGTTTCCTAATTTTCTCTGCTTTCATAGATATACTGTACTCTGCAATTGGAGCAATAACTTGGGCAATTGGGTTAGTGTCATGGATCATTGTCTTTCAAACAAATCGAGTTGAATGGGGAGAATTTGCTGATAATATCTCCTTCATAATTCCACTTGGCGAGTAGTTAGCTAGCTGAGCATGAAAACGTGCAGTAGTTAGGTGTATTTATTGAGTAAGTTTTCTAATTTTTTGCTTTCAAATGAAAAAGAGAAGAATAAATGAGAGAAATAAGGTGTAAAATTTTATTCTTATAAAAAACAATGTACATACATACCTTCTTATTGCATTACATTCAATTACCTTAGAATAAGCTACCGCTAATTAGTCACTACTTCTACAAAATCATTCTTAGCTCTAATAAGTGAGGAATGTGTATAAATCTCAAAAAAATAAAAATAAACTGGACGTATGCTCCGTTTACAGTTTCAGGCGCATGCCTTAAAATAAATTAATTTTGTACATTTCTTAGATCTCCAGAGATAATCTAAACATAATTTACAAATAGCAGATGGTCATTTGGATAAAATCATTGTTCATAGAGATTCTCTCCAAGAGTATTTTAGATACATAGTTTAACGTAGCGAATGTACAATTAAACTAAAACCAAAGGCAAGGCAAGATTGCCATGGTGCTCATTAGAACATGAGCTGATGATTTGCTTGCGGTGCCCCCCTCCCAGATTAGACCAGGGTAGTTAATGTTGGGGACGTAGATTTCTACAAAATACAGTCGATTAGTCAGCTGTTAAATAACTACCACGTTCAGTAAGAGTTAAACTGACAAGATGCAACAATTGCGACTTTGTGGGAGGTGCAGATGTTTTCTTTGTTGTACGCTTACCTGTAGATGGCAATTGCCAGTGTTGTCAGGAGTGCGATTGCACTTGTTTCGAGCTGGGCAGCATCGCCATAACGTGCCTGACCGCATGCTGGTGGACATACTGGGATAATCGATTCTACATAACAAAAATAATAATGAATAACTTAAATTGTAACATTCACATCCACATTCACGGGCAAGTAATTTGTGCACGCTCACCGAATAATTCAGCTTTTCCCTCAGATGAGCCCAGCTTGTTCGTCGCTTTGCACGTATACGTGCCGTACTGCCTCTTTTCGATGGTGATGACCCTCACAGTGAAGTCCGTAAACTCATCACTTGTTGCAAATTGATCAATCTTGTAGTGCTGGTTGGTTGACAAGGTGACACCATCTTTAACCCAGACAATGGCCGGTGGTGGGTAAGCAACAACATGGCACTCCAAGTCCATGTCATACTGCAATGCCTGTCCCAATCTTGGACGTGGGATAGTAACAACGGGAGCGAATTCAACTTCAACCGCAATATTTCTACGTGCACCACGTCCGACGCCATTCTCGGCAATGCAATAATAGGTACCACGATCTTCCTTGCGAATACTTTTCATCTTCAAGATGTTGCCGCGGTAGATGGAGCCTCCTGATGGGAGAATGACGCTGTTTTCACGACGCCAAGAAATACGTGGTGCTGGGTAGCCGCCGGCGTAGCATTCAAGCTGCACACTCTCACCCTCGGAGACGATGAGAGAGCGAGTAGAGTTGTCGCTGATGAAGGGCGGACGACGTACTTGGAGTTGCACAGACGCTGAGATTTTGTTGTTCACGGAGATCAGGACTTGACATCCGTAGGTGCCGGCATCGGTTTCTTGGATGTCTTTGATGATAAGCGTGTAAGTATAACTTGCCTTGTCGTGTCGTAGGGAAAACCGCGAATCTTGCAGAATCAACGTTGATAAAGTCGAAATGGGAACAATATTATGGTTGGGATCTTCTTTAATCCACAACACTGGATAGTCCTGGGAGTATTGTACAGAGCAGACAAGTTCAACTGTGCCTCCAATGTCTTTAATTTGTTCTTGAGTAATGTAAGAAATTGTAGGAGATCTTTGTGCATTGCCTGGAAAGATAATACAGTTAGATACCCATAATACTGGATTGTGCTTATCACTCTGAAGTAAGTCCAAAGTGCATTGTTTCGACTGGCGTTTGACCTCATCGTATTTGATTTCGAACTGATATTCCTGTTTGCAGTCCATTTGCACTCACCTGCAGCAATTAGCACTAGGACAATAGCAGCAAGACACGTTTGTTGTGATGACGCCATCGTTGAATGCGTCTGGTGTCTGGCAGCAAAGAGGAAGCGACGCCGACTGCGCCCTGATGGCGGTTACAGGGGCGCACGCGGTAGATGCACTCAAGAGGCGCGGGTCCCTTTACGTAGGGCAGAAGGAGAGCGGAAACAAATTCCGCACGTTGTGGCAGTACCAGTACGTATTGTATGTATCCAAGCGCAATTTACCGCACGCCACAACCGACCAACCACACCTTTAAACAGTTTAAAATGCAATCGCGATGATGACGACTTGTGGAATCCGAGGAGCTGTTCTCGGCCTCGTTGTCTTCACGTTGCTGCGGCTTTCACGTCCTTGTTTACGACAATGCTTCGTGTCTGTTCGTACCAGCTTCGTTACAACTGCTTGTTTCTCATTAGGAGAAATGAACACAACGATGACGCTCTATCGCACGCGATAGAGGTAGCCAAACGTTTATTCTGCGTGTTATGTTGTCTTCAATGAATTTTTAGCAACTCTGTTTTTGTTTGTCACACTTTGCAAAGCGATGCAGAGACAGCGATGATACATCTTCGAACGCAGAACGAGAAATGATTCAACCGTATGGTGACTGGTCAGCAATTAGATAATGGTTTAGGCTTAAGCTTCTTCGTAATTCTCCGAATTTAACCTTACTACCGCAAACTCATCTTAAGTATAAGTTTCTACGAATATTTTTAATCTTCCATCTCCATACATTATGCAGGTTGATAATTTTGTTAATCTTTGTCGTCGTTCCCCTGCGTTGCTAGAAGCCGTTAAATTATGAGGCCTTCAAGTAGATTCGGGAATTCCGAATTCGGGCGGCTATCACACCCTAATCGCCCGTCCACACGCAGAGAGAGTCATGGTACAATTGTATATTTATTGCACCTGTTTCGTTCGACGCAACGCTTACAATTGAGGAATTATTACGTTAATTGCGCTGAAGAGTTGCGGCAATTTAATAAAATAAGGAATAAGCCAGTAATATAAACACAACAATAACCGAGACACGAAGCCTGAATCACCAATTGTAATAAATTTAATTCGTGTTGTTTCTCATTTTTGTTGCGTCGAATCCAGTTGAATTGAGTTTCATACGGCGCTAATTTAACAATGAACACATCGAGACCTCTCGTTTTCATTTTACGTAGTTGGAAAGAGCAACTCAAATGTTTATGTCCGTCGTAGTAAAACTTCAGGCCTCTGTAGCAAAATACTCTAGCCCTAGTGCGGCATCCATTCAGCTGCTCCCTGTCTTCAGAGCAGAGCAACTCAATGTTTATTCATGCAGCCTGAGGTAGAACTTCGGACTCCTGTCGCAAATAATTGCGGTGCTATTGGTAATGTCGATTTATCTGCCACTTGGCGGCAGGTGCTCGGAACCAATATGACACTTTCTTGCTCGCACTATTCAATGATGTGGATTTCTATAATTTATAAGTTGCTTCTTTTAATCTTCGCTTCTCTGCCTTGCTTGCTCCCCACCCAACAACAAAGCTTATTGTTGTTATTGATTGTAAAGGCGATCGCGGCGTTATTCGGATCAGCAGGCCGACAAAAGCTCAACAAAGCGACGCAAAACAACAAATCGCACCAAAAATTAATCCCTTGTCTGCTTTACTTTCCCTGCATACATATTACGACGGCTGGTAAGATAAGAGACTCGCATTGCATTTCATTGTTTATTTCTACTATATATTTACTAAAACATCATCAACACTGGTATACATTAAATAATCCGCAATTGTTTTTGCCCTGTTCCAGTGGAAATGTCGTCCAGGTCTTCAACATCGACGCTGGAGCAAGACCAGGAAGTGCAGGAAGCGCAAGAACGTATTATAAAAGACTCGCTCTTCACCTTCGTGCGCACACACATCCCCGACGGCGACCTGTCTCTCATCGACGAGATTGTCCTCTCCTATGTGGTTGCAATTCTGGAAGATGTGTCATCAGATCCAGTCTTTGATGTTGAAGGTTTCTGTGAGATGATGTCTGCCTACTTTCCGGAGTTTGAGTCGTTGAATCACGCGACTGTTTGTTCTTGGATGTTTGAACTGGAGGCCAAGTTGAGGGCGGAGGCTGCACAAGGCAATAGTGAGAGGGATATTAGTTTGATTGAGCTGTCCATGCCTGAGATCTTGCCTTGTGTGAAGCCAAACAAGTCAAGGAATGATATTGAAGAGGCTGAGGTACCTAAGAGAGTGCACAAGATTAGTGAGGTGAGTGATGGAGGATCAGACTCTTCCTTTGGTGACTTTGCAGAGGAAGTGGAGAATATACAGGACATGTTTCCACATGTATGCACACTTGAGGTGAGTTGCTATGTCAGTGTGTGTGTGTGTGGTTGCTTGGTGGGTGCTTAATGTAATGTGCCTAATGTCTTGTTTAGATTAAGCATTGCTTGGCAATTGCTTGTGGTGATCTTGAACGAGCCACGCAGATCCTTCTGCATCGTCAGGAGTTAGGACAAAGCATCACCAACAGTTCCACCTTGATTCTTGCTGCCAACAAGCAGATAATCGACGATGATGAACTCAAGCATCGCATTATTGAACGTTACTCCTATGTGGATCAGGAATCCCTTGCGCGTGAACATCGGCCCGTGGCACCCAAAGTGGAGCCCAAGAAACTCGTCCGCTATCGCGACAACAAAATTGTCTCTCTCAAGGGCGAGCGCTATACGGAAGTGAAGAAGGGCGACGACGTGGAGGACGTCTCGCTGAGGAAGTCCAAGAAGCAACAGGCCCACTGTCCGTAACAGATGGGCGCCGGTTGGGCGCGCCGCCGAAGACGTCGTCGCCGCCCAAAGCCGTCTCGCGCACCCGCCGCTCTTCTTCTTCGCTGTCTCTGCCTCTACCTCCTAGGGTGGCAGACTTGTAATCCTACGTCGTCGTTGTCATGTGCAGTAGCTGTTAGCGCGTGTCACCTGTCTCAAACCTCGCGTCTCGTGTCCTCGATACGAGCTGTAGGTGTTGATTGCATGCAGTAGCTATAGGGAGCAAGCGACGCTGAAGGCAGCCGAAAGCCTTTAAAGCTCTGCTTGCTCCACTAAAGTACTAATTAATCGATCTATGTCTAGAGTCTATGCGTGTTTAGGAATCTCTTTAACTCGGAGGCGGCGGGTCTCGACTCATTTGTTTCTTATTTTATTTATTTCGGCCGTCTCTACGTTAAGTTGCTTTTCAAGCGACTAGTCATTAGATTATAATCTACGGTTTGTTTGTTTAGCATATGATTCAGGATTAATTCGGCTTTTCGATTGGGAATAGTTTCATTAATCGCTAAGTTGACGACGGGCGGATGTTAACAGTATTACGTATTCTTTTCATTTCTTTATGTCGGTCTAACTTATTGAATTTGCGTTACAATGACACGCAACACGTACACAACATGTATCTGTGATTTTAATTGTTAGTAATTTAGGAATGCGTTAATTGATTGATTCAGATTTAGTTTTGGGTCAATTCCCATCTGTCTTTGATTTCAATGTGAATCTTATGAATACAAAACTTTAAATTGATGCATTCACATTACATAGTTACACGGCGTGCCCTCTTTGCTGGAACTAAAATGGAAAAAGTGTAGCGAACACATTTCTCCATAAGTCTAAATTAATGTTCAATGGCGTTACATTTGTGTTCTGCTGAAATCCTGCGGTGTACCCTGTGTTCGAACTGTAGCGCCATCAGTGGTAGTTGTAGTTATTAGAAATGACACAATCGCAGACGTCACGGTTGCACAAAACGTCAGTTAGTCAGCGGTCAGCAGGCGCGCTGCAGTAAGTATCGGCGTTTCCTGCACGTCTCCACTAAATCAACAGGGACAAACAAACCATCCATATTCACCACTCACCTCTGCTGGCGAACATCATCTTGTCGGGTGTAATAGTGCCCAGTTCAAACTCACATATTGTAGGAGGCTCCGAGTCGAGCAGGGCGCGTATACTTGTGCATCACCGAGCACATCTCGTCAATTACGTCGTGCGCCCCGCGCTGGAATGTAAGTCAGCGCGGCAGACGAGGCGCGTGCCTCGCATTCACCCTGCGGCATGTCGGCGGTGGCGGGTGCCGCTGCCCAGCGCGTCTAGCACCGCATGGCGCACGGCCATCATCATCAGCAGCAGGGCGGCGAGCGGCAGGCGATGGCCAGTGCCGCGACGCCGGCACCGCCGAGCGCCAACAGCGTCGAGAACCTGCTGCGCGTCGGCTACTACGAGCTGGAGAAGACCATCGGCAAGGGCAACTTCGCAGTAGTGAAATTGGCTACTAACATTGTCACAAAAACCAAGGTAACAAAACAACTGCCTGCTGTGTGTACGTGCGTGTTCATTTGTTTCAAACAAAAATACCAAACACGACCTATGACACACTCAGCACACTTCATTCCAACTTGTTGCGAACATTTCAACATTGCTGATGGCATTGCAATAGATTGTAATGGACTTGAGCCAGTGATTGTCTGCACCAACTATGTGATTGACTTGATTGAGTTTAATGAATAAATGGGCGTCAATTTGCCTTCGTCAATTGATCGCTTCTTGGCTTGGTTGTCATGGCAGCAGGGGCATCAACGTGACTTTCTCCTCACGCGTCCACGCACTCCACGTGACTTTAACTTGACTCATAATAACAATCATACACACTCATTCTTATCTACCTTGTTCAACAGAACTCAATTATGTAACTTGTTTTCATTTCATACTTGTAGGTTGCTATTAAAATCATCGACAAGACAGCCCTCGACGTTGACAACCTAACGAAAATCGTTCGCGAAACTGAAAATCTCAAGAAATTGAGACATCCACACATTACACGGCTGTATCAGTTGATGGAAACGAAGCATTCAATCTACATCGTCACTGAGTATGCCAGCAAAGGAGAGATCTTCGATTATCTGGTGGCGAATGGGCGCATGTTGGAGGATGAGGCGCGACGTGTCTTTGCGCAGATTGTAGCTGCGGTTGGGTATTGTCATCGAAATGGTGTCGTGCATCGTGATTTGAAAGCAGAAAATTTGCTCTTAGACCAAAACATGAACATTAAGGTGAGTTAATTTATCTAACTGCCACCAACTATCTTCTGAATCTTTTAGTTGGCTGACTTTGGCTTCAGCAATCAATTCAAAGAAGGCGTATTGTTATCGACATGGTGTGGAAGTCCACCTTATGCCGCTCCAGAGTTGTTTAAAGGATTGCAATATGATGGACCTAAGGCTGATATATGGGTATGACATGCGTAACTCGCTGGCGAGTAAATCTAAAAGCAGGATACGTTGTAGAGTTTAGGTGTTGTTTTATACGTCCTCGTCTGCGGTCATCTTCCCTTCGACGGCAAGACTCTCCAAGTGCTGCGCACTGTCGTAATCGAGGGTAAATTCCGTATTCCATACTTCATGAGCCAAGAATGCGAACATCTTATCAGGCACATGCTAGTCGTGGACCCTGATAAACGCATGTCGCTCGTCAATATCTCCAAACACGTATGGCTTCAGGGCCAGGAAGTTGTCACCGCACCGCCAGCAGCGCGTGAGCAGATGTACAACAAGACTGTCATCGAACACATGACGCAACTACCAGGGTTAACGCAAGAGATGATCATGAAGAGTGTGCAGGCGAATTCGTTTGATCATGTCTATGCGATCTACTGCTTATTGGTGGATAAATTACATCAGAGATGTATTAATTTTGAATCTAAGGTAGGGAATGTAAATACATTGCAGGATAGTTTATTATAAATTTGTCTGTGTCATGCTTAGTTATTACGAAGACAAACCCATGCAACATCCACGAATATATCCGTTGCTGGTTCCACGAGCACAGTAAGCAATCACAGCATTGAATGCCTTGATGACCGAAGCGATAGGAGTGAAGCATCTAATACTCATCTGGACGTCAACGAAACGATGGAAGTCTCAACAGGCTGTGTGCGAAGAGAGAGTTTCAATGAGAATTGTCTGCGAGCTGTGAGGGATGAGGTGAAGCAGCGACGGAGGAGTTTTAACGAAGGTGCTGGTGTGCATCATGCGATGAGTATGAGTGTGGCAGGTGCTGCGGATGGTCAGCAAACTGTTGCTGATGATGTGGCTTCTCCGTTTGTCTCAATGCCGACAATTCCAGCGGTTTATCTCGGCGATGAGAGTCAACAACTTGAAAAGGTACGCGATAATAATTGATCTTCGTAACGCAAGATATTATGATCTTGGTATTGTTTTTTTTTTGTTTTAGTTTGGTGATCTTGAAATGGACAACATCGACAACAGCATGGATGAATCGTTCTCTTCACCAACAGTACCAACTGCATCCACCGCGTCCACAACAGGCTATGGTTCCTACACCTCTTCCGCAGATCGTGACCCTCGGTATCACAACCACGCGCATAACAACGCGCGACGGCACACAGTAGGACCCGGAGATCCCGCACATGAGCAAGTTCTCGAGTCGCATTACATGTCCCAGCTGGTCAACGCGCAAGCGAAATTGATCCCGCAGCAAAACCTCCTGCTTAATCTCCCACTTCTGGAGCATACTTCCCAACATACTTCCCAGCATCTAAGTCAATACGGCGGCAAGGACCCGCATTTACTCAAACCCCCGACTGTTCTCAACGCGGCTGGGGGCTTTGGGCGTAGAGCTTCAGACGGCGGAGCTAACTTGCATCTGCGCGCGATGAGTGCAACTGGAGAGCGGAATTGTAGCGGTGGAAGTCATGAACAACTTCACCTAGAGCCGACCATGTCTACCAGCAGCTCCACAACAGCAGGGGTTAGTCTCACCGAGCATATACAAATGTGCGAAGATGATCTTCCCATTACCGTGGCGCGATATCGACAGTGTGGAGGGACTTCTCGAAGACATACAATGGCGAATCCAGAAGAAGTGCACGCACATGCACAACATGCAGCGCGTGGGGACGTAGGAGGCGGCAGGACAAGAAGGACTGGTCTGTTAACGGTCATTCCAAGACCAGGTATGTTGTTTTCTGGTTTGTTTTTTGAGATACTTGTGATTAACATTTTGTATTTGCACTGGAGTAGATATCTTGCTTTCACGTAGATTTTACAAGTTGTTGTAAGTTTGGTTTTGTTTTTGAATTTTTGTTTCTCTTTGTTTGCATGGTTTTTGTTTGCTATGTCTCGCTGTTTTGCCACTTTGCGCGTCAGTCGCTTCGCCCGATGTGGTGCGCGAAGTGGTAGCCAGCATTCAGTCCTGCAAGTTTAAGCCGGTCGTGGCGCGCAAAATCTCGAGGCACCATCATGTCGCCAAACCACATTTACCCACCGTGCAAGAATCTGGTAAGAAGTAACACTTTACATTACACTGCACAACAAAAGACACAAAAAACATGTTTGTTATTCTAACTTAATGAGTGTTTTTGCACTTTTTGTAAGCATTGCAATGCACCTTAATTTCTGACTTTACCGCATGGTACAGCAGTATAACAAATTATAACACTCTTGCGTATATTTTAGGTCGCGAACCAAAAAGTATGGAACGTTTTTCACCTGTGCGTCGAGGCAGTGAAGGTTCTGCCTCCAATTCCCGTACACTGTCACCTGCCACTGCACAACAAGAGTGCCAACGTTTGCAGCGCGGCCTCGCTGGTTTAACCTCACGCGGGAGTCCCCCGCGTTCAATTCCAGGCTCTCCAATTCATCAATCACTGATGGCTAGTGATCAATCCCAACTGAATCAATCACCCCTCCATCATCCTGCATATCCCTACGACACGGATCCAGCATCAGTATACAGCCCCATGCATTCTCCCTACGGTGGAGGTAGTGCTGGTGGGTCGCCTAAACACACACCGCATTATTACATGTACTCGGGGAACACCTCGCCTATCATGGGGGTTGGAGTTGGGGCCGTTGGGTATCACATGCCCACGGTGTCGTCGATCACTCAAGGACTAAGCGGCTTGAATACTTGCGGATCTACTGTATTACCAAGTATTACGCAAGGTACAGGTATTCAACAGCCGGCTAGTGCAGTCGTTGGAGGTGGAGAAGCACAAGGCGATGAGCTCCAAGCGCAAGCATCCTATCATGCCGCGTGTATGCAAGCACTAAGCTTCCAAACCTACCAGCATCACATCCTCAACATTCAACACCAGCATCAACATCATAGGTCGCTAACGAACTCCCCGATATCGAATCCAAGTAGTCCAGGACTGGATATGATTCAGGAGGAGTTACCACAGACTTCTACATGCGCACCAGGGGGGTCTGTTGTAGCTGTAGCAGCGTTGGGAGCTGTGGGGACTACAGGGACGCCTCATCCACAGATTAGTGTGACTTGCACTGATGTGCAAGGCAGTGAGGTGACGTTGATAGCAAGTACGGACACTTCAGAGGATTCCATGGATAGTTTAGAGAACATCCGGAGCAACAGTCAGCAGCTGCCATCGTTTGTCATCAGTAGGCCATTGGATGGACCATCGATTACGAAAGGTATAGGTAGGAAGTCATCGTGCGAGGGCGCTGAGAGGTTTGATCACATAGATCAACGACGGAATTCGGATAAGAGTTGTTATTCCGAGGACTCTCTGTCGAATGATTCTCTAAGTCCTGGATCGTCAAGTGCTGCGCATGACTTGGACACAAGTTCGCACAGTGGAGGAGGTTCCAGCTCCGGTTGTGGCGGCGGCAGCAGCAGAGGGAACTTCCAACACTTTCATAATGATTTTGAGGTGGAACTTTCTGAAGTCTGCTCGCGTTTGGCAAGCTGCGACATTTTGGATATGGTTAGTCATATTGGCGACAGGCTGGATGCCACAACGCGAGTTGTGGAACAACCATCGCCAGAGGATAAGATCAGCCTCTGCTTCGACTCCTCGGGGGTGGAGATCGAACTCAAGATCGTGGACAAGGCAGCGCAGCCACTTAAAGGACTCAAACTGCGGCGGGTGTCAGGGGACTACTATGTTTACCATCAGCTATGCCAAGCGCTCATCGAGCGCATGATGACGTAGCAGCGGATTTGTAAATTGTGATAAATTGTGATTCAATACCTAACTATTAACTAGTGCGGTGGAGAGCAGAACATGGCGTGGTGCACGATAGACTAGGATATCGATCCATGATCAGTTAATTACTAATTGAAATTGTAATTATTCCTCTCTTTTACATTCCGTATAATCTGTGAGGCGGCAGCGGCTGGGAGTAGGGCAGATGGTGTTGTACAAAGAAATACCCAGCTTGCTGTGGTAGGCCTAGCAAGTAGTTCCTTCTGCTTGGTTGGAATAATTGACTTAAGACTTATAATATCTAAATTGTAACTTTCGCACAAACAAAGCAATTACCAACTCAAAGAAAGGATCTAAGTTATTGGAATGTGTGTGGTTGCAGTATGCCTGAAATGATTGAGAAGGTGTGTTATTCATATTATTCATTTGGTTTATTTAAGGCTTGGTGAGATGTTGTGCCCAAAAACGTTTGCACTGTATCTAAGAGTCTCCACTTCGGTTGCTTTGCTAAGAGTATCGTCTGAGACTAAACGTTCTTTACGTGATTCCTCAATTGGCTCTAAAATCTCAATATTGTTATCAATTTAAATGATTTGTAATGTGAATTCTTACTGCTGTATGGAGTGTACTTGTCACTGATGAAGTCCTCAATGTGATAGCCAATGTATCCTATCACAGCTGCAAATGGTAGCGTTACAAAAGGGGCGTATTGACGCAGCGCTCTAAAGACAATCGGCCACATATTGCTTTGATGAATTGATTCTTTTCTTGCAATAAGCTTAGTGAAAAATTGTCAGCTGATGGGCATGATGTTCTAATCGTCGCCTTATTACGTCGGGTGACATCGGGTTCCGTCGTGTGTGAAGAAGTCGCGACGATATTCGATGTTGTCAATTGTTTTGTGGCTATTTTGCTGGTTGTTTTGGTTGGTTGGGGCGGTGGGTTGTGCATAAGTGCACAAAAGGTCTAGTCATTGCTGTTTTATAAGCAAATTATAACAAGTTACAACTTTTTTGCGTTGCATAGTTTGAAAAGGTTAGTGGTTTATAGAGCCGGTCGGTGCTGGTGGGACATGTGAACAACGGAAATGTGCGATATATGGGAAATCAGAAGGAGTTTCGCGGCAGTTTCTAGGTGATGATCTCCATGGGATGTTTGTAAGTTCAATTATATATATATATATAAATTGCATTAATCTGACTGTCCAGATAGCCATGAGAAAAAAAATAAACAAATGAGAGCATGTTACTGCATTGAACAGGAAATGTCAAGTAAACAGCTTCACTCGTTTTTTGCATCGGCACATCGTTCATCAATCAGTTTAAAGCAGCATCTCAAATCCCCTTAAAATCCGCTTTGTTAGCCGTGGCGTGTTTCATGATTTGAGCGTTACAACGGCGCTTCTTCCAAAGCCCGCTCGTGTTATAACCAACCGCGTTTACGTTGATAAATTTATTCTGCATCGTGTTTTCTCTTCAATATCAAAATCTTTTTGCGAAGGTAGACACGCCAACGACAGTCACTAAAAATTGAAGTAGATTTGAAAGCAGGAATATTTACGCAATGGAAAAACCGCGCGACAAAGTTTACTACCGCAAGGGTACAATTTGTGTTGGATGCTTTGATCCTTGATCTATCTTATCTCCGACCATTTGTTGCAGTCTCGTTCGTCGACAGTCAGACCAACATTCTCTACAATCGCAAGGAGCGTGACCGGCCGCGTCCACGAAGTCGCAGCGTTTACACCAGCAAGTCACACAACAGTGACAACTCTGGAAGTCTACGCGACTCCAAGAGCTACGAGGCGGTGGTGCCATGGCTGTCCAAGAGCCTTTCCAATAAAAATATCTATATCGACGACTATAACGTAGGTTCGTATCGCTTTGCGCACCACACGTCGTCATCTCGCTACTGTCCTAGCACGAGATTTACCACGACGACTCCTCCCCGATCTGCGTGAGCCCCCTCGGCGTCATCACTCTCCGGCTACACGACCGCGTGCGGGTGGACATTTCCTTGGATCGCGCTGTGCGCATTATTAACCCTCGCAGCGGCATTGTCATTGCGCTCAGTGCGTCTGGCAGCTCTGCAGCACTTATGCATCCAAACGGCCGAGTTTATCAGTATGGCTCCCGCGTGGAAATTCTGGCCCACGATCCGCATGGCAATAATAAATACGCCAAGATGTGGTACAAGGGCGTGAGCTTCACAAGCGATCAATGTGCGCTTGTGTATTTGGTGGATTCTGCCGGCACTCGCACCACTACGGACACATTTAGCGACCTCAACCTGGACTTTTCAATTTCGGTGTTCTGCTCGGAAAGCCCCTACAATGAGAACACGGTCGGGCAGAACTTGATCAACGAGGCTGTCAACCTATTGCAGAACTCCACCTATTGGGTTTCCGACGATGGCACTAGTAACTGGCTGATTAACAATGTGCGTGTATCACAAACCACTGATGGCCTTGTGAGGTTTGTCTCCGAGTGCGGCCAAAAGTTGCCTTATTTTCATTACTTATGTTTTTCAGGCTTGGACGTAATTCCAATAAGTTTTCCCTCCATACTTCACCGTCTAACGGGTCAGCGCGTATCAGCTCTCCATTTCTGCACTGCACTGGTTCCATGGGGCAGACGCGACACTTGTTTGTGCGCCGAGGGGAGCGCAGAATGCATTACGATGGCGCCAGTTTCATTGTTCGCAATGCTGGCCATTCAGCAGGATTTGACGACAAGCACCAGTTGAAGGTCTACTAATGAACAATGCGTGTTCTTCATGGGGATAGGGCGGCTGAGGCCGACTGTGTTTGTTATGTTGAACGTTGGCGCTGGTAGATTTTGGACGACCGCGCTTGTTATCTACTATGCAACTTGCTTAGATTTCTCTGCCCTGGGAGTTGATGCGCGGGGAGGTCATATGTATCAAGTTGCTTCCTCCTGTGCTCAAATGTGCGAGTGAAGAAAAGCGTGCAATCAATGGGTGGTTAACAGAAAATGAAATTGTTAGCTTAAATGGAATTGATGTTAATTCAACTCGGTTGATTGCGTGCTGTGATTAGCATGATAAATTGCTGTAAATAAATTGATTGTCTTATATAGTATGAAAATGATCAGGGCATGTTCTAGGCACTGTTCAGATATGTGCTAACACTTTCACTTGGGCAGCAGATCTGCGTTGTCAAACGCTGCAAAACTATTGTTCCGATTGTGTTATGTATGTTGCTGTAGATTAATCAGAGAATACTCTAGGTGTTGTTTATGTATTAGAATTCGGGTGCAACTTGTTTAGGAAGTAATCGTCTCGTGGGTACGTTCACATGTTACGGTGAGCGCTTTAGATTTTAGACATTAATCGAGGGTGAATGCCAATTCTTCAGAAAGTGCCATAGGTAATTTTGTTAAGTGTTTAGAATTGGGGTGCGATTAATATGTGAAATAATCGCTTTTTGGACACATTCATAGGTACGTGTTGCAATGAACACTATATGACCGACATCAGTATCATTAGAACCATGGTACCACCATTGGAGATATTGTTATCGCGTGTGTTTTAATGAACACTGAATTTATAGAGATTGACGTCGTTAGGTTTTGTGAGCCGGGGTTGTATTAGTTATGTTTTGGGCGGTGTTACCAGATTGTCAACTATGCTTTATTGCTGTATTTTGGTGAAAACACGCGGTATAAAATTGTAGCTTGCGCTTACACTCATTGTGTTGAGTGTATTTATTTATGATTGATATTATTATTAGGCTTGGGCTTTCTTCTATGTGCATCTTAATTGTTTAAACAATTGAGAAATCGGTTAAAATTGAGCTCAAAGTTTGTAAATTATTGCACTTTTCTCAAAACACGCCGCGGAAAATTGCAATTTGTGCGCGAACTAATTGCGCC